>LPNX010298986.1:0-136948 GCA_001517045.1 Pseudotsuga menziesii
CTCATAACATATCACATGGTTGTCCTGCATAAGGACTCCTCCAAGCCCTTGTCCGCATGCATCGGTACACACCACAAAATATTTTCCTGGATCGGAAACCTTCAATACTGGTGCACTTTTGAGAAGATCCTTCAACCGCTAGAAACTTTCTTCACACCTCAATGTCCATTCGAACTTCATCCCCTTCTTTTGCAAAGAAGTGATGGTATGTGTAACTTTGGAGAATCCCTCAATGAATCTCCTATAGTATCCTACAAGTCCCATAAAATATCTTACATCTGTCACATTTCTTGGAGCAGGCCAATTCATAATGGCTTCAATCTTTTCAGGGTCCACAGATATACCCTCCTCTGAGATAATGTGACCCAAATACTAAATTCTATCTCTATCTCTATAGGACCTAGAGATTCCAGAGTTCTCACATCCTCTTCTTTGATCAAAAGATTTTTCAGAGCATGTGTCCCTAGATGGAGCCAGATCTTACCACCTAAGTTGTACTTAGTGGTTTTTTATCAAGTGATACTGGTGAACTGGACAAAGATTATTTGTTCGGACTTCAGAATACTTTCGAAAGTGCTTCTGGGAAGTGCTTGTTGTACTATATCACATGTTCATACCCAATGGGGGAATTGTAATAATATGTTCTATCATGGTAGTGTCTCTAAAAGACTCGGTCTCTTAGACTTTATTTGTCAATCCGATTAGCCCAGGGTGTTTTTTCCCTTGGTTATTATTGGTTGTTGAATAAACGACTAATAATTTCTGAGTTTTTCACTCGATACCTCCAAAGTTGGGGTGGTCGGCTTGGCATTTATGCCTATTGCAGTTATTAGAGTCTATGTGTCAATTCATAAATAGGCTAGGCATCATGGTCAAGTCATATGAACATGTCTAAGTCCCCCTAGGTTTTTAATTTTTTTAAGTTCTTTTAATTTTAATTTTTCCACAAAAACTTAGGCTATTTTTTAATAGTCTAATTGGAAAAATTGGTTTTGTAATAAAAGTGGGCCAAATAATCAGTTTCAGTCAAGGGGGTGCTCATTTTCACGCTAAGAGCACCATGTAAACCTATAGACCCACTATTTCCAGTTTTTAAGTGATTTTCTATCACTCATGTCAGAAAGCCCCAAAAAATCAATTATTGATTATTTTAATTAATAAATTGATGAATAATGGAGCAAATCCAAAATCCTAGATCAATGGATTATCAACTGATTTGATTGAAATCAGTCTCATCGGCACCAGATTAACTAGAGATTGCAATTCCTTGACTGAAGGGGCTAATCAGGGCATATCTAGAGTTGAACTTCAGCCTCCTTTATGGGGAATTGTGCCCTCTCTCTCTCCTCCACAAATGTGGGCTCTCCTGGGAGCTCTGTGGTTGACGATTCAATCAGTAGGTTGATGTGTTAGCTCAATAATTCCCTTGATTGACAGTTAGACCCAGTAGAAGCTCAATTCAGCTTCATATCAGGAATTGATGGACTCTCCTTCAGCTACAGTTGTTTATCTCCTTGGGATTTGTGCCCCCTCTGGGCTAGGGTTTCAATTTTTTGTATAAATAAAGCATGGATGCCTCCTTTCTGAGTTAGTTAGAGTTGAATTGAGGAGTTATTGCTGTTTTAATACTGTGTAATATCTTTTTTTATTGGAATAAAGTGAATCGTTGGATGCCAAAACAGTGTAATGCTCTTATGTGTGTGGAATTAACATTGCCTTGCAGCTTTTGTTGTTACTGATGTATTTCTCTCAATTTCTACATCTAAAGCTTGTCTGGCTTGAATGATTCAACTGAATCAACAGGAGTATAGTTGGGCAAGTAAGATTACTTGTTTTTTAATATATCATAGCATATATGTTTGAAGATTCAGATTATACATGTTTAAATAAGTTTATTTGCATGTAATCCCTCTCTTTTTTCATATATCTCTATCGAGATGTCATAAGGTTTTTGTACATGATTGTTTGTTAGTTTTCAGGTAGAAGGCATTGGATGAACTATGGATCTAGCTTGACTCCACTGGGCATCTGAATTTTTTGTGAAGGAATTGTCCCTCAGCATTCCACTAACTAGTCATTTTTGTATATCCATTCCAACAACAAATGCTCTTCTTTTTCTCTTCCTCCTTCAAATTCTTTCAAATCAATCCAGTTACTTATTTTGCAAATTTAAAATTGTTTAGATCTATCAATCTCAGAATTCATTTTACATAGATCTTTCTTCCTTAAATCTCATTGTCATGTCCCCAACCCTTCGACCGACGAAGAGGACGCAACCATGGCGTTAACCATCCGGGAAACCAGCCCCATGGGCATATGAATTCATAAAATTGCTGAAATGTTGAAATAAAATGCTATGAACTAGACATGCATACATGATCATTTATCATACACAGATGCAATTGTTTATCATGCACAGTAGAAACCACATACATTCATACAAGCATTCATTCAACATGTTCATCACATTCATTAACGGAAAATATGGTTGTAGAAGTAAAATAGGCAAGATCACTTATCTTACGAAGAATTTGTTCCGCAACCAGCTACATCACTGCAATGTTCCACCCAACCATAGGCCAGCATGCTCCTTAATCTCTCAGTAGCGCTACCACCCCCGAGTTGGGCATGATTCTCCAAGGAATAAGGGAACAAGCAGGATTACACATAGCCAAGCATACACAAAACACAGCCAAGCCAACACAGTTGGGTTTATCAAGCCATCAACAAGACAGCCAAGCCAACATGGTCAGGTTTATCAGCCATCAAGGAGTTGGGAAAAGCTAAATGCTAAGTTGGTGAGCCCATTACAGAGCTAAGAACACCTACACCAGAGCTAGCCTGGCTTCTAAGACACCCACACACACCCAACACAAGGAATCAGTCCCTTCTCTGCTACACAGTCCCTCAGGCCCTGCATTCCCTTCCAGTACTATTCAGGGGTTGTGGAGAAGAAAGATATCCCTCTAGCTCTGTCTGTGTGGTTTCCAACCACCAGGTTTATCAAGCAAACCAAGCCCCCATCCCTACTCCCAACACAGTCCAAAGACCAACCATTGCACACATGCAATCAATTAGCTGTTGTAGCTTAACAGGGAAAACGACTCCAATCCATTTGCAGCAACCTCAAAACACAACTACAAACACAACTCATGGCATGGGGAAAACAACAGTCCTGAACATGTCAGCAACACAATCAAAACAGGAGGAACAATAGCATGTCCAAGGAAATGAATCCACGGGAAGACTTACACATACCACACTGGGGAAGAAATTACAGTCTCCCAGCCTGTGCGTGAGTAACAACAACATAGAACCCACAATCAGTTGGTGGGGAAAATATGCAGCCACACCATCCACAAATCCGTAGAGGAAAGGACTACGTGAGTAAAGCCAAGAAAATCCTGTGTGTGAGTGTGAGCAACTTTCACTCCTGTGTGAGGATGAACAGCAAATCATGAGGCCTGCGTAGTGAAGAGGATGCGCAGGGGAGTGAAATGCAATCATGAGTCCCCTGGAGTGATGGAGGTCATTTTCCCTTTGCCATTGTGAAGTCAACCACGAGTGGAGTGTGCGTGTAGGCAAGGACTGACAATCCTGCCACCCCACTCCGAAAAATAATAACTGCCTCAACCACCACCAGCAATTCTTAATGGGGGTGATTAGGTAAGACAAGGTGGTGACACATGGGTTTTTCCCTCATGGCTCAAGGTTTGAAATTTCCCCCACCCTTATCCTTGTGAAAATCATGCCCCTTCTCAATTTAGTTGTCGTGAGCATAGCTGGTCGAGTTATCTTTAATTAAAGATATATATTTACATGATGACAAAATGCAATATGTATGCCACATGCCCTGATATACCATCGGTGACAATCTAAATCCGAAACATAGCATAACCAATCAATGTTGGGGCCTTGGCCTTTAGCTCCACACCCTGATCATTACAATATATACATCATGTACATTTAATGCAACGAGTTCAAAACCAGGGTGTGACATTCCCCTCCCCCTTCAATAGCACTGTCCTCAGTGCTCTACAGAATTAACAAAATGCTACACTGGTATCGCCTCAGTGTTCCACAAAATTGAACAAAAATGGATGTGCCAATCGCATGGCATCCTCCAGCTCCCATGTAGCCTCTTCAGGTCCGTAGTTCTCCCATTGCACCTTTACCTTCCCTATGGTGCGGTTCCAGAGCATTGTGACCTTCCTATCGAGGATGTGCATTGGCTCGATTCGGAACTCTCCCTCGGGTTCCACCTGAATCACATCCCAATTTATCACATGGTTAGGATCATGTACATATCTCTTAAGCAAAGAAACATGAAAAACATTATGAGCTCTAGTGCTAGCAGGAAATGCAAGTCTATATGCAACTAGCCCTATTCTTTCAAGCACTTCAAACGGCCCATAGTATCTTGGTGACAAATTGGCACAACTTCCAAACTTCAAGGAACTCTTCCTTGCCCTCACTCTGAGGTAAACATGATTCCCAACACTGAACTCCCTATTCACCCTATGCTTATCTGCATAGCTTTTATGTCTGTCTTGTGCTGCTTTCAGATTTTGCTTGATCTTTACAACCTCTTGCTCCATTTCCTTGAGCAATTCTGGTCCAAGCACAATCCTGTTCACTGGGTTATCCCAAGTCACTGATGTCCTACACCTTCTCCCATACAAAGCTTCATATAGACTCTTTCCCAAAGATGCATGTTGTCCATTGTTATAAGCAAACTCTACCAATTGCAAGTAATCTTCCCACTTGGTTGGCTTAGCCATCACATACATGCGAAGCATATCTTCAAGCACCTAAATGGTATGCAGTGCCAAAGTTTAGCTTTGTACCCAAATATACAAACAACCCCTTCCAAAAGTTGGAAGTGAACTTGACATCTCTGTCAGAGACTATTGCCTTTGGCAATCCATGCAATTTGAATATCTCCTTCATGAAGATCTTTGCAATGTCAACAGTCTTATGCGTAGACTTAACCGGTATAAAATGCGCTACCTTTGTCAACTTGTCTACCACAACCATGATGGAATCATTTTGTCTCCAAGTCATCGAAAATCCTGTAATAAAATCCATGGAAATAACTTCCCATTTCCATTCCGGAACTGGAAAAAGCTGCAACAAACCTGCTGGATGTTGATGCTCAACCTTTACCTGTTGACATTTGATACACCTCGAAATGTACTCAGCCATATCCCTTTTCATTCCTGGCCAAAAATACTACTTTCTAGCTGTGGCAATTGTCTTCTGATATCCTGGGTGACCAGAATATGGAGCTTGATGGATCTCATCCATAACAACTCTCCTCAAATCTGCTACATATGGAATATAAATTCTACCTTTATAAGTGATAAGTTCATCTTCTTCAAATTTATATCTCTCATACTTCTTCTCAATACTTTGCTGCTGCAATTTGTCTTTTACCTGCTCATACAATTCATCTCCAGCAGCATGACTAAAAATCTGCTGCCTCAAATCCGATTGGCAAATACTAAGAGATGCCACATGCATTTCTTGCATCTTCCTGCTGAGTGCATCAGCTACCTTATTCTCTTTTCCCTTTATGTGCTTGATTTCAAAATCAAACTCACATAAAAAATCCAGCCATCTTGCTTGCCTAGCATTCAAAGTAGGCTGATCAAATAGATACTTCAACCCACAATGGTCTGTTCTGAGCTCAAATCTCCTACCCATCAAGTAATGTCTCCACATCTTGAGAGCATGTACTATGGATGCAAGCTCTAGATCATGGGTGGCATAGTTCTTCTCATGCTCCTTCAACTTTCTTGACTCATAACATATCACATGGTTGTCCTGCATAAGGACTCCTCCAAGCCCTTGTCCGCATGCATCGGTACACACCACAAAATATTTTCCTGGATCGGAAACCTTCAATACTGGTACACTAGTGAGAAGATCCTTCAACCGCTAGAAACTTTCTTCACACCTCAATGTCCATTCGAACTTCATCCCCTTCTTTTGCAAAGAAGTGATGGTATGTGCAACTTTGGAGAATCCCTCAATGAATCTCCTATAGTATCCTGCAAGTCCCATAAAATATCTTACATCTGTCACATTTCTTGGAGCAGGCCAATTCATAATGGCTTCAATCTTTTCAGGGTCCACAGATATACCCTCCTCTGAGATAATGTGACCCAAATACTAAATTCTATCTCTATAGAAGTCACACTTGCTCAATTTTGCATACAACTGATGCTCCCTAAGCAATTTCAATGTCAATCTCAAATGCTCTTCATGCTCTTCCTCATTCTTAGAATAAACAAGAATGTCATCAAGGAAAACAAGAACAAATTTGTCCAAATACCTGCTGAAGATGCTATTCATAAGGCACATAAATGTAGCTGGTGCATTGGTGAGACCAAATGGTACCACTACAAACTCATAATGCCCATACCTTGTCCTGAAGGCTGTCTTATGAATGTCTTCATCCTTGATTCTCACTTGATGGTAACCAGACCTCAAGTCAATCTTGGAAAACACATTTTCTCCTCTCATATGATCAAAGAGGTCATCAATCCTAGGAAAAGGATATTTATTCTTCATAGTAACCTTGTTCAATTGTCTGTAATCGATACATAACCTGAGTGTACCATATTTTTTCTTTACAAACAGAACTGGTGCTCCCCAAGGAGACACACTCGGTTGGATATACTTCTTTTCCAACAACTCTTGCAGTTGCATCTTCAATTCTAACATCTCCGATGTACTCATCCTGTAGGGTGCCTTGGACACTGGTGCCATTCCTGGCACAAGTTCAATTGTGAAATCAATGTCCCGCTTTGGAGGAAGCCCTGGAATCTCATCAGGAAACACCTCCCTGAATTCCTGTAACCCATGATAGTCTTCCAACCTAGGAGTTTTATCTCCCATTTCCTCCAAAATATGAGCTGCATACAACTGGAAACCCTTCCTATAGAACTTTTTTAACTGCATTGCTGAAACCTGTCGTACTGAAATCACCTTTGGAATACCTTTCACCACTACTAGGTTCCCTTCTTCATTCATGAACTCGAAAGTATTATTGTAACAGTCAAGCTTCACCCTGTGAGCTTCTAACCAATCCATTCCAATGAGAACATCATAGGAACCAAGCGGTAGAACATTTAGATCTGCATGAGTGACCAATCCATTCATGACCAATGGACATTTCTTTACCACCTCACTGACCTTTCTCTTAGTTCCAGTGGCTAGCTGGACTAACTAAGACTTCCTATGCTTTACCTTCTTAAAAGCACACATCTCTACTACTCTAGGAGTGATGTAACTGTGCATAGAACTAGGGTCAATCAAAATAGAAACAGATTGCTCAACAATCTTACCTGCTACTTCAACCACAGTTGATTGGTGATCTTCCTGGCGGTCCTCCAGTGCTGCATAAATCCTAGGGATTGCCCTTGCTACTTGACCCACTGTTTTTGCTTCTTGAACGTTATAAGCTGGCCTTGCACTCTCATTCTCGAGTGGACAATTTCTGCGCATGTGGGGTCCTCCACATTTCCAACATTGAAGTGGTCCTCTATTATGTTGTAGATCTTTAGGCTTTTCTCCTGTCACTCCAACTGGCTTACTCGCAGCTTGGGATGGCTGCTTCTGCTGATTCCTAAAATTAGAAGGTTTAAAACCTTTCTTTCTTTGGTCAAACTTCTCATTCTTCTTGTCCTTCCATGCCTTATGGTAATCAGGTTTACCTTTACTTTGATCATAACAATACTTAGCCTTCCTTATTGCTTCTTCAAGAGTTCTAGGTTCATAAAACTCAATTCTATCTTTGTAAGACTGAGGTAATCCACTCAGAAAATGCTGGACCTTCATTTTTTCATCTTTGATGTACTGAACATACCTCAATAGCTCCAAAAACTTATTTTCATACTCTTCCATGGTCTTCTATCCCAATCTCAGCTCATGGAACTCCTTAATCTTGTCATCATAAAACCTATTAGAGAGGTATTTTGCTTGAAATACTTTTTGAACTGCTTCCACTTAAGTCTCCTTTCACTGATCCTCTTCACTCGCTTGAAGTGCTCCCACTAAATGGATTCCCTTCCATTCAGATTGAATATGGAAACTCTTGCCTTCATGTTTCTTGAATAATCATGCACTTGAAAGTACTTCTTTATTCCAAGAAGCCAAGCTTCAGCCTCTTGTCCAGTCTTTACCTCACCATCAAATGTAGGAGGTTTGGCTTTCTTAAATTCATCTCGAGAGTGATCCCTATGGTGTCTCTTTCTTTTTCTTTTATGAGAAAAATAACTTGAACCCCTGCTGGATTCTTCAAAGTCAGATGATCCACTAGAAGTCCTTCTCCTTCTCCTAGTACTGCTCTTACTACATTCTGGTCTTGTTGTACCTTGTCCAGAGTCTATCTTTCTATGTAAGTCTGTCAAACTCTACAACATTGCAGCATTCAACTGATGCTGCTCTTCCTGGGATTTGATCAAGCTTCTCATGGTGGCTGCAACATATGATGGTGTCTCTTGGAATCTCCTTCCATTAGACTCAATGTCATCATTTCTATTACGGACATTTTCTCCCATGGCATCTCACACATGCCCATAAGAATCCCAAGCATCATATCCGTCATGGGTTCTCATAACTGAACCACCACTTATTTATCAAAATGTACTACTTGGAATACTTCCCTTGAGGGTGACTATGACTCTGCAAACGTGTTAGTAACACAACTATTAGCTACATAACATTGATATAAACCAGCATTGCTTACCTTCTCTTGGAAAAATCATAATACAATTTTATTTTTTTTTATTTTTTTTGTAAATCTATGTTTTTGTTCAATCTGGCGCATGAAAATGCTGCCACTTTTCTCCTTTTTAGCCCTGAAAGTTCACTGAAAAATAGCTGAAAATACCACTGAAAAATAGTCAAAATATGCTGGGGAAATCCCACGGAAAACTCAAAATTTTCTTATGCAGAATCGACTCTCATTTCCACTATTGATCTGACGTTTCGACAATCAAAACAACTAACTTCTCCACTATTCATCGGCTGTCGAAAAAACTAGCTTCTTCCACTGTATCGACGGTCGAAACAACTAAATTTTTTCGACGTTTCAGGCTGATCCTCCTCCGGCTTTCGACGTATCGGCAGATTGATCCTCTAATTTTCTCCGACGTGTCGGTGGTCCAATCCTCTAAAGTTTTTCGACGTTTTCTGTACTTAGAAAATTTTCGGAAATATTTCTTCTTCCTTCTGCCTCCGCATTGGCAACCTCATCTTCTATTTTTCCTCTGATACTTGCCGCCGCTTGATCTTCTTTTTGTCAGCGAAATAGTTCCATCAGCAGCTGCAACGGCGGGACATGATCTTCGATCTTCTTTCGATCGATGGCACAACCTAATCGATATCAGTAATATTTTCTCCTCGATAGGCTAGTGCTTTTGGCTTCTGAAACGGTGGGCGCACGGAAACTATCTTCTTTCGATAGCCGACGTTTTCAAGCCTTAGAAATTTTTTTGAACTTTCTTCATGGCATCGACGGTCGGAGGCCTTACCCGTCGGACGCATAGTTGTTTAGCCATCTGCAACGGCAGGCGCTCGATCAGCTATTTTCCACCGACAGATGTCAAATCACTTAGAAAATTTTCCACGATTTTCTTTCCAACTATGCCCCATTGGGCATGCTTCTGCCTAGCTCTTCCACTACATCGGAAGTCTTTCCCGCTAACTCTTTCAATGATCCGACTGTTCAATTCATAAAATTGTTGAAATGCTGAAATAAAATGCTATGAACTAGACATGCATACATGAGCATTTATCATACACAGATGCAATTGTTTATTATGCACAGTGGAAACCACATACATTCATACAAGCATTCATTCAACATGTTCATCACATTCATTAACGAAAAATATGGTTGCAGAAGTAAAATAGGCAAGATCACTTATCTTATGAAGAAGTTGTTCCGCAACCAGCTACGTCGCTGCAACATTCCACCCAACCATAGGCCAGCGTGCTCCTTAATCTCTCAGCAGCGCTGCCACCTCCGAGCTGGGCATGATTCTCCAAGGAATAAGGGAACAAGCAGGCTTACACATAGCCAATGATACACAAAATACAGCCAAGCCAACACAGTTGGGTTTATCAATCCATCAACAAGACAACTGAGCCAACATGGTCAGGTTTATCAGCCATCAAGGAGTTGGGAAAATTTAAATGCTAAGTTGGTGAGCCCATTGCAGAGATAAGAACACCTACACCAGAACTATCCTGGCTTCTAAGACACCCACACACGCCCAACACAAGGAATCAGTCCCTTCTCTACTACACAGTCCCTCAGGCCTTGCATTCCCTTCCAGCAGGGGTTGTGGAGAAGAAAGCCAGCCCTCTAGCTCTGTCTGTGTATTTTCCAGCCACTAGGTTTATCAAGCAAACCAATCCCCCATCCCTGCTCCCAACACAGTCTGAAGACCAACCATTGCACACATGCAATCAATCAGCTGTTGTAGCTTAACAGGGAAAATGACTCCAAGCCATTCGCATCAGCCTCAAAGTGCAACTACAGACACGGCTCATGGCATGGGGAAAACAACAGTCCTGAACGTGTCAGCAAACAATCAAAACATGAGGAACAACAACAAGTCCAAGGCAATGAATCCACAGGAAGACTTACACAGACCATGCTAGGGAAGAAATTACAGTCTCCCAGCCTGTGCGTGAGTAACAACAACACAGAACCCACAATCAGCCAGTGGGGAGAAAGAATATACAGCCACACCATTCACAAATCTGTAGAGGAAAGGATTGCATGAGTAAAGCTGGGAAAATCCTGTGTGTGAGCATGAGCAACTTCCACTCCTGCGTGAGGATGAACAACAAATCGTGAGGCCTACGTAGTGAAGAGGATGCGCAGGGGAGTGAAATGCAATCATGAGTCCCCTAGAGTGATGGCGGTGGTTTTCCCTTTGGCACTGTGAATTCAACCATGGGTGGAGTGTGCGTGTAGGCAAGGACTGACAGTCCTACCACCCCACTCCCAAAAACAATAACTGCCTCAACCACCAGCAACAATTCTTAATTGGGGGTGGTTGGGTAAGACAAGGTGGTGACACATGGGTTTTTCCCTCATGGCTCAAGGTTTGACATTTGCCCCACCCTTATCCTTGTGAAAATCATGCCCCTTCTCAACTTAGTTGCCGCGAGCGTAGCTGGTCGAGTTATCTTTAATTAAAGATGCATATTTACATGATGAAAAAACGCAATATGTATGCCGTATGCCCCGATATACCATCAGTGACAATCTAAATCTGAAACATAGCATAACCAATCAATGGTGGGGCCTTGGCCTTTAGCTCTGCACCATGATCATTACAATATATACATCATGTACATTTAATGCAACAAGGTCAAAACCGAGGTGTGACACTCATAAACTAGATCTCATTCCTAATTAAATTTTACAAGCATTTTAGATCTAGTTTTAGGGGAAATTGTCAGTTTTCAAGGCTGTGAAATCAGATCTAAATCTTGTTAAATGCATGGTTGTTTACTTAGAATCTAAAAATTTATATTCAGAAATTTAAGTGCTTCATGTTGTCTGCCCCAAAAGAAGGCCAAGATCCCAAGGAAATCTTGCTTTCCTTGGTTCTTTTTCCACTTCTTTAAAAACTAGTTTTAACTTAGAATTTTTGGGTAAAAAGTGTGTTCATCCAAAAGTACGCATATTTAACTGTGATAATCTTGCTAGTTTTTAAGGGGTCTCCATCTTCCCAAAATTTCAAAATTTCACAATTTGTAAACCTTTGGTCTCATTTCATATAAGGACCAAGTGGATTAATTTCAGTTGCTGATATTGTAATTGCTGCTAATAAAAAGATAAAATCTCTTCGAATAGGCTCTTTCGAGCCTATTCACCATCCCCCCTAGGGGGATTCGTGTCTGTGTCATTTTTTACATTTTTTCATCTTTTTTCAATCTAGTCACAACTTTGATCTATAGGGGTAGTATACTTTGACTTATAATCATTGTCATATTCCATATCTAGTGGTTTCAAAGTAATTTTAATACTTACCCCACAAGCCTCCTTTTGAGCTGAAAGGTGAAGAAAGGGTCGTGGTAGTCTAATTAGAAAATTGTGGTTTGCTTATTTGTTTATGCTTCATCTGCTATCATTAATTGTTTTAATAATCATAATAAAATCAACCCCTCCTTGATTCCCTGATTTAGGTCCACTTGGACCAAAAGAGGTTCCTGGAGGGTTTTCTTTTTAATAAGAACACCTCTTTTAATTTTCTAAAAATAACAAAGACTCTAGTGTGTATGCTATGTACTTGGCTGTGGTTCGTCTAATCAGTAAAGCTGCATCAAAATCACTTGAATGACTATATTAATTAGTCTTCACCTCCCAAATTTACAAACCATCAGGCCAAAATCCAACGCCTCGAACAAACTGTAAGCGGTGGAAAAATACCTAAAGGAGTGGGAACAACCAGAAAGTGACCTATAGGAACCGATATTTGTCACATCCTGATAGGTGCATTATGAACAATAGTCTCTGAGAGTCCGTTCCATTCCACAAACACCTTGCGGGTAGCCGTGAAAGTTCACTTTTGGACATACTCCAAGTACCCCTCGGTTATATCTGGAGTCCCATTTTTGCCTAATTTAACTCATTCACATTCCACATTAATTTAAAATATACCAAGAGACATTTTCAAAACATTCTTTCAAGCACATGCAAGAACATTATTTTCTTTGTAGACTCCATTTAAGGCATTGGTGATTTATTTGATCAATTCTTTCAATTATATATATATTGAGTGTCATTACTGTGCTTATCTGCTTTAAATATTGCATCTTGTTATCTTTTGTTTCCACTGGTTAGTTTCAAAAATCCTAAACAAATAAATAGATATAACACCATCACACTAAGTAATTATCCTTAGTAATTTAATAGTGTCTACCCCCCTTGGATTCGTTAGGAGTTAGCCTGAACGGAGGAGTCAAGAACAAGGTGACAACCTTGACTCGAGACTTTCCCCCAAGGACACACCGAGTGGCTTGAAGATTTCTTCCACGTAAACCAGGTGTTTCAAAGGTGGCAACAATATCCATTGGAATAAATGAAATAGGATCCTTTAGTATGTATAAGGAATCGAGAACTTTGGGGTACACTATGTTGCTATTTCCCCACTAGAACTAGTAGGATTTTCTTACTCGGATTGGGTTGGAGATCCCAATGATAGAAATTCCACTTAAGGTTTTGTATTCATTCTTTATAATGTTCCCATATGCTGGTCAAGTAATAAAAAACACACTATTTACCTTTCTTCAGTTATGATCGAGTACAGAGGAGAAGTGAATGCAGCTACACAATGTGTGTGGTTGCAAGGCATTCTTTGGGAACTTGATGTTGCACTTGATTGACCCACTGTCATTTGGTGTGATAATCAAAGTGAAATAATTATTTCCATAGATCCAGTACAGATACAGAGGACTAAGGACATAGATATTCATATGCACTACATCTGGGGCTTACTGCATGATCAGATGATTTCCTTGCAGTATTTCCCTTCTACTAAGAAAACTGATGATATTTTCACCAAGTGTTTCACTGAGAAGACCTTCACTTACTTGAGATCACTTCTTGGAGTCAGTGATTCATGGTGATGGCTTCCATTCACCTTCATATTTTTTTCCCCATGTCCATTTTTTAGGACAGGTTTTGTTCCCATGTGGTTTTCCTCTTTTCCTTGTTTTCATGGACAAATAAAATTTTCAATTGTATTAGGTGACTTGAGCCTTTGTTTCCAAGGCCTTCATGATATTTTTGGTTAATTTGTACTAATTCAATCTTAAGGGGGTGTGTTATAATAGTAATCCATCCTTGGTACCTTAGTTTAGGCCTTAGTCAAATTCTTTTGCTTCTATGCATTAACTGTTATAGTTTAGACTTAGGGAAATTGGTCTAGGAAGTAAATTGGCTATTTTGGCCCATTCACACACACACTAGCACTCTAACTTGGTCAATCTAGAACATGTGTACCCTCATTAATGTTTGGGGTGCTTCCTTCCATGTTTAAAGGAATCTGGGTTTGACTAGGGGCGCTAGTGATATTTTTAGACCATTTTATCCCTCCTAATGCATTTATTGTTCACCTCGAGCCACTCCCATGCCTCTATTTGCTCACCCACTCCTGTATTGGACTCATTTATTCCCTAGCATGCCTCACCAACATTCACACCATGGTTCATTGTAGGAGCATTAATACATCATCAGTACATAGTTTTGACCTTAGGCTAACTTTATTTTCCCACATGCAATGATATCCTATGGTTTAGATTTAGGAGAATTAATTTGCCAAGATATCTGGTTATTTTGGCATGTTTATTCCTACAATAGTGCTCCATTTTGGTCAACCCAACCCATGTGCACCCTCATTAATGCCTTGGGGCATTGTTCCTTGATTTAGGGGATCCAAGTTTGACTAAGGGTGCCAGTGGTGTATTTTTTCTATTTTGGCTCTCCTAGGAGCATTTATTGCCACCTTCAGCCTTCCATTCACCTCTATCTTCTCAACCATGCATGCCTTGGAGTCTTTCATCCCTCAAAACACTTCAACAACATTAACACCTTGGTTCATGATTGTTTGGGCTAATTTGGAGTTCCATTGGCCCACCTAAAAGGGATTGAGGTAAAATATCACCATGACACATCTAAAAATCCAATTGGATTCTAGATCCTCACAAATGTTTTCCAATGTATTATAAATGTATACTATAGCATCTACAAGATGCATGATAATAATATGATCAATAATTAGAACCATTTACATATTATATTCCAGCTATTTTTTGTATCTTTTTTTATTCTATTGCACATTTTGTCAAGCACTTTGAGTGTTAACATTGTTCTTGCTCTTACATATGATTGAGAAGCAATGTATCACATGGTATCAGAGCTGGTTGGAGTTGCAAACAAATATTGTGAGGTTTGAGTTTCTATTTAGGGAATATTTCCAGAAAACTTGAGTGTTTACTTTGTAGGTTTAACAATATTTTTTGTCACAGGCTGCGCAAGTAGGATGGAGCGAACTCGAGCTCTACTTACTCCATTTAATTATTTTGAATGGAAGGCCAATATGTTCATCTAGTTGACGTCCAAGGGCCTCTACCGGGTCACCATGGGAACTAAACACGAGCTAAACTATGATGTGGAGAAAGCTAAGTTTTTTAATAGACTTGATGAGGCATTTGGTATGCTCTGCCTCGACACTTCAAGAGAACTTCTATTTAATATAGAAATTCTTGGCACACCAAATGAATTTTGGGTCAATTTTGAGTCACTATTCAAGAAGACAGATGAAATGAGAGGCCATCAGCTTGAGAATGAGCTAATCTCACTGAGCCCAGCTCACTACAAGACCATTGAAGACTTCTTCACCAAGTTTAAAGCGCTAGTACTTCAGATAAAACAATGTGGCATAGATAAGAAATATGATCATCTTATCTTGTCCATTCTTTCTAAGTTGGGGCCAGAGTATTCTATTTATGTTTCGACATTTCACTCTAGCAAACTTACAACTAGAAATTGGAAGATGCATGCGCTAGAAAATTTCATGGAGCATTTGAATCGGGAGCAGGACAAGATCATACAAATGGGTACCATCATAAAATACAAGGATCAATCCCTTGCTTCTGGTGTATCAAATCAATCCCAGAGCAAGAAGAAACATTTGAAGCATAATGAGAAAGAGAAGAAGGAATCAAGTTCAGAAAGCTCTAGCTCTACTGATGGGAGCTTGAGATCCAGGAGGAGAAACAAGAGAGAAATAACCACATGTGATTATTGAAGAGGTTCACATATTGAGAAATATTTCTTCATAAAGAATATGGACATCATGACCAAGCTCCTTGAGGAGAACCATATTGCTCTTCCAGAATTTGCAAAAAGATGGGAGCGCAAGCAAGGAAATGGTAAGGATGAGCATGCATTGGGTGCATGGATAAAACCAAATTATGTTTTCTCTGTTTCTGATAGATCTATTTCTGATTCACATTCTGATATATCGAAACCTGAAACCTCCATCCCTTTCTTAACATAATTCCCAGTCAGTTCATCAAAGCTTCCTCCCAAAACTAGTCATTTTTCACTAGCTTTTTATGTGCCTTCTAAAAGACCTATCCCAATCCAATCAGGTATTTCCAATTATGATTCTGAATATGATATAAATTATTATATACAGACTATGGAATTCATTGAATCATTTAACCAATCATTTCATGACTGAAATACCCAACAACCCGCAAGTTCACTAGTTGGAAATTCAAAAAATTGCCTAGTTTCTAATGCTATGTCTCTTGTATATGTTGATGTTATGTCTTGTATGTATTTCACTGGTTGGATAGAAATATCATTGGCCTTCATGGGAATTCTGTTCCATATGTCTGGACTTGCTTTCAACACCCATGGTTCAAATCTCAAGTTTCCAGACCTTCTAGGTTCACTCAATTGCAATTGTGATCTAGTTGCTAACTCTTCTCTTCCTATGGATCCATTCACTCATGGAGATACCATAACTATGATATTTTCTATTGTGTATGACATTTATTCTGATATTTCATATCCTCATGAGATTTGTTATAGATTAATGAATGCGCTTCATCAAATTGGGAGAAATATTCATGGTTTTATTCATGATATGGCAGCTACACATAATGGAGATTTTGTTGAATCTTTTTATGTTATTTGGGAAAGAGTTTGTAAAGATATATTTTCCATGGTTGATTATGCTATTAGATCAGAGTATGATTTCAGAAAAAGACATTTTTATGATTCCACTCCATCATCAAATGATTGCCTTCAAAGGGCCTCTCCACATGATCTTTGTTCACAACACTTTGATGCATTGATGCATGATCTTGGCATCCACAACATCTTCACCAAGTCCATCACCAAGAAGTTTTTGTTTCAGATCATTCAAGTGATTAAAAGGACCTAATGAAGACCTTTTTATCTCTATCATATCCATTTTTGAGGGTAGGTTTTGTCCCATGAGTTTTTCCTCTTTACCTCGGTTACATGGATTAATAAACATTGTTGTAAAAGGTGACTTGTGCCTAGTTGCCAAGGCCTTAATAAATATTTTTTATTAAATTGTACTAATTATAGAATAAGGGGGGGTGTAGAAGCAATAATACATCCTTAGTATATATTTTTGACCTTAGTCTAACTTTATTTTCCCACATGCAATTTTATCCTATGGTTTAGACTTAGGAGAATTGATTCTGCAAGATATCTGATTATTTTGGCATGTTCACACATACAATAGCGCTCCATTTTGGTCAAACCAGCCCATGTGCACCCTCATTAATTCCTTGGGGTGCGACCTCCTTGATTTGGGGAATCCAAGTTTGACTAAGGGCGCTAGTGGTGTATTTTTCCTATTTTGGCTCTCCTAGGATCATTTATTGCCACCTTGAGCCTCCCATTCACCTATATCTTCTCACCCATGCATGAATTTGAATATTTAATTCCCCATCACAATTCACCAATGTTCACACCTTGGTTCGTGACTGCTTGGGCTGATTTGGTACTCCATTGGTCCACCTAGGGGTGATTGAGGTCAAATCTCACCATGAAACATGTACAAATCCAATTGGCTTCTAGAGCCTCATGAATTTTATCCAATTTATTATAAATTTATACTATAACATATACAATATGCATGACAATACTATGATCAGCAATTAGCACCATTTACATGTGTTATTCCAGCTATTTTCTATCTCTTTGTCGATTCTCTTTCACATTTTGTCAAACAATTTGAGTGTGAATATTGTTCTAGATCCTAGATCTGATTGAGTAGAAAATTCTCACATTCATGACTGTTTGGGGTGATTCGAGAGCCGATTGGTCCACCTAGGGGGTGTGGAGGTCAAATCTTATCATGACACATGTGCACTTCCAAATGGCTTCCTAAGCCTCATGAATTTTCTCTATTGACATATATATCTGATCTAAACATAGTTACATGTTAGACCATGCTAATAATATCCACTATTGTGTTCACGTGCGTGTGTAATTTTACTTTTTCGGGATTTTTTGTGCTTGTTTTGGAAACTAGAGAAAATAGTGAGAGTTTCTTGGATTTTGTATCCAGCTGTGAATCAATTCTCACAACCTATATTTTAAAAATAGGTATTTTTAACTTCTTGATTACATATATCCAATAATATTAACAAACTAATCTTCCTAACTACTTATAAAATCATATAACTTTAATCTAAAATAGTCCTTGTTATCTTTATAGCTCGGGTTTTGAAATGAAATTATTCATTGATGTAACTTGCATTTCATTTTTCCAAATTTCTCTATAGTCTTCCGCTGATTTCCAAATCGAATCTCCATACTTTTAATCTATTTATACTCTCAGCTCCACATGATCTACATAAGAAATAAGTGGTAGTGGAGCACCAATTATTCTGAAAGCATTTACCAACTCAAAATCCACAACCAACTTATCGATTATGAACTTTCGTGACAATGACTGAGTCATGTCTTCAAATTTTTTATGATCTATCCTAGATTTAACCAGTAAGGATTGATATTCAGAATGAGAAATCATCTCACCATATTCATCCCAAAAAGGAGGCATACCTTTCTAAAATAATTCTATAAATAAACCTTTTAAAGATTTCACCTTATGCAACATTATATATTCCTTTTCTTATATAGTATCAATGTGTTGATGCTTTCCAAAAACTTTCCTAGCTCAATTTATTACTGCAATCTTGTCCTTGATGTCCATAGTTCTCAATTCCTCTTCAGATAAAGTGTTGAGGAAGTTTATCATGTTTCTAGTTGTATCTGCTAGTTTTTTGTCTAAAGCCTCTTTTACAGCCATACAATTTTGTGTTGCTACATTGATTACCATTTCTTTATCTTTAATAAAATTCAAATAAGGCCTTATTTTTGTTACTTCCACAATGATCATGTCCCAAAGGAGATTCCTAGTCCCTTGTATTGGCAGCTGTCTTGACAATTGTTTTACTAATTTTTCATTTCTGTCTAGCAACTCCTTATTTTTATTCTAAAAAATCTTTTTTTCTTCTTCCTTGTTTTTAATCATTTCTGCTAACTTTTTATTTTTTTCTTTCAGGCCTTTTGTTTCTTTCTCTCTCAAGCCGAACTATGACATGGCTTGAACAATTGCTTCAGTGTTTGTTTTTGTACTTGGCTTCTCTATCTGTATTGGTTATTTTTTACTTTCTCCTCTCTTTCCTTCTCCAAAATTAAGTGATTTTCATTCAAGACAACAATTTTAGCAATAAATAAACCATTTTCCTTTTCACATTTTCTTTGTTCTCCAATAATATTCAACAATTTGTCTTTACAGTAATTTCATTCCTGGCATAATTAATCTTTTTATTTCTCTAACTTTGTCAATTCAAAATCCTGAATTAACTGAGTAGCTGGAATCTTCAATTTCTTCTTCAACAACTGGATAGTACTTTATTTTTCAGCCAAAATATTCTTAGTTTCCTGTCATTTGTTCACCCCTCTAATCATAGACAAAAGATCCCCTTGAAGCTTCTTAATTTGTTGGTGATATACTTTATTCTCAACCTTTTCCTATTTCAAATAGTTATCTATTCTGGACACTGTAGATTGTAAGTTTGAAACTTTCGAAGTATATTTCATTAGTTCAGTATAAATTACATCCCTAGTTTTCTTGTGTAGATGAATTTTATCAGGTACTAGGATCTTTGCAGACTAAGTCTCATTTCTATTATTCTATTTTGGTTAGCTACTACTAGATTCAAAGTATTTATTGCATTGTCCTTTACAGTGACTAATGAAACCTCTTTATCAGAAATTTTCCTCACTTTAGAGTATAGCTTTACATATTTTTCGGAGGAAACATTCTTTTCTTTCCCATATCTTGCAGACAAATCACTCCTATATTTGAATTTATCACTAGATCCTTCCTCCTGTCTATCTGAAAAATTATACTCTTAAACCTCAAAAGTTGGGCTGTGGACCCAAATTTCTAAAATTTTGGCCCCCTTTTGTTGATTTTGTTGAAGGTCGTTTGATTTTTTGAGGCTAGTTTTCTGGTTTTTCAGGATTGCACTCGGGTCTATGCATGTTGTGGGCTACAAGGCTCAACCGGTTGTTACGATGTTTTATCTTTGAAGTTGAAATGGGTTGTTCAGTTGCCTCTTTTTCAAAGGATAGTTAAATGTGGTGCCAATAATTAACGTCTTTCACTAACCCGGGTTCTATTTTGGAAAATACCTTACTTTGTGTTTTTCGGAAAGAGTTTTGACTGTGATTGGAGGCCGCAGGGTGATTGATTTCCACCGTTACGGCTCTAGATTAGGATAACTACCCGTACGAATTTTTGTCTTTTAGCCGATGCCTTGTTCTATGTCTTTCTGATGTCGTTTGATCTACAATTTTTCTTGACCTTTGAGCTTCCGCCATTGCGGCTGTGTAGCTCACTAGCCATCCGATTCCTGTAGAGGATCCGACACCTGATGTTTTATCGCATCTTTTTTAGTCTCTGTGCCGGAAACCCTAGAGTCTAGGTTACCTATCATTGCGGCTGTGTAACCCACTAATGAGCCGACGTTAAGTGTTCTGATTCACCGATGGAGGTTTTTATATGCCCTTTTCTTAATCATTCCACCGTTTGTTATGAGGTCGTCTTTTTTCCGTAAGAGACCTATGTGCTCTGTTTAGGTTGAAATTTTCACATAAGAACCAAGCTCTAATTTTCTTTTTTAGTACCCATTTTTAATATCATGGTTTATGTTTATTAAATATAGACGGATTAAAATGATGAATTATCGTTTGTTTGCAAACAGACATGGCAGTTTCTCAGATCCCGTTGAAGATTATTGCGGCAAAGAAGGTGCAGTTGGAGGACAAAGCATGTTAAAGCATAAGGTGGCAGAATCATTGCTCGAAGAAGAAAATTATGAGGGTCTGAAAGGAGATCGAGGAATGGTCGAGCATAATCATTATAAATCAAAGTCTCATGCTTGGGCATTCCGTCAGTTACCTAGCATTTCCCAGTTTTTTATAAAATCTTTATCTTGAATGTAACATTTGGATGAATCATGAGCATTCACAAAGTGACAAAACAGTGAGAGCGAATGGTTGGGTAGCTGAAAGGTTTTCCCCTTTTGTATAAGTATGGGGGAGTGAGACAAAAAGGGGGATTTTTCCCAGAGAAACTTGTGAACTACTTGTTGTAAGAGGAACTACTTCGTTTTGCAGTAATAAAATTACAAATTTTTGCCTGTTGGAGAAAGTGCTGTGTGGAATGTTCAATTGTGATGAAATGAACAATGTTGAAGGGGAACTATTTCATTTTCAGCTGTGTTTCATTAACCCTGAGATCGTTCTAACTTTCTGAACCTATGTTCTTACATGAATGTTCTCTGGTTTATTCTGTGATAATTTCCACTATGAGTAATGAATGTTTTAACAATTGACGAGCTATCTTGTCATGCATATCTTTATTCATGTTTATGTGTTTTGATTTTAAGAACAACTATTTGTGATTTATCTTAACATATGAACAGTATTACATTACTCATGAATAGATAATCTTGCTCCCTAGGGACAGCTTAGTTAGTATTGTTTTTTCTAGTTGTGTGTGGTTTAAATGCAAGAGAGTCTAAGACGAGAGGTAAGAACCTGCACATCACATTGTGACCACTCCTTGCATTCTTCATCAATATACATGTTAGATAGGCACTTGCATATCATACTTAAAGTCAAAAATACAAAAATATATACAGAGGATCGGGCTACAACCGATAAAACCCTCTGTTTTTATTACTTGACCTACGATAGTCGGACCGCAAACCGGATGGATTCCCTACACCAAATAGTCATTGGCTAGTTGGGAACGTTGACTGGGGAGAATCACTTGTTGTTGTTTCCTGTGAAATTTCCAGGCCTCAACAGTTTCTAGCGCTAGAAGGAGGGCCACCAGTGCATGGTTTTCCGAGGAAATGCATTTCCTCGAAATTACTCCACCAGTGATAGTGTTGAAAGTAGTTTGTTTCCTGACCCAAATACTGAAGAGAATAGAGAACATTTCTTTTCTGTAGAAAACCAAGTAGTTAATGATCTGAGAAGACACACACAGGCTTATGTAAAGAGTATTGGAGGATTACCCACTATCCCTGATTTACCCCGAAGAGAGTATAAGAACAAAGATCGTCCCATCTTGGAAGATTCAGTGTTGGTTGGAGATTTGGAAGAGTTAGTAGAAGTACCGTTACAAGAAGTTGTTCAGCCTATGAATCAAGTAGGCCCAAACACACCTTATTGTTCTCCTACATGTACTCCTATTCTTTCATCTCCTCACTCTCCACCCAGAATCATGGCAGGTGTAAATGAAAATTAGCCACTTAACCCACCAAATCCACCACTGGCTTGGAAAGCCAGATCACACTTGAATTAACACCTCCATTGCATGACTTACCTCAAGCTTTTGAAAAGATGCTGCCCAAGTTTGATCCAAATGAGAAGATATTAGTAGATGACCATTTACAAAGTTTCTATTTGGAAATAGAAGGATTGAGGACTGGGGAACATGAGGATGTGGTTTGTAGACTTTTTCCACATACCCTTAAAGGAACAGTAGCATCATGGTATTTTGGTTTTCCTGCAAACTCTATCCCAAACTGGGATACCATTGAAAGGATTTTCAGAAGTAAATATGCAGCCCAAAAAACTCATGCGGCTCTCATGAAAGGACTGTGCACCTTAAAGAAAGAAAGAAAAGAGAAGGTGCATAGTTTTACCCAAAGATTTGCATATTATCTTAATAATTTTTTTGAAGCTGACAAACTCTCGGATAAACTTCTGATTGAGTATTATACTTCAACTCTAGGGCATGATCTATCCATGTTTGCTAAAATGAAATCCAAACCTACACTAGTAGAGACTTGTGAAGAGGAGGAAAGAGTTGAGGCTGAAAAGGAAAGTATCGAAGACTATCCTGAACCGTCGGGAAAGAAAAATGTTGGAAGGAAAGCTTTGTTATTTACTAAGCCTAAAGAGGAGCAATCACCAGACTTTGAAGGAATGGAAAAGATGATGCAGAATATCTCTAACATAATAATAGACTTGGAAAAGGAAAAGGAAACCCAAAATTTTTATAAACCATATTACAAGAAAAGGGAAGATAACAATTCATCCCAACCCCCTCTGCATGGCCCTGCATCGATGAACTTAACAGAGGTGGGGATGGATAACTTTTGTACTTTTCACCAATAACCCCATTCTAAAAAGAATTGTCCTCAATGGATAAATTCAATGACATTGGCAATGAACCAGATTTTGGATTCCAAGTTAACCGAGGATAATGATGAAGAAGGGAAAGACAATAATAAATCAATAGAAAAACAAGAGGATGAGGCCATGGTTTTATGGGATTTTGTATCGTTGTTTGATATCAAGGAAGAAAAGTACCTAAGACATGAGGATACCTTGGAAACAAATGTAACGACAAGAAGCCAGGGGTTTATTAAGGAAAATAGTCTCATGCTTCCAAAGATTAAGAAGCTTCAAAAGAATGTTAAGGAATTTCAAAAAAATACCTCAGCTAATGAAATTCCGGAATTTACCACCAACAGTCAAAATCCAGGACATATCAACAGGCCTACTAGACCCATTGAAGAGAAAATAAATAATGTTAAAACACATCTCACAGAACATAAGATGGATTATGACATCGTGGAGGATATCAAAAGGGTAAGAGCAAATATCTCGTTATTTGAGATGTGCAATGTGCCACAGTAAAAAGAAAAGTTATTGAAAGCACTTGAAATGTCAGAGGAGAAAATCCCCACTAAAAATCAGCCCCATGAAGAATAAATTGGTGAAGCAAGTGTGGGAGGTAAACCTAAATGCAAGACCCCTCCTTCTCTCCTAGATTTTGAAATTTTCAACCACAACGTGCACAATTGTTTAGTAGAATCGAGGGCATCAGTCAATGGTATGCCGCTGTCAGTCTGCAAAAAGATAAATGGACAAACTAAACCATCTACCTGAAGGGTCATTCAGTTGGATATAACAAATGTGAAGGTAATTATGGAAATGGAGGATGTTCTCATTCGCTTGTCTTCAAATGATAAGGTATGTCAATTCATTGACATTGTGGTAGCTGACATACCTGAATCTTATGGACTTGTCTTGAGAAGAGTTTGGTCGACAAAGTTGAGTGGATATTTTTCCTCGTACTGGTCACATATGTGGCTACCCTATAAAGGAATCCCAAATCAAATTAAAGTTTTAAGGGAGCCACACATGAAACACAATGTTACTTAGTTCGAAGAAAAAAATGAACTAGTGAATTATGTGTTGGGAAATTACTTTATTAAACTAGAACCGAGAAATTATCAAGTGGAAGAATCCAGCAACACGTTAGACGCTCATCCTGATCTCCTTCGGTTCTCACAGGCTAATGAAATCGATTGTAAAATAGTAGACTTAACTGTAGATGTAGGTATTGACTCACGCATAGTAGTGGAAAGCGATTTTTGGACGCTTTTCTTTGATGGTTCTCAAACTTTGGAGGGGTCAGGAGCCGGCTGTGTCCTGATTGATCCTAAAAAATATAAACATTTTCTTTCATGTAGGTTAGAGTTTGAATGCACCAATAACACAGCTGAATATGAAGCACTATTTCAAGGACTAAGGAAAGCAATTGAATTAAAGGTAAAAATTCTGAAAGTGTTTGGGGATTCTGAAATAATTGTAAAACAAATTCGAAATCGAATACATTGCATTTCTCCTCATTTAAAATATTATCAAAATGAAGTATGGGATTTGATTAAATATTTTAATGCATTTAAGATTGTATCGATTCCTAGACTTAAGAATGCGGCAGCAGACTTGTTGGCCACCTCAGCTGCGAGGCTTGTGCCCTCTAAAAATTGATGCTCTGTTGAATTGCTTTTCAGGCCTTTGGTTCTAGATATGATCACCAATATACGAGTGTTTGATGATGATCAACATATTCTAGAATGCCTGACAAATGATGAGACATTCAAAGGGGTGATTATTGATGATGAAGAACATCAATCCGATCTAAAATTCGATAATTTTATTCCTAAAGGAGTTAGGACTTTAGAGCGAATGTTTGATCTAAATGAGAAATTCAGAAGGCTAGTGAACGTTAAGACTCATAGCTCATCTCTACAGTTTGAGTTGATTAATTTAGGGACTGAAATTGAGCCTAAATATGTGAATTTGGGAAAGTGTTGCTCTCCAGGTGAAAGGAATAAGTTCATCAATTTGTTCAAACAATACAAAGATGTTTTTGGTTGGATGTATGAAGATTTGAAGACATATGACACCAATATTATTCAGCATGTTATCCCCATCAAATCTGGAATCAAACCTTATCAGCAGCCTTTACGGAAAATGAATCCAAAATTAAAACCTTTGATTCAGAATGAAGTAAAGAAGTTATTGGACGCTATAATTATCTTCAAGGTGAGACATTCGGAATGGGTTTCAAAGTTGGTACCAGTAAGGAAGAAATACGGAGAAATTAGACTATGTGTGGATTTTAGAAACTTAAATCGTGCTTCAGATAAAGACAATTATCCTGTCCCACCCATGGAATAGATATTAGAAATGGTTTCGGGTTTTGAATTATTCTCTTTATTAGATGGATTCTCAGGATACAATCAAGTGTTAGTAGCTGAAGAAGACAGACTTAAAACTACATTCAGAACCAGATGGGGAGCTTTTGCTTATAGAAGGATGCCCTTTGGACTCATAAATGTTGTAGCTACTTTCCAAAGGGCTATGGACATAGCTTTATGCGGTCTAATTGGCCGCAGTGCTATAGTATACCTCGATGAAATCACGATATTCTCAAAGAAAAGGGAGGAACACGTGTTTCATCTAAAACAGAATTTTGAACATTGCCGAAAATATGGTATCTCACTAAACCCCAAGAAGTGCGTGTTTTCCATTACCGAAGGTAATTTGTTGGGTCATGTGGTTTATAAGAAGGGGATCTCCATATACCCAGAGAGGATCAAAGCTATCGAATAGATTCCCTTAACCCATAACAAAAAGGGCATGCAATCATTTATGGGGACAATAAATACCATGTGAAGGTTTGTGCCAGATTTCGCTCAAATTTTTAAACCTTTGCAACAAATGGTAAAACAAATTGTACAATTCAAGTGGACTGACATAGAGAAGAATGCATTTAGTAAAATAAAGACAGCAGTTGCACACACACCTTCCCTCAAGAGTCTAAATTTTGAGAAAGATTTTATTTTGTACACTTTCGCATCTGACGATTCACTAGCAGTGGTGCTTACCCAGAAGGACTATGGTGGAGATGAGTTCCCCATATCATTTATGAACACTGGTCTACAAGGGGCCGAATTCAATTACCCAAATGTGGATAAAAAGGCTTATGATGTGTTCAAAGTGGTAGAACAATTCATACCATACATACTTAAGAACCATACAAGGGTAATAGTTCCACACCCACCGGTGAGGTCTCTTTTCGTACAGCAGGAGTTAGGAGAAAGAAGGGGCAACTGGGTAACAGATATACAAGAGTATGACCTCGAATTCAAGCCAGCTTCCATAGTTAAAGGGCGGGGATTGTGCAAACTAATGACTATAAGTAAAGACAATGAAGAAAATGACTGGGAAGATGAAGCTAAATTACATGTGATGGATGTATGTCCTCTTTTCACAGCTCCAGACTCCTGGTATCGAGACCTTGTGCATTACCTTCAGGCAGGATTATTGCCGGAACATTAGAATTCTAAGCAAAGAAGAGAACTATGTCTTAAATCAGCCTCAAATCATATTGTTGAAGGAATATTATTCAGAAAAAATTATGATGGAGTTCTTCTTAGATGCTTAGAGAAAGAAGATGCGAAGAAGGTCATGATAGATTTACATGATGGGCCATCTGGAGGACATTTCTCCGGAAATACTACGTCCCATCAAATTCTTAGAGATGGATACCATTGGCCCACACTATTCAAAGATACACATGCCCATGTCAGAAAGTGTGACATTTGTCAAAGGTGTGGTGGAAGACAAGTTAAAGCAATAGGACCATTAAAACCTGTGATGATAACATAACCTTTTGAGCAGTGGGGGATGGATATCATTGGAGAGATAAAGCCAAATTCTTCCCTACAACAAAAGTATATTCTAATGGAAACCAATTACTTCACTCATTGGGTCGAAGCCATTCCATTGCGTAAAGTGAATGAAGATGCAGTCATGGACTTCTTGCAAGATCGTATTATGACCAGGTTTGGAGTTCCAATTTCTCTAGTTTTCGATAACGCTACTTATTTTTCCTCTATTAGATTAACTGCATTTGCTCATGAAAAGGGAATTAAGTGTCATTACTTTGCAAATTATTATCCCCAAGGAAATGGTTTGGCTAAATCTTCGAACAAGAATCTCATTAGAATCTTAAAAAAGACTGTGATAGAAAACCAGAGAAGTTGGCATTCAGCATTACCAAATGCTCTTTGGGATAATAGGGTCACCCCCAAGACTTCGTTAGGTGTGTCCCCATACACCCTTGTTTATGGAAAAGAGGCCATTCTACCCCCCAATGTCATGCTACCTTCTTCCATAATCGCTCAAGAATCTAGAGGATCAGATAATGAAGTCTTGTAGATGAGGATACATAATATTTTGAAGGCAAAGTAATCTAGATCCAAGGATAGAGAACGCTTTAAACAACCAAAGGAGGTAGTAAAGAGGTGGTTTGATAAACACAAAGCTGGGACAAAATAATTTGAGGTGGGAAATTTGGTTCTCAAGTGGGACCACCCTCATGATGAGAAAGGAAAACACACGAAATTTCAACAGTTATGGGTAGGCCCTTTCAAGATTGCAGCAAAGCTTGGCCCCTCAACCTATAAGTTGTAGGATTTACAGGGATGGGAAGAGAACTTACCAATAAATGGTTTAGTTATCAAGCCTTATTTTTCTTGATTTTGTTTTATTTTGTTCTATTTTGTATATAAATAATTGACTTGTTTTGCCACTTTGATTTGTTCTTGTCCTATTTGTTTAGTGTGGTTTTCTCCTAATTCCAATAAAGGAAGCAAAATATTGGTTGCATGGAGAGCATCAGAACCCTTGAAAAACTTAGATTCTTTGGGCATTAGAATGTTTGAATCTATTGGAATTTATTCTATTAAGTATTTTTCCTAAAATGTCTATGAACACATTGAGGTCCAACGTAATCCCTGAAATAACTCAGAATCAAGAGGTCTGGATTACTATTTCGAGGCTCCATCCATTTCACATCTAAAACGTCTTAGGGGGTGACAATAAAAGATCCATGGAAAGGAGAGAAAGGTAAAAAATATATTATATCTAAATGATCCCATGCCAGGAATTGAAATCTAAATGGATAATAAGAGTCAGAACTCCTAAGAAAGCAAATATTCATCAAAACAAAGTACTGAATTATATGAGTACAGTCTGCCAAAAGCTCTTCTCCGTCTGTGAGCTAAAAAGTAAATACGTATCTCACACAAAAGGACACTATGGATAGAAGAGACTGAATAAAATTCAGAAAGAAAGGAATATGGAGGACTCTAAAGAACAAAAAGTTCAAAAGGCACAAAAGTGCAATTCGAATGGGAATGGGGAACAAATGAATATTTTTGGTCACCATGCGTTCCAATCCTATGGCGTCTAAGCTGGAAGCTACCCAAAGATAAAGTTAAAATGAAATCCACCTACTTAATCCTCGAAAGAGTTATCCTGACCTTGATATTTTGGTTTTCGATCCCAAAAATTGGACTATCATCAATGATTACGTGTTCATATATGTGACATTATGGGAATACAGACATCTAGAAGAATTTAGCATGTCGATTTCACTGCTAAACAGTCTATTGCTCAAGGGGGAGTTTATTCAGACATCTGTATTCACCAGTGAGACGCCAATTGTTGCGCCCGCAACTTTTTTCCCAAATTTCTAAAATTTTGGCCCCCCTTTATTGATTTTGTTGAAGGCCATTTGATTGTTTGATGCCAGTTTTAAATTTTTTCAGTATTGCGCTCAGGTATGTGCATGTTGTGGGCTACAAGCCTCAGCCGGTTGTTACGATGTTTTATCTTTGAAGTTGAAATGGGTTGTTTAGTTGCCACTTTTTCGAAGGATAGTTAAAAGTGGTGCCAATAATTAACGTCTTTCACTAACCTAGGTTCTGTTTTGGAAAAGACCTTACTTTACATTTTTCGGAAAGAGTTTTGACTGTGATTGGAGGCCACAGGGTGATTGAGTTCCGCCGTTGTGGCTCTAGATTAGGCTAACTGCCCGTCGAAATTTTTGTCTTTTAGCCGATGCCTTGTTCTTTATCTTTCTGATGTCATTTGGTCTGGGGTTTTTCTTGACCTTTGAGCTTCTGTCATTGTGGCTGTGTAGCTCACTAGCCATTTGATTCCTGTAGAGGATCCGACACTCGATGTTTTATCACGCCTTTTTTAGTCTGTGTGCCAGAAACCCTAGAGTGTAGATTACCCGTCATTGCAGTTGCGTAACCCACTAATGAGCCGACGTCAAGTGTTCCGATTAGTCGATGGAGGTTTTTGTATGCCCTTTTCTTAATCATTCCGTCATTTGTTATGAGGTCATCTTTTTTCCGTAAGAGACCTGTGTGCTTTGTTTAGGTTGAAATTTGCACATAAGAATAAAGCTCTAATTTTCTTCTTTAGTACCCATTTTTAATATCATGGTTTATGATTATTAAAGATAGATGGATTAAAATGATGAATTCTTGTTTGTTTGCAAACAAACATGGTAGTTTCTCGGAACCCGTTGAAGATTATTGCGGCAAAGAAGGTGCAGTTAGAGGACAAAGCAAGTTAAAGCATAAGGCGGCATAATCATTGCTCGAAGAAGAAAATTATGAGGGTCTGAAAGGAGACCAAGGAATGGTCGAGCATAATCATTAGAAAGCAAAGGCTCATGCTTGGGAATTCCGTCAGTTACCTATCATTTCCCAGTTTTTTATAAAATCTTTATCTTGAATGTAACGTTTGGATGAATCATGAGCATTCACAAAGTGACAAAATAGTGAGAGGGAATGGTTGGGGAGCCGAAAGGTTTTCCCTTTTGGTATAAGTATGGGGGATTGAGACAGAAAGGGGGATTTTTACTAGAGAAACTTCTGAACTACTTGTTGTAAGAGGAACTACTTCATTTTGCAATAATAAAATTACAAATTTTTTCCTGTTGGAGAAAGTGTTGTGTGGAATTTTCAAATGTGTTGAAATGAACAATGTTGAAGGGGAACTATTTCATTTTCAGCTGTGTTTCATTAACCGTGAGATTGTTATAACTTTTTGAACCTATGTTCTTACATGAATGTTCTTTAGTTTATTCTGTGATAATTTCCACTATGAGTATTGAATGTTTTAACAGTTGACGAGCTATATTGTCGTGTATATCTTTATTCATGTTTATGTGTTTTGATTTTAAGAAAAACTATCTATGATTTATCTTAACATATTAACAGTATTACATTACTCATGAATTGATAATCTTGCTCCCTAGGGACAGCTTAGTTAGTATTGTTTTTTCTAGTTGTGTGTCGTTTAGTTGGAAGAGAGTCTAAGATGAGAGGTAAGAACCTGTGCATCACATTGTGACCACTCCTTGCATTCTTCATCAATCTGCATCTTAGATAGGCACTTTCATATCATACTTAAAGTCAAAAATACAAAAATATATATAGTGGACTAGGCCGCAACCGGTAAAACCCTCTATTTTTGTTACTTGACCTACGGTAGCCGGACCACAAACTGGACAGATTCCCTACACCAAACAGTCACGGGCTAGTTGGGAACGTTGTCTGGGGAGAATCCCTTGCTATTGTTGCCTGTGAATTTCCAGGCCTCAACAGACTTTTTCCTTCATTTTTCTACTTCCAACCTCAACCAACTCTTTATCCGACTCAGGTTTATGTCTCTTTGATGCTTCTAATTCTTCCTATTAAGCCTCGATAGCCTATGCAAGACTTCTTTGACCAGTTGTTTCAATTTTTCCAGGAGTTTTCACTATCATTCTTGTTTTCTTAACTATGGCATATGGATTCTCTTGTAAATTTCCTATATTCTCCATGTTTTAATATTAATCCATTAATTTTTCTTTATTATCCAATCGTTATATGTCCTGGTGTTCAAATTCTTTATTTTTATTCTATTACCTTCTTAGAGAGATTATATGATTTGGATCATAATTTATTTTAGTGGTCTTCATAAAAATCATATCTTGTACTAGGCCTTCAATCACTTGAAGAGCATCCTTCTTTTTAATGATGAATGGGCCCACCTTTAAAGGAAACTTGATTTCAAAATCCTTTCTGAAGTTTATAAAATGTTGATTTTCCATAATCAATGTTTTTTCAGATGAATTCGAAGGAAAATATACTGGGTGTTAAAAATCATGGTGGAGTATATGGTTCATGAAAAAAACCATAAAATCTGATGATTGTGTGCTCCTTTAACAAAAACAAATATCCAACTCTTTTATCTGGAGAAAACTGTAACATTTCTTCCATTTCTGGCAGAACTCTGGGAAACTAGTTCTGAAACATCACTCTGTAAATTTCTGCCATTATAAGACTCATATAATTGAAAGTGTTGTTCCTGATTTATGAGGTTAACATTATTTCTGGAAATTGCAGGTTTTATTCATTGAATAATAGGAACATCCTAACCAAGTAGGATTGAAATATGAGTCTCACTGTGTAGAAATTCACCAGCTGGGAATGAATACTCTCAGCTATGAATTCATCAAATTTAAGATATGTAAACTGACTTGACTCTGACTCAGAATGACACTGGATCATATTAAACAAAAGACTAAATAAAATATCTAGAACAAATCTGGTAGTGTCCAGCCCTAAAAATTGACTCAACAAAGAAACAATTATTTTAGACTCTTCATTAAACATGTTAATATCAAAAGGGAAAGGTTTTTTTGTGACTGGTACATCAATATTTAATCATTTGGAGTAAAATATTTTCTTTTCCTCCATAGCAACATGTCTACGATGCTGAATTAGGTTTTCCTCAACAAAATATTCCTGGTTCACAGTGAATACTAGGGGTACTTCCAACAACTCTCTGATAACTAAATCATTAACTGGGCAAATTATCCTAGACCTAGTAGAATCTATGATAACAGCTCTGAATGGGAGTAATTTGATGCACATCAGGCTACAAAATGTGGAAATTTTAGGGTTTGGTTTAGACAAAAGTGGTGGAATTGTGACCTATAGACATAATGCAGGTTGACTCCCTGTTCTTTAAAGGTTTATAATTTATTTTTCAACTCATGGAATGGACCAAAGGAAATCATAGCATGAAATATATCACCATCTTTGTATTCAAACAATTCTTCTAGTTTTACCGAACTCATGAACATGTGTTTCTACATCCCTTTCACCCTCCATTTAAACAATTTTGGCGGGTTAGTTACACGGCCAAATTGGTTAATGGAAGATGGAAAGTTTATTTTCCAACATAGGTTCCATAGTGCACAAAAATGTTCTTCTTTGATATGCAAAATACAAATAACCATAAACACTTGCCTTTTTCCCTTTATAAAATTCTCTATTGCAGGTTTCGGGATAGGGAGTTTTCTCCTAACTCCTTTCACCCAGCGGAATGATTTTATGCCCACCACGTGGAAGGCGGTAAAAATTATGCTGGTCCAAGCTCAATGCATTTCCCATGCATGTTGTGGGCGTGAAACTCTCCTCTACTGTAAATCCATTTACCCATTTATCCTTAATTGTCGATCATGTCCAACCTTTAACCTTTTTCAATTTCATTTCATCAATAACTTACCCTTTTTCATATTGTGTAGCTTTCCCAACGTATTTCACATCAATCATTGATCTCTTTACCTTTTTATCACATGTCGTTAATCAAACCCAAATTTTAAATATCTCCAACGATCATTTTGACATCTTTTTATCCCTTTGTTCCTCGAGCAACTTCTCCTGGCAGATCCAACATTCATCGTTGATCTCTCCACTCCCTAGATCTCGAATGCTGGACCTTTCATTGTATACCACAAGCTCCATTTCCATTAATTTAACCACTTTATGCTTATATCATGTAGTACCATGGGAAAACAAAAAACCTTGTTCTCACTTTAAGCACCCATCCTATTATCCATCGATAATATTGAAAAAACATTTAAATATACAAGCTCCTTATTTCTCTTTAAGCCCCCTCTGATCACATGTTCTACAAAGTAATGCTAACATCGAGGATTGAGAACAACCTATAGAAGGTCATTCTTCGAATCTTGGAAATGAATGAATTCATATGCTACAATTTAAAATATTGTATTGAAAATGGTGAAAATTAATTGCACTTTTTCATTTTTCAACTATAGAGAATGTGCAGGGTCCTACTATAAAAGATGAGCCTAGGAAAGAACATGAAGTACATGGTGTGGCCACACCAAGTAAAAAACACTGTAATATTTTTTAATGAAATACTTGTCATTATAAAAGCATAAGATATCAATGTAATATTTCTACATTACTGCTACAAATCCTTATTCCTTGTAGTAGCATCCACGTCGCTGTTGGGTCACGGATTTGCCCATATTTTCATCACCTATTGACATACATTTCATCCCTTTTCTTCATATTATTATCCATTTATCATTCCATTTCCCATTCATTTGTTGGAATTGCCCATAAAATACCATGTTACTTCCATTGATGCTTTAGTGGTTAATCATGATTATTTTCCTTTATTTTTAATGAATTGAAGACTATTAAGCATAATTTTACTGATGATGGTTTATGGAGTGATTTTTATATTAACATCAACAACACTCATGGTTCAAGCCTCCAGCTCATGATCAAATGGAGTTAACAAAAAATGCATGCCAGATAAGAAAACCTTGCTTCGCGTCTCGATTTTCAACCATATGGAAAAGAATCTCAAACATCCATGACATGGGTTTTGTGACTAATGGACTCATTTACTTGACTCGTAATGACATCGTAAACAAATATACAATTTGAGATATAAAGCTGGTTCTTCAATAGGGTATTTTCCATATTTGCAAATATGGCCGGTTTTCCAAATTAGCAAATTTGTTGAAACAACTCAAGTTGGGTATTTAGTTTCTCATTCTCCTCAGAGAATTTTATGTATAAATATGTAATCAATCTCATGAGAAAGGGGGGAAGAGAGAAATCAATGTTATTATGTAGGATTTGATCCAGAATCTGTTGTAATTATTTAATTCCAATAATACATGCTGGCAGTTTCTTAATTCTAGAGTTGTAGACTTTCATTGTGGAAATCTAGCTCTGCCCAGTGGAGGAAGGGCCATTTTTCCTGAGCAAATGCTGGTAGTGTTTATTGCAAGTGTGTTATTGTTTATATTTTCTTATTATTTAGTTCATGCTTTCATTTATTAGATTAATCATAGTTGTTTGATTTCATTCATTATATTTGTCATAATTGTTTTCATGTTAATTCGTTTGATAGATCGTTGGCCAACATGGCACTTATTTTAGATTCATGCAATTAGATATTACTTCATAAGAATTGATTTTGTTGAAGTGTGATTATATTTACAGTTTGTATTTATGAATAGGATTGAGGTTTGTTTTCTTTTCAAGAAGGTGTGATCTAGTTTATATAGAGTTTCAATTTCATACCAATAGATCAACAGTGTCAGTTAGAAATTGTGCTTGCATAGATATTGCATGATAGCTTTGAAATAAAAAAATTCCTCGGGTTGATAATTTATGTTTTGGAATTTTAGTTGTTTATTTAATTAGACAATTAATCCGACCAACATTTTGGTGCCGTTGTCGAGGATGTTATTAATGGTGCAAAAGTACATCTGACATTGTTTTGTAGATGCATTGTTAAAGTAGGGCATGTAGGTTGCATGATTACATTTCAGTTTATTGAATTTGCTTTGAGTGTGTTTTTTTCTTCATTCTTTGCATTCAATTTTATTTCATTTTCAACTTTTGGAGCGTAAATCTTACCATTCCCCTTAGTGGTGTTGTAAAAACCACCCATTATACTAACAAGTTGATAGGAACATTTGAAGGAGGAGCCTCAAGATAGCACACGAAGAATCTAATGAAGAGATGGAAGGTAAGAAAGATGTAGAATTTGTTACCTTTGAATTTCCTATCAGAGATTTAGGAATAATGGAACCAATGAAAAGCATTCCCCCGCATGTTCTACCAAATTTTCATGGTTTGGAAAATGAAGACCCTAATGTAGTTTTATTTGAATTCGAAGTACTTTGTAGAGGATATAGTTATTGTGCTAATGATCAAAAGTTGAATGTGTTTCCCCTTACTCTAAAAGGAATAGCCCTCTGATGATTCATGAGCCTTGGTGGGAATTATATACAAACTTGGGAAGACATGAAACATGTATTCTTGAAAAGGTACCAAGATTATTGTAGGGTCAATGAAGACGTTTGAAATAGCACTAGGAGAAAAAGAGAGTATGGAGGAATACATGGAATTCTTTCAATATAACCTCCAAAGATCCAAACAAAGGAAACTGGGGAAGGAGACCTAGAAAACACTTCTACTCAATGGAATCCAAGCTAAATATTTAGAAGTATTAAATCTGATGGGAACAGGTAATGTATTTTAGTTAGCTTATGATGATATTTGTGAGTTATGTAGAAGGTATTCAATAGGAAACTTTAGGAATGGTAAGAATTCTAGTGATACTTTTTCAATCTTTGAAATCTTCTGCAAGAACAAGAGTTATAGGAGTTGAAATCAACAATTTATATGAAATTTCTAAAGCTGATTCATAATTGAGTGTTTTGCAGGATATGGAAAAGTAGGAGGAAATAATAGAAGCAAGGGATTTCCCTTTAGATAGTATTGAAAGTTGTGGTATATGTGACTTGAGGCATTCCATGGATTGTTGCCCCTCCTTACCCTAGATGAAATTAACATATCAAAGAGATACGGGAGTTGCGGCCAAGTCATTGCAACAATAATGGAAACCATGGCCTACATGTATGGTTCAAAACTCTATCCCTCCATTTCCTTACTCTCATGCTCAATCATTGAATACTCTTCCACCATGGAAGCTATTGCATCCTCAATTTAACTCTTACCTATCTTATCCACAAGGTTGGAATGGCATATCTTATGAGCACATGGGCACTCTCCCTCATGCTGCAACACAAATTGGTCCTTAAATATCAACCTCACAAACCAATCCTCTACATCAATCACATCTATCTTCTCATCAAACTCCTTGGTATCCAACATAATTTCCTGTCCAATCCACCCTCCACCTTAACCATAATAAAGCACTACATTATGCTTACAGTGTTGAACTAAAAAAATTTCCTACATTTCCCTCATGGTCTACCTCACCTACACCGCTGCAAAAATATTGTGTGTCGTTGCAGAAAATCCATATGAGGTCTGAACATGTTTTAAATCCAAGACTTGGAAGTGAAGTTTCTTATCATCATCAACAAGTTAACAAGATCAACAAATTTGATGAAGAATGGAAATTTGAAACAAATATTGAATCATCATTCACATCATTAGATCTGAATCTCTTATGCATTCAGGAAGATTAGTTTAATAAGGAGATTCATGGTGTAACATCCATGAGAAATTAAGGGAACAAAGACTATATTGAAGAATGGTTTGAATCTATCATTGGTCTGTAGCATCATTCCATACTCAATAATTATTGGCACCATCATTTCAAGGGAAGTTGATCTCTCATATCCTAGCATTCATAAAGTTATATTTTTCTGTTGGGAGTATGAGCATACTTGAGTCACTTCTTCGAAAGAGGTTCCATTGGAAATATGCATACACTTGAACAATTTTTATATTTCCAAGTAGAATAGGGTAGGATAGAGTAACAGAATAAAACCATGCTTTGTTTTTTATTTTTTATTTTTGAATAAGTATTCTCTCTTTCCACGCCTTTGTTGGTTTCTACTCTACTTGTGTAGACTCGGGTTTACTTTACTGTACCAACAAAACCCCTAGCTCACTGGCCCTTTCGGCGACAAACCGCGGAACGACCTGAAGTCTCACCTGAAGTGATATTAAATGGGTTGGCTGAAGAATCACGTTTCCTCAAACAGGTTTTGCAGCATCCTGGATTCTCTAACTCTACTTAACCAGTGGGACCTCTCTGCAAGGGATGGTTCTTTCTCACTAGCTAACTCTGCTACGGGACTGGCTCTTATCGCATCACAGCTTCTAGGGCGACGCACAAACTTATTCTTCTTCTCAACTCTTAACCTGTGATATCTCACACCACAACTCCTCTGATAGTGCGATATTGCCTTTCTACGCCGCCATATTTCCTACAGTAAGACTTAATGTGCTCATCAACTCTCAAGGTCCAAAGGCTTCCTCTCTGGGTATAATAGCTCAGTTAACCTTCATCAAGGTGTTAAACAAATTCACTTAGCCTCTACAGTCTAACACGCTTAACATTAATCATGCTCAACTTGCTGAACTAAATATACAGAAGTCACTAACACTGTAACTGCTACTATCATGAATCAAGCACTGATAAACTCATATGAAGAATGCTTAACACATTCAACTCACATTTAACCTTCTATGTCACTACAACTGAAGGATAGCATACATACATTCATTAACTAATAGCAAAGTTCATGCAATGAATAACAGATAGCAAATAAGCATAGCACAATCACATGAAATAGTCGCACAACACACGGATTTTACATGGTTCACTTCCAGGGAGGAAGCTACATCCACAGGAACTGTGTTTCTATTATATCTTGAGAGAGTACACACAATTTCGCTGCAACCTCCTATGCAGCTTGAGATCTTCTGGGAAACTCCACACACATAGCCTGGGAGCCCTTCTCTCTTAGATCTCTCTCTCTTTCTATTAAGATTTCTTCTTACAATATATCTTCTCTCTCTCTCTCTCTCTCTCTCTCTCTCTCTCTCTCTCTCTCTCTCTGAGATCTTTTGGGAAACTCCACACACACATCCTAGGAGCCCTTCTCTCTTAGATCTATCTCTCTCAATCCCTGTGGATTGTTACAGTCATCCTCAAGGAGTTGGCTACTGGTTGCATTAAGATACTACAGACTTAACAACAGAACCAAATCTTGACTCTTTCTCAATGTCTTACACAATAGATGACCAACTAGCTAGCTAACTATCTAACTAATTATCTAAAACATCTAACTGACCAACTGACCGTCTAACCCTTCATAATACAAAATACATGCTTAAATAGGTGTCCCAAAGGCCTCACCATGATACAAAACCGTGGGCCTATCCCAAAAGTAACCCAAAACCCTAACTATGACAGTCGGCCTATCTGTACTTTGAACTGTCGCTTACTGGTCACACTGCAGCTTTCTGTAGTCTTCCACGCTTCTCGACGCTGATCGTTGGTATGGGCACCGCTTCCTCGGTCACTCCCATTCTACCTTTGTCTTTAATACCTCAGCTCGTTGCTCCTTCTCCATTCATGAGGGTAGCTGAGCCCTCCTGTCATCGCCGCTACCTTAAATGCAATGGTTGAGCTCTCTTCTCAGCCACTTCAAGTACTATTTCCTTTGACTTTATTTTTTTGATAGCATCTTTTCCTATAGTTGTGGGGCCATGCTCCAATAGTCCCCTAAAACTTACTTGTGGCTCATCCCTGAGCCATTGGCATCTATTTTCTCTTTCTGTAGCTTCTCCTTGGCTTCCTGCGAAGTCCTTGCAAATATCTCCCTGAGTCCTGCAACATATGTGTCCATAGCTTCAACACAGTCTTGTGCCGCTTCAAGCATAACTTGACTAATCATGTTGTCTTCTACACTATCAATTTCACTTTTGCTTGTGGTGAACTCCTTAACCTTCTGCTAAACTGCATCGACCAGTTCTGTGATTTGTTCCAATCTAGAAATACTAAGATGGTTGTTGTAACCATCTTCTCTTTAAGAGTGTCTAAACTTCGTTGACATTCCTCATTCCATAGGAATTTCTCTTCTTTCTTTGACAGCTTTTCCATAGGTGCTGTGATCTTTGTATAGCCTTTGATGAATTTTCTATAATACCCTGTATGACCAAGCACTGTCCTCAATTGCTTGACTGAGTTGGGTACTGAAATATTTACAATGATGGAAATCTTTGCGGGATCTACCATCAAGCCTTGTCTGCAAAAAATATGACCGAACAAAATACCAAATGGTGCACATAATATACATTTCTTCAAGTTAAGAGAAATCTGATATTGCCTACATTTCTCTAACATGATCCTTAAATCTCCTATATGCTTTTTGATTAATCCAAATACAGTCCAATCATCAAAATAGACTTCTAAGAATTTATGGATGTATTCCTTAAAGACAGTAACTACTACTCAAGAAAAAATAGCTAGTGCATTTTTAAGACCAAAGGGAATTACCGTATACTAGAATGAGCCCCATTCTGTCGCAAAGGTGGTCTTATGTCGATCTTCTGGATGGATTCTTATCTGGTGATAGCCTAAAAAGCCATCAGTGAATGAGTAGATCTCCTGTCCTCCTACATTGTCTAAAACTTCATCAGTGAAAGGTGTCGAAAACGGGTCATGAAGCGATGCATCATTGAGTTTGTGCAAATCGACACAAATCCTGATTTCTCCTTTAGTTTTCTTTTCCTACACCACCATGGGACTAACCCATTCACTCTCTTCTACTAGCTCAATGATGCCTGCTACTAGCATCTTATCAATCTCATCCTTAACTTTTTCTTTATAGCGAGGATTTAATTTGTATGGACGCTTCTTAACTAGCCTAGCATCCTCTTTCAAAGGTATCCTCATGACTCCCAAATCTCCTACTATTCCCTTCATTTCTATAAACTTAGTGGGAAATAACTCCTGATAGTCATGTAATAAATCTGCGATGTGTCCAACTGTTTCATCATCCCAATACTCTCCAATAGAGGCAAACTTTGGTTCTGTTTCTATGCCAATATTGATCTTTTTAATCTGAATAGGCTCTATGATAGCTGGAATCTCTAGCTTTGGTCCCTCAACTTCGCAAGTCCCTTCTGACTTTGGAATGTTGATAATGCAAAGATTCTCATCCTCATTGCCTGGATCTTCTGCGAAGTTGTAACACTCTAGCGCATGTTCTAACTGGATAGCCCAATCAAGCTAAGTATACACTGGTAGGCTATAGTCATCAAATACCTTAGTCTTTATAATCTCTAGAGCCTGACCAATGCTTGGATACTCAGATTCAAAAGTGAAAGTGAGTAGAAAGCTGTCTATCATAACTGGCCATGTAATTGTTCCTCTGCGCAATTATGTCTCGGTGTACTAGTTCCTTGGGACTGTGTCTAAGGTGTGAATGAATAGGTGAACTCATTCATCCTCTGGAATGTCCGACCAATTCTGTTCACAAATCTTAATATGTGACCTGGGGTCACTTTCTTTTGTATATTTCTGCTAGAAATGCTCCTTGTCAATAGAGAATCTGATCGCCATCAATCTCTTAAAGTCATCCCATGATGCGATATTTTCTTTATGTGCATACCACCATCTTGCAGGTGTGGCTCTTACTGCAAGGTCAATAGCTTCCATCCTCTGCTCATGAGGGATTTCTTGCTCAAACTGTTGTAAAAATTCATTGACATCTGCTAAGCCATCAAACGACAGAATATCCTTAACCTTTGTTCCAATCCATCGCAGTGACTTAGTCATAAATGCACATCTGCGAGCTGAGACTTCGTAAAGTCTATTCTGCCAATTTTCTAAACCAACATCCGAATCTGATGCACATCAGATATTGCATCACCAACTAATATTTCCTTCTACGGTGGGGTTGATGTAATCACTGTGGTTAGCAGTCATCTAATAGAAGCTCTCCATATTACGCACCTCTTCCTCTGCTCTGATAGGTTCAATGTATCGAGGACCCTGAAAAGGATCCAACGGTGCAATGACTCGAATCTGTTTATCCTCAAAAGTCATTTGTCTTTTCTTCAAATCGATAACAGCCATGTTATCAATTTCCCAATCAATACCTAATAAAGATGGATATGGTTTGCTATCGCCAATAACTTCTATGACTTCAAAATCTACAAAGCTGCGAACTCCGTCAATATCAACGGGTACTTGCGGTAATAGACACGGTGGTGATACCCTCTACTGATTGTCTAGTCGCAGATGGATAGGTGATATCGCTAACTTAGGGCTACCCATCTATTCCCATGTCTGCTTAGTCAAAACATTTACCTCTAATCCTAAATCTAAGATTACCTCATCCATTTCAAACTCTCCAATTTGTGCCGTGAGTCTCATTTCTCTTCCTATTCTTGTATGGCCCATAATATTATTAACAGTACCCTGCGTACTGCTCACAGAAGAAGACTACTGATACTGATCTATGAGGCGTTGAATCTCTCCTATGGCTTTCTCATTTCTTACAAGTTTCAAGTCGCTCTGCAGGAAGGATTGTACACTTCCTGTCAACTCATCCTCTTCGCACCTTCCTGATGTGGTAGCCTACGATGTCTGCACAAGACCAATGCGACAAGGTTTTTGCTGTGTTATACCCCTACGCAGTAATATCTGTGATCCTGCTGGTGTAGGGTCAGTAAAGCAAGTTTTATCTTCCTGAAATGTTTCTTTGTTCTTCTGCAAGTCAAGTGGTGTAGATTTATCAGTCGCTTTACGCACCCACTTTGGACCTATATTATTTTGGCATCTTGTGATGTCTTACTAGTAGAAGCACCACTACGAGTCACAATATTGACTCTTGGTTCTGGTTCCTTCTGCTCAGTAGCAATAAGCTGAATATTCGGGTTTACTGCTGGCTTAGGATCCTTAATCTTGTCTATCAAGATAGGACATTATTCTATAGTATGATCATAGGACTTGCAATACTTACATGTTGTAGTAGGGTTCTGACAATATCTAGCATAATGTCCTATGGCTCCACAGTTGTAACAAAAAATTAGTCCACGGCTACGGCCAAAGCCTCCACCACAGCCTTGTCATCTGAATCCTCCACCATGGCCATCATGAGTCGGTTCATGCTATGGTCCTGCTTATGGTCCTGATGTCTTTGAATGGACTCTATAGAAGTCATGTTTTCTCTCTATCATGAGATCATAAGCTCTGCAATTATTTTCATCATGTCCTACTGACTTACAGAAGTTACAGTATAAATTCTTAGGAGTTTGTACATACTTCTGAAGTACAGGGAATTCTTGTGGTCTATGTCCTCTTGTTCTATAGATTTCACACCATGGCCCTTGAGTCTGTACAAAGGGGTTAGGAGCCCCACTTGCTATATACTCAACAAATACCGGACATTTATCTTTGGTATGGCCATGTCCTTTACACTTTGTACACCATAATTCTTGTTCAACCTCTTTTCCTTTCTTAATCTCGTGTAACTGTAAAGTGAGATTAGCTAACTAATTCTGTAAGTTTGACATACCTACACTAGTCTCAGCTAGCGGTGAAGCCTCTAGTTTCATTACCATCTCCAATGCTTCATCCTGTGTATGGAGTTTCTGTTGCATTAGTGGAAGTCTGATATGAGGTAGCAGTGCTGCGATGAACCATTCCTTATGCTGCTCCGATGCAAACTCAAAACTAACTTGGTCTATAAGAGCTTTAAATTTATGATCAAAATCCCATACTGACTCTGTGGGTAACTGTTTGATGTCTTTAAGTTCTGTAATACATTGTGACTCAGACTTGGGTTTCTTAAATTCCTTAATCATTGCAGTCCTGACCTCTATGAGTGTTCTAATCTGCGCTGATGTATACTTCATATACCATGTTAAAGCTCTTTATCTAAGTGTAGTAGCCAACTAGACAAGCTTAGTATTGTCATCCTGGATCTGTTTAATGGTCCATACAGCTTCACATAGGAACCAATGCTATTCCGAGTCTTCTGCCCCTGTACCCCGGAAGGTAGGTAATTTCATGTCATCTCCCATTCTATTTCTATGTGGTGGATTTGGGTTTGCTGTATTACTACCACTTGGCTGTGTAAATGTAGTATGTACTATGTGTGAACTACTAGATGGAGTTCCTGCGGGATTATTCTGAGTCCCGGTTTATTTCTGTGGTGTATAAGGGTGGTAAGGGATACCCCCTGTTGTTCTTTCTCTATTACTTTGACTCTGTTTTCTAGTACTGTCTAAACTGTCTTCAAAGAAGGAAGATCTGAAATCTACTTTATATCTTTTACCGCTATGTGTACATCCAATTTCTTCAAAATCACTCTCAAACTCTTGTGACATTACACTTACTTAACTTATTCATCTGAGAATATATCCAGTACTCCTTTTTCATCTAATAACATCTTAAGGAACAAATTCAAAGAGTTCAAGTACTTACCGCGATATCCTTTGAAGAAGTACCTCTCTGCTTCACTGAAACTCTTTCTTTGATCAACTGCAATTCTGTAATGAAACCTTCCAGCAAACTCGCAATCCATAAGTCTACTACCCGCGGAATGGGATTATGTATACTCTTCACAGTGTGAATCAGCTCCAGTGTCCAGACAATGTTTCTTTTCTTCTTGAATACATGCTTATCAGTCAACTTTGACAACCAATCGTACAACTCATTTGCATAGGTCGCAAAAAATATCTCATGCAGGTCTGTGAAGATATGTTTTTGTAACCAGTCCTCTGTACTAAGCCTAGGACTCTTATTTTCTTGCGCAGCAAATTCTCTTTCCTTGGATTCAACCCATTGGTTAAGTTCTTCTTTAGTAGGATGCCAACAGAACATCAACTCTTCAATTTGTTCAAAACTAGCGACGGAACCATTTTTTGGTTTCTACTCTACTTGTGCAGACCCGGGTTTACTTTACTGTACCAACAAAACCCCTAGCTCACTGGCCCTTTCAGTGACAGACCATGGAATGGCCTAAAGTATAACCTAAAGTGATCTTAAATGGGTTGGATGAAGAATCACATTTCCTCAACTAGGTTCTGCAGCATCCTATATTCTCTAACTCTACTTAACTAGTGGGATCTCTCTGCAAGGGCTGGTTCTTTCTTACTAGTTAACTCTACTACAGGACTGGCTCTTATCGCATCATAGCTTCTAGGGAAATGCACAAACTTATTCTTCTGTTCAACTCTTAACCTATGATATCTCACACCGCAGCTCCTCCGACAGTGCGATATCTCCTTTCTATGCCGCGATATTTCCTACAGTAAGACTTAATGTGCTCATCAACTCTCAAGGTCCAGAGGCTTCCTCTCTGGGTATAATAACTCAGTTAACCTTCATCAAGGTGTTAAACGACTTCACTTAGTCTCTACAGTCTAACATGCTTAACATTAATCATGCTCAACTTGCTGAACTAAATATACAGAAGTCACTAACACTGTAACTGCTACTGTCATGAATCAAGCACTGATAAACTCATATGTAGAATACTTAACACATTCAACTCACATTTAACCTTCTATGTCACTGCAACTGAAGGATAGCATACATACATTCATTAAATGATAGCAAAGTTCATGCAATGAATAACAGATAGCAAATAAGCATAGCACAATCACATGAAACAGTCGCACAACACACAGATTTTATGTGGTTCACTTCTAGGGAGGAAGCTACGTCCACAGGAACTGTGTTTCTATTATATCTTGAGAGAGTACACACAGTTCCACTGCAACCTTCTATGCAGCTTGAGATCTTCTAGGAAACTCCACACACACAGCCTGGGAGCCCTTCTCTCTTAGATCTCTCTCTCTCAATCCCTGCGGATTGTTACAGTCATGTTCAAGGAGTTGGCTACTGGTTGTAGTAAGATACTACAAACTTAACAACAGAACCAGAGCTCAACTCTTTCTCAATGTCTTACACAACAGATGACCAACTAGCTAGCTAATTGTCTAACTAATTATCTAAAACATCTAACTGACCAACTGACCATCTAACCCTTCATAATACAAAATACATGCTTAAATAGGTGGCTTGAAGGTCTCACCATGATACAAAACTGTGGGCCTATCCCAACAGTAACCCAAAACCCTAACTGTGATAGTCGGCCTATCTGTACTTTGAACTACCACTTACTGGTCACATTGTAGCTTTTTGCAGTCTTTCACGCTTCCTGACACTGATCGTGGGTATGGGCGTCGCTTCCTCGGTCGCTCCCCTTCTATCCTTTGTCTTTAATACCTCGGCTCGTTGCTCCTTCTCCATTCATGAGGGTAGTTGAGCCCTCCTGTCATCACTGTTTCCTTAAATGCAGTGGTTGAGCTCTCTTCTCAGCCGCTTCAGGTACTATTTCCTTTGACTTTCTTGTTCCGATAGTAGCTTTTCCTATAGCTGCGGGGCCCTGCTCCAACAGCCTTGCTGCAATCTAAAAGATCAAAAAGTATAAAGATAAGGAACAACTATGATATTTTTTTCAGGAATGCTTTGGAATTGTTGACTATTTGAACAAAATTCTAAAATAATTTTTGTCTTCAATTTTCCAATTTTAATTTCTCTCTATTTGTTACCAAAAAAAAAAATCCTTCATGAAAAAAAAATTACAGTAATTAGGGAAGGTAAATGAATATTCCATGGGAAAATGAGCCAATGATTATGGAACACTTCAAGCTTGAACTTTGGCATGAATTTGTTAACTACAACAACCAACTGACAGTGAGCTACAACACTCAGTTGTGACTATCAGCTGTGATAGTGAGTTGTAACACCTAGCTGTGACTATCAACTATGGTAGTGAGCTGCAACACCCAACTATGACTGTCAACTGTGAGAGTGAGCTACAACACCCAGCTGTGATTGTCCTATAGGTGAAAATTTATGATTTTGAGATACATGTGTGTTAAACATCATGGTATGTATTTAGGTTTCATTTATATATAACACATCCATAAAAAATACACATGCTTTATTTCTACATTATATCATTTTAAAGAGTTGTAGCTACGACTGCAACAGACTGTGTAAGTCAATATAGGTACTCAATGCTTGAAATTTTTGGTATGGGTGTGTGATATATTTAAATTTACATCATTAAAAACATTCACACCTATTACGGTCACCTTTTGGGAGCCATATTTAATTTTTTGGATTTCTCTGGCATTTTGACTTGAAATTTTTACTGAAACACAGTCGTGACATTCTATTTTTGGAAAACCAAATGGAATTATTTTTAAATCATGTTTACATCCCAAGTATCCCTTTGAATACATTTTCGAAAATAATTTGAATTTTTAAGATTTGGCATCAAAAGAAAAATTTATGGTCAAAATACTAACGGGGTGTCAAGTAGGAAGCATAAGAACATAGCTGGGACAATCACTTTTTCGATGCCTTATTGGAAATATATTGCAAACCTGTTTCATTTGTATATTCCCCTATGAATCTAGTTTACAACACAATTTGATCATTCCATTAGAATATCGTATAAAAATTTTATGAGCAAAATACCGACTGCCTATCACAAATCAACATTCCTAAAACTCTGTTTCCTAGACTGTTCATTGGCATATTTGACCCATCAGTTTTTATTGGATGGAAACCATGTTTCTAATGGAGATACCTATATCATTCTAATTTCATCTCCAATAGGAATCACATCAATCCATTATCAAATTAAAAATTTAATCCTAAAACCATGACTATTGGTCTAGTCTAGAATTTGAAAAACACCTTGTAATGCAGGCTCTTACTAAACAATTTGGAATATAATTACATAGAATTTTAAAAACTTGTTTTGAAGGGACGTATAAATATAAATTTAATTTCATTTGGCTTTGGAATCACCCAAATCAGACGAGGAATGAGGAATTTATGATCGAAAAACTACTAGTGGGTATAATTTGTCATTGTTTTCCCACAGGTATGAATTGAATTTGCTTCATTTTTTTCTTGGATTTGTTTTGTAAGTAATTTCTTGTTGTTTTTTTCATAAGTATTGGGTGAAGAGAGACCAATCACCTCTCTTCTTCCATAATCTCATGTTTTATTGCAGGCAAGTGCTAGGTTTTTGTAGGTCCCTGGAAGAAGAAGGTCAATTCATGCATGAGTGACTCTTGAAGACTTTTTCTCAATTTGCAAATGGGTTGAGCACATAAAGTGGATATATTTATGTGAAAACCATACAGATATGAATGTTCCATAAGTCAAGTCCCATTGCTACATGCCAAGAATCATTTTAAGATGACATTAAGCTCATCACACATGTCATACCAATGGCTACCGAAAGAAACCTCTCAAGAAGACAATTGTACTATGGTAGTTTCATTCACCCTCCTCATTTCAAAACCCTAAAAATCCATTCATTTCAAAGTCCCATTTTCCACTGCTTATGTAGTCAACCTTAATTTTTTTATTTGTCATAACTACTACATCATGACTTCACATATACTTTCCACTTCTGAGTTTCATGTTGGTTCTATTTTTCACTATGATTCTTCACAATCATTTATGTTGTAGTCATATTGGATGATGTGGAATTCATTAAGGTCCACCTTCCAATGGTATTGTCCCACCAAATCCAACACATCATCTGGGATCAAGATTAGAGTTTTATAGTTCCCTTAGATCTGCATGAATCAATGGCATATTTCCTTGTTGTTATTCATGGGGATTCATCAATGCCTCTTGATTGACAAATCTTGCTGGTAAATCAACTCCAGCACATTCATTCGTACCTGTCAATATGCACTAAGGTAATTTAGATATCATTGTCATCAAAGGTGAGTTTCTTCACATTGGTTAACATCATACATTAATGGTCGGTAATCCACTGATTTCTTTCCATGCTCGACTTCAACACATTCATTCGCATGGTAAGAATTGTACATCGGTTTGTAGCAACTAAATATTATGTGATCTAATGATTTCAACAATGACTTGCACCATCATTTGTTTGAATATTTTTTCAATTCCTTTCCATTTTCATTCCAGCAGTTGATTTTCAGAATAAGAGAATGAGCTTTCTGTTTTTATGGTAGAATTCTTCCCCATCAGTTGTCTCAACAGTTAGTCTTAAATGCAACCAGAAAAACATCATTTAAGATTAGATTCATCCTCATTCAATTTCAACTCTCATACACATTTCTCTCAGCAATAGTTTGTCCTACATCAAATCCAGTAGACATCAGTCCATCCATGACAATCAAAGATTCAACAGAGGTAAAACTTGAGATAAAATAGCATGAGTTTTTTATTTATTAAAGATTTAGCATGGTAAATAATTGAGATAAAATAGCATGGTAAATACTTGCTTGAAAAATTTCATCCAAACCCAATTTGTATTTTATTAAATATTGGTTCAGGAAGTTTAGCTGCAACACAGCTGCAACACATCTTTATTGATGTTTGTCTACAAAAGTGAAGAAATTGAAATGATCGTATCTTTCAATTGGCAAATTGGATTGTCATGATTTTTGGATAGACAATGAATAATATCATGATGAACAAACTTGGTAAGTTTCAGCCCAATCCAATGTACGGTTTTTGAGAAAATGCCTATCATCACCTACAACAAAATTTCATTTTTCTTGAAATCTACGATGTAGGTATCTTTGATTTTTGGTGTGTAGATGCATTGGACTATTAAAAACCTTCCTGGAAAATTTCACCAGAACTTAGTTTATCATTTAGGATAAAATGACTTCGGAATTTTTCTTCTCAAGAGGCTATGACTCCTCTAAATTTAGCATTCTTTGGTTGTGACTCTACTAAATTTAGCATTATTTGGGTTGTGAATCTGCTAAATTCTTTGCTAAAAAGGCTATGACACCGCCAAATTTTATGCTAAATACTCCGTTAAGAAGCGACGACTCCGCCAAATGTTCTGCTAAATCCTCTGCTAAGCAGCTGCGACTTGCCAAATTTTATGCTAAATCCCCCACTAAGTAGCTGCGACTACCAATTTCTGTTAAAATTTCCATTTCTTCCAGCTGCAACTATGCCAATTTTTTGCCTACAACTCTTTCGACTGCAATTGTTCCAATGGTAAAATAAAAGAAGCAATTGAATGGGTCTTTCTAATTTGGATGCTACACAGGTTTTGGGTTGCCTGAGAACATGCAACAAGTTCAGTTTGGGGGATATGTTGGGTCATGGATTTGTCCATATTTTCATCACCTATCAACATACATTTAATCCCTCTTCTTCATATTATTATCCATTTATCATTCCATTTTCCGTCCATTTGTTGTAATTGCCCGTTACATACCATGGTACTTCCATTGATGTTTTAGTGGTTAATCATGATTATTTTCCTTTATTTTTAATGAATTGATAACTATTATGCATAATTTTACTGATGATGGTTTATGGAGTGATTTTTATATTAACAATAGCAACACTCATGGTTCAATCCTCCAGTTCATGATCAAACGGAGTTAACCAAAAACGCCTGCCAAATACAAAAACATTGCTTCATGTCTCGATTTGCGGGTATATGGAAAAGAATCTCAAAAATACAGGACATAGGTTTTGTGTGTAATGGCCTCGTTTACTTTACTCACTAGGAAATTGCTAAACAAAGCTGTAATTTGAGATATACAGGTGGCTCTTCGAGAGGGTATTTTCTAGATTTGGAGTTATGGCTAGTTTTCCAAATTAGAAAATTTGTTGAAACAGATCAAGTTGGGGATTTGGTTTCTCATTCTCCTGAGAGATTTTTATGCATAAATATGTAATTAATCTCATGAAAAAGTGGGGAAGAGAAAAAACAATGTTATGTTGTCGGATTTGATCTAGACTCTGTTGTAATGATTTCATTCTGATAATACATGCTAGTAGTTTCTTAATTCTGGAGTTGTAGACTTTCATTGTGGAGATCTAGCTTTGCTTAGTGGAGGAAGGGCCCTCTTCCCTGAGCAGATGCCAGTAGTGTTGATTGTAAGTGTGTTATTGTTTATATTTGCTTATTATTTAGTTCATGCTTTCATTTATTATATTTATCATAGTTGTTTGATTTCATTCATTAGATCTATGATAGTTGTATTATTTCATTCATTAGATTTGTCATAGTTATTTTCATGCTAATTCATTTGATAGATCGTTGGCCAACATAGCACTTATTTTAGATTCATGCAATTAGATATTGCTTCATAAGAATTGATTTTTTTGAAGTGTGATTAGATTTACAGTTTTGATTTATGAATGGGATTGGGGTTTGTTTTCTTTTCAAGAAGGTGTGATCTAGTTTAGAAAGAGTTTCGATTGCATACCAATAGATCAATAGTTTCAGGTATAAATTGTGCTTGCATAGATCTTGTACGATAGATTTGAAACAAAATACTTCCTCGGGTTTATAATTGATGTTATGGATGTTCAATTGTTTATTTAATTAGACAATTAATCTGACCAACAGCAGCGAGTACTCTACTAGGAATAAAGTATGGCAAGCTGTAGATGCGATAATAACTGAACGACAAGTTGTAGAATATGGGTTTCTTGGTAATTTTGTCAAAGCAAAAGGACCTAGAAAGAAGTGACTTAATACAAACTATATATACTTATTTTTTATAATAAATTAAATCCACATGTTTTCATATAAATTTAATATTTTCTTCGAGCAAATTCATTGGATGTGGGGAATTGTGAGTGACGTGGGGGGGGAGGGGCCATAATATTTTCCACCTTCATATTGTTGACCCTATTCACTATAGAATATTAATTTATTCTTGAAACAAGGAGGATCTCAATAAGGTATTTATACCTCACATCAATGAAGTAGCTTTAGTATCTATCATAAATGAGATAACATTCTTATGATCACTATATCAACTAGGTTACAACCCATCAAATACTTCACAGGTGCAAGTGACCATTAAACAACCACTCCTAGGTTCACCAACATAAATATTTGGACTTCAAAACAACAAAAAGGAAATTGCACCCCAAAAAGTGCCCCTTAGATATAAGAAGTCAATTCCAACTTGTTGTCGCCTTTCACACACCTTGGGGGGAACGTGGAATAAATATTCAAGCCACTTGGTGTGTCCTTGGGGGAAAGTCTTGAGTCAAGGTTTTCACCTTATTCTTGAATCCTCCGTTTAGGCAAAATCCTAACGAAACCAAGGGGGGTAGACCCTATGAGTTACTGAGGCTAGTTACTTAGATGATGATGGTATCAAATGAGTAAGCTTTTTAGGAGTTTTGATTTAACAATTGTAAACAAAAGATAACATCATGAGACAATCACAAATAAACACGATATGAAACCCAATCACATATAGATTGAAAGAAATAAATAGTTGACCAGTGCCTTTAAATGGAGTAAAAAATAATTAAGAGTGCTTGCAAGTGCTGGAGTGAATGTTGTGCAATTGTATCTTGATGCATTTTAAATTAATGTTAAAAGATGACTAAATTAAATTAGGCAGGGGGACTCTAGATATACCTGGGGGGTACTTGGAGTATGTCCAAAAGTAACGACCGCTATGGCTACCCGCAAGGAATGTGTGGGTTGGATGGAGTCTCTGAGACTGTGTTCATAATACACCCACTAGGATGTAACAAAGATTAGCACCTCGAGGTCACTATCCAATAGTTCCCACTTCCTTTGGGTATTTTTCCACTGTTTATGGTTTAATCGAGGCATTGGATTTTCACCTGTGGTGGTTAATTGGGAAAGTGAGTCCTAATTATTCTAGTCACTTGCATTGCTTTTGATGCAGCTTTACTGATTGGATGAACCGCAGCCAAGTACAGAGCATACACACCGGAGTCTTGTAAATTTTAGTAAATTTTAAGAGCGCGTTCTTGTTAAAAAAAAGACCCTCTAGGAATCTCTTTTGGTCCAAGTGGACCTCAATTGGGAAATCAAGGAGGGGTTAATTTTAATTCCTACTTATGAAAATTAACAATGAACATAGAAGCAAAAAACACACACCACAGGTTTTCTAATTAATTCTACCATGATCCTCTTTCACCTTTTGGTTCAATCGAGGATTCGTGGGGTAAATATTAGTATTAATTTGATTTCAAAATATGGAAAAATTACAAATATGATCAAAGTATACAATAATGCATGACAAGACTAAGATAGATCAAAAAACGGGAAAAAATGCAAAAAAGTGAAACAGACACGGATCCCCCCAAGGGGGATGGGGAGTGGGCTCGAAAGAGCCTACTCGAAGTGATTATTTATTATTAATCGTTAAAATATAAGCACACTAATTTCCACTTTGCTCCTTGTTATCTGGGATCCAAAGGTTACAACAATCTTAAAACAAGCCTAAAAGGAAGCACAGCGGTGGGGGAAGCCTCTGGGAAGCTCCGGTTCACCCAAGAGTCGAAAAATGGGAAAACTATCCTTATATTTTTGGTTAAACCTGATAAAAACCAGCAATAAATTAAAATCAAATGTTCCCAAAAGCACTTTAAAAGTGCTTTGGGTCACCACACTTATTACTGAAAAAAAACTAAGTTAAAAATTGTTAAAAGGAACTATTTAATTTTGCAAAAAGGAACCAAGGAAAGCAAGATTTCCTTGGGATCTTGGACTGATTTTTGGGCAGCCAATATGGTGTGCACTTTCTTGCAGAATTTAAATATTTAAAGAATGAAAAAATAAACTACCTTATGAGCAAGCTTTAGATCTATGATTTAGGTACTTGCAAAAATGAATTTCTTCACCTAGATCTATCTTTAAAATATGATATTCTTTATGAAATTTCAGATATAAGAAACAATACTCTTAGGAACTAGATGTAACAATGTATAAAAAAAATTTAGAAATAGAGGATGAACAAGTAACCAGAAGATTGATTTTAATAAAATGGAGGAAGATAAGGGGAAAGGCCTATTGTTGGATAGATCTGCAATGGAAACTTGTTAGTGGAATGCAGAGGGGCAATGTCTTCACAAAATGTTAGATGTACAATGGATTCAAACTAGATCCATAGGTTTTCAAATACTTGTGACCTGGAAACTAAACACGCAACCTTGCACAAAACCTTATGATATCTGGATATATATATGAAAATGAGACAAGAATTACATGCAAATAATATTATTAAACATGTATAAACTAGATATTCAAACACATATGCTATGAGATACAGAAAAAAAAGTAATCTTACTTGCCCAACTACACTCCTATTTATTCAGCTGAATCATTCAAGCCAGACAAGGTTCAGATGCAGAAATTGAGAGAAAAACCAACAACAACAATAGCTGCAAGACAATGCTTATTCCACACATATGAGAGCATTACACCATTTAGCCTCCAAAGATTCTTTATTCCAATAATAAAAATATTACAATAGTATTACGAAAGCAAGCCTATTCTCTCCAACTCGTACCAACTTCAAGAAGGGAATGGCAACTTCATTTTATAGCTAGACTAGCCAAGAGGGGTGCATGCTTGACTAAAGGAAAGAATGCAGCTAATGGAGAGTGAAGCCAATCTTGATCTAACGATGAAATAAGTGTAACTAGACTGGAACTACAAATCGGAGTGACACCTCACTCAGTGAACTAACCCACCCATCAAACAACTGCCAAATTGATCCACACGTGTGGTGGAGAGAGAAGGAGGGTGCAACCGCCATATTTGCATGAGCCAGTTAAGCTCCTGTTCAGCCCNGTCAAGAAATGATAACTCCCATTCAATCCAAAGTTGATGCGACAGATTTCAATCAAATCGAAGCAAATTCCATTGATTTAGGAACTTGGATTTGCTCCATTATTTAATTAATTTTTAATTAAATTAATTAAAATTTGAGTTTTTGGGATTTTCTTACCTGAGTGATGGAAAAATCACTCAAAACTTAGGAAAAGTGGGTTTATGGGTTTGCCAAGTGCTCCGAGTTAGAAAATGAGTACCCCCATGACTGAAACTGACTTTCAAGGCCACTTTTATTACAAGACCAATTTTTCCATTTAGACTATTAAAAAATAGCCTAAGTTTTTTGTAAAAATTAAAAATAAAAATAAAAATAAAAACAAAACCTGGGGTGACTTAGTACATTGTTACGGAGAAAACTTCCTATGGCTTGGGTTGTACCACAACAGACAGAGTAACTGTAGAAATCTATCCCTTCCCAATATGCAAGAGAAATAAAACATCTAACACTAAAGGATCTTGAAACATACCTTATTCTGGATGGTTGATGTAGATCCCCATTGAGCTTTTCCAATCCCACTTGTGTTAACAATTTGCTCTCTCAACAATCAGCAAACAAGAAAAGAATGCTATAGAATGGTGTTAGACCTACTCTAGCATATATAATCAATAATGTATAAGTAATTAAAAGCATCTATGGATTCAATATTCATTTAAATGCACATCATTGGACAAAAAAAAATGTCTATTAATATAAATTAGAGATTACAAGAATGGCAACCTCTATCGACACGTCTGTGAACCGGATAAACTAAGTCCTCCACCTGCGCCTCCACCACCTTCATCCTCCATCTCTCGATAGCAACCTCACAAGCAAAGGAAAGCTTGGGAAGAACACCAAGTGCTCCAAGGGACAAAGGGATGCAAACTCAAGTATAAGCAATCTATGGCAACAATGGACTATAGTTTTCTTGCTCTTCAATTCCTCTCCTCTGAATGTATCCAAAGGGTTCATTATATACTCCTTCAATGGGATAATGGAAGGTCAAATCTGAGCGATATCAAGGCATATGGAAGGCCAAGAGACAAGTGATTCAGATCCACATCAAGGAAAAATCCAAAAAAATTTGGCATTTTGCACACATGCCGATGTACGTGGGTTTAAGGGTTATATCCACGTATATACACGAGAAAGGGTTAAAAAGTCGCATATGGAAAATAACAGGTGTGTTTAGGGATGATCTTGGAAACATCAAAGGTACAAAAAATAGTGCATGGGATCCAAAGCGTCTGCAGAGGGATAGGGAAGGCCATACATGTGTGATCTACCATGTGTGGTAAAATCAACTATAACAAAAATTTTCATATGACTCGACCATAATTCCTATCATGTTTAGACATTGACACATAGAATCTAATAACCTCAATAGGCCTAAATGTCAAGCCGAACACCCCAAATTTGGAGGTATTGAGTGAAAAACTCAGAAATTATTAGTCGTTTATTCAACAACCAATAATAACCAAGGGAAAAAACACTCTGGGATGATTGGATTGATAACTGAGTCCAGGAGACAAAGTCTTTTACAGACACTACCATGATAGAATATTTTATTACAACTCCACCAAGGGGGTATGAGCATGTGGTAGATAAAAAAAAACACTTCCCAGAAGCAAGTCTGAAGGTCTTCTAAAGTCCGAACAAATCATCTTTGTCCGGTTCACTAGGCTCACTTGATAACACCGACTAAGTATGACTTAGTAGGTAACATCTAGCTCCATCTAAGGACACATTCTCTAACTAATCTTTTGATCAAAGAAGAGGATGTGAGAACTCCAGAAACTCTGCTTTATACACCCTGTAAAAACATCGCAACTTGATAAGAAAACCTCAGTAGCACAAGATTTATATAAAATCCAAATGAACCATTAAGCTGATTTATTTAAACAAAATAAATGTAGCTAACTAATGAAAAAAATATTTTATTATAGCTAAGTATAATAGAAATGAAGAAAGTAAATGCTCTCTTTTAAGGAGCTTATTTTCCTACTCTAAGCATGATATAAAAAGGGTTAAATGTAATTATAAATCCAATGTAACCACCTAAGAATTTTATTAACTTAAAAAAAAATTCCTTGTCTTTGGTTACCAGCCAAAGTAAGGATACTTTATTTAGAAAACTAAAACTTGCGTGATGATCCGGAATGGGCGGGTTGGATGGGAAATCATAGGCATGAATAAAGTCATTAAAATTATTCCCAAACTGGTATGTGCTCATGCAGGATACTTCTATCCATGACTGGATAGGACTTATATACCAATCGGCAAGATGAGGCAAACTAACTACATCATCATACTAATCATCAGGGCTTATCAAATCATTAACTCATTTCATAAGCCCCAAGTATCTCCAAATCATAAGGAACCTCTACATGTGAAGAAAAAGGATGAGACTGGTATTCCACTGATTGCATCACATCTAAATTTTCACAACACTGCTTCTCAATGTTTTCATTACTCTTACCTTTGTGCAGCTCTGCATGATATGAGTCTAAATGATCATGTGAAAATTCTAAATGCTCTTCTTCCATACTAATATTTTCCCAGGTATCTAGATCCATGCTCCCCTCTATGGACATATCATAGATTGGACTTCCACCAATTTTTTAATAGATGCTCCCCTTGTTGGACATATCATGGATGGTATTCTCAATAAGATTTTCACTAGTTGGATTATCTATGAAATTCTAATAGTCATCACTCCCATCTATGTCAGATATGGGAGAGTCTTCCTTGCTGGTATCACATCCTAAGATATAACTACCCTCCTCCTGTTCATAATAATCATCCTTCAAAGTTTTGGTTTCAAAGATATTACAAGAAGTTAAACTTTCCAAAACTTCATCCCTAAGTGATGAACATAGAGGAGTGTCATCATACACATCATAAATTTATTCATAAGTGTCGATCTTTGTAATGGTTTCCTCATGAGATATTTCTGGAAAAATATTAGCATTGCAACAAACTTGAGAATACCTCAAATCTTCAATGTTTTCAGTTATGGTGACATGAGGAGAGTCTTCAATAATGTGTTCAATCATGGCTTCCTCGTGAAGCTCTTCAATAGGATCATCCCGAGTGTGCTCATCTATAATGGAAGTCATGGGATCCTTTAGCTCCTTTAGGTAGGTGAGGGACCTTTCTACAACAGTTACCATATCTCCCTCACCATTATGCCACCTCTCAAAAAACATAGCACATAAATCTTCAAGGGAGGTAATGCATTTATAAGGAAAACCACAAAACCATATCCAAGCCTTCTTTTCCAAAGAATTAGCAAAAATTCGCATCATATTATCCTTATGAAGTATGCTGAGTTTATTCACAAATGAAAGAAAGGATATGATGTGAATGACAGTTGAATCACCATTTCCACAAAAAAATGGAGCCTGAGAATATCGTTTATCCTGGAGATATGGTTCATAGTTAGGAAAACCCAGGATGTCTGAGAAATCGATGGTAGGGTATGCAAATCGATGGTAGAGTATGCATTGGAAATTTGAGCACCATAGTCTTCATCATCCATAACGGATTATCAGTAGCATATATCAAACATGTAGTTTGTACTGAACCAGATCTATTAAATAATGAGAATTTAAATTTTTACTATGCCGTAGGAGCTCCTCTACACACAACAAGTCTCAACAAAATTATGAGAAAGTAGGGTTTTATCCCTTCAATGGAGTCACCATGTGAAAAAGAAAAAATAAGCATTTATAAATCTTTCACAAAAATTATTTTTTGCTTTTCTTTGTAAAAATAGAAATTGGAAAAAGTCAGTGGAGTCGCTAGATGAAAATTAAATATCTACTCTAAGCATTCATCAAACAAAGCAAAAACAAAAAGGAAGAAAACAAAAGTCGTACTCCGTGGAATAAAAATATTTATCCCCAGCAACGACACCAAAAGATGTTTCTGTCTTTCACACACCTGGGGGGGAACATGGCAGAAATATTCAAACCACTCGGTGTGTCCTTGGGTGCAAGTCTCAAGTCAAGGCTGTCACTTTGTTCTTGACTCCTCCGTTTAGGCAAACTCCTAACGAAGCCAAGGGGGGTAGACCCTACGAGTTAGTAAGGCTGGTTACATAGATGATCACGGTATTAAATGAGTAAGGTTTTTAGTATTTTTTATTTAACAATTGTAAACAAGAGATAACATGATGATACAATCATAGATAAGCATGATATGACACCCAATCACATATAGATTGAAATAAATAAATAGTTGACCAGTTTCTTTAAATGGAGTAAAAAATAATTAAGAGTGCTTGCAAGTGCTGTAGTGAATGTTGTGGAATTGTATATTGGTATGTTTTAAATTAATGTAAAAAGATGAGTGAATTAAATTAGGCAGGGGGACTCTAGATATACCTCGGGGGTACTTGGACTATGTCCAAAATCAAAAACCGCTATGGCTACCCACAAGGAATGTGTGGGTTGGATGGAGTCTCTGGGACTATGTTCATAATACACCCGCTAGAATGTAACAGAGATCGGTGCCTCAAGGTCACTGTCCAGTAGTTCCCACTTCCTTTGGGTATTTTTCCAATGTTTACGGTTTAATTGAGGCATTGTATTTTCACCTACAGTGGTTAATTGTGAAAGTGAGTTCTAATTATTCTAGTCACTCGCATTGTGTTTGATGCAACTTGACTGATTGGATGAACGGCAGCCAAGTGCAAAGCATACACACCAGAGTCTTGTAAATTTTAGTAATTGTTAAAAATAAGACATTCCAAGAATCTCTTTTGGTCCAAGTGGACCTCAATCGGAAAATCAAGGAGGGGTTAATTTTAATGCTTGCTTGCAAAATTTAACAATGAACATAGAAGCAAAAAACACACACCATAGGTTTTCTAATTAATTCTACCACGATCCTCTTTCACCTTTTGGTTCAATCGAGTATTCATGGGGTAAGTATTAGTATTAATTTCATTTCAAAATATGGAAAAATGACAAATATGATCAAATTATACAATCATGCATGACAAGACTAAGCTAGAGTAAAAAATGGGAAAAAATGCAAAAAAGTGAAACGGACACAGATCCCCCCAGGGAAGATGGGGAGTGGGCTCGAAAAAGCCTATTCAAAGTGATTCTTTATTATTAATGGTTACAATATCAGTAAACTAATTTTCACTTTGTTCCTTGTTATCTAGGATCCAAAGGCTTACAACAAGCTTAAAACAAGCATAAAAGAAAGCACAGCGGTGGGGGAAGCCTCCGGGAAGCTTCGGTTCGCCCAAGAGTTAGAAAACGGGCAGAGTATCCTTATATTTTTTGTTAAACCTGATAAAACCCAGAAATCTATTAAAATCAAATGTTTCAAAAAAAATATTAAAAGTGCTTTGGGTCACCACACTAATTACTGAAAAAAAACCAAGTTAAAAATTGTTAAAAAGGAACAATTTAGTTTTGCAAAAAGGAACCAAGGAAAGCAAGCTTTCCTTGGGATCTTGGCTTGATTTTTGGGAACCCAATATGATATGCACTTTCTTTCAGAATTTAAATCTTTAAAGAACAAAAAAAGAAACTACCTTATGAGCAAGCTTTAGATCTATGATTTAGCTACTTGCAAAAAGGAATTTCTTCACCTAGATCTATCTTTAAAATATGATATTCTTTATGAAATTTCATATCTAACCAACAAGACTCTTACGAACTAGATCTAACAATTTATAAACAATTTATTAGAAATATATCCGATCATAAGAGGATGAACAAGTAACCGAAAGATTGATTTTAATAAAATGGAGGAAGAGAAGGGGAAAGGCCTGTTGTTGGATATGTCTACAATGGAAACTTGTTGTTGGGGTGCGCACCTTAACGGTCCTTAAGGTGGGTAAATATGCAGTTTTATGGGATTTTGTAAGCGGATTTATGACTCAAAATAGTATTAGGGGTGTCGGGGTTGAGTAAAAACCTTCTCTTTGTAATAAACCCATGGTTTAAGTCCAGGGTTTAGGGTTCGGGGTGCCCATGGTTTAAGCCCATGGTTTTGTAATAAGTGCACTATAAATAAGTACTCTTGTAAAGAATTTAGTTTAGGCTTTTGATGTAAGATGAATTAATGCGAAGCTAAGGCTATTTTGGAAGAGAAGGTTAAGTCCCAGCTGTGTGCGTGGACAACCTCTACATCTATGTGCACAGAGGGTTTTGGGTGATAAAGGAAATCTGCATCTATGTGTGCAGAGGCCTGCAGCTATGTGCACGGCTTTGAGGACTTGAAAGGATCTATAGCTAAGTGCACAGATCAAAACTGTGGTTTTTGTAAAGAGTTGAATAAAACACATTTCTGTGGATGTAACCCCTAAACTGGGGGTGAACCACGTTATATCGTGTGTTGTGGTTTTTGTTGTGTTGTTGTTATGTTTTTTATGCATTGATAAATATATATCTGATAAGTAAGATCACTACTAAATATTAACTTCGCTGGAATTCCCAGTAAAGGGTTAAGCAAGGAACTGTTTGTTTATCTAACCGCGAAGCTAAATACGTATCTATTAAAGTTTTGCATTGTATGATTATAAGTGTTAGAAACTAAAGGTACAGTAATATCCCTCTTCTGCTTGCAGAAACCTGATTCTGCGGCACCCCATAGCTGTTTCAGGTGAGACTGCAACCTGTTCTCAGGTTGTTTCCAAAAGGGCCAACACTATGGGTCTTTTGTTGGTGCGAAGTTAATGGTATAAAGCCCGGGTCTTCCCTATAGCCCAACAAATTGGTTCCGTTGCTGGTTGAACTCAGTATCTGCTCAAGAGGGGTTTACATCATACCTCAAGGGCTATGTTCTGGAGACCCTCTATGAAGGAAATTAGTGATTGGCTTGATGAGAATTATCTAAAATTCGTTGAGCAAGAGAACAAAGATCCGCATCGTAGTGCAAACAAATTTTTACAAAGGTATGTTTTTTGTGATGTTTATGAAATTTTCTTTGGTAGTATCCACATAGAGTTGCACCAGTGGTTATCCAAGTTAACAGAGAGATGGACAAACTTCCAAGAACGTCAATTTCCTGATTGGACCCCCACAAGAATTAATATACTAAAAAGGGTGAACAACGAGATATCCCGTGCTGTTGATTTCTGGACAACGCGAACCCTTGAAGCATTTGTGATGGAGTTCGCCATCGACATGAGTACTTCCTTTAGTGAAGTCAAGTAGCAGTTTTTCAAAGGACCAAGGGGTAAGTTGTTGAATTCATTTAGTTTGAGAATTAAAATGCTATTAGCTGAAAAAGGTATATTGCTCATTGAATCAGACTATTAGATTTAGTATTACTAACCTATGTTTGCAAGTGAAAATACCTTCGACGAGGAAAGTGGTTTGCTGCGAAGTGGAAAAAGGTACAAGAGAGATTTTGGATCCTATTCCTAGGGTCAGCATACTGAGTATTCCCCTGTAAATCCCATAGATTCAGATCCCAAAGAAACTCCTTCTGTTGGAAACCCTCCGGTAACCCCGCAGCGAAGACTTGTTATCCCTGAGAACCCATCGCAGTCTGAAAGTAACCCTAGCTTGAATATTCATATTGCAGCTCAGTACACCCCAGTAAGTTCCCCCCCACCTACTTCTAGTCCCCCTCCAACCCCCCCTAGATCCACTATGCCCCACATGCATGATGATATTAAGCTCCCTATTTTCAAAGGAACTGGATCAGAGGATCCAGAACAATTCTAGTTTTTATGTGAAGTAGTGTGGACTGCTAAGACCATTGCGGATCATGATACAAAACGAGCTCAACTAGTTACTTCTTTCAAAGACCACGTTTTGACCTGGTTCATGAAGTTTTCCAGCACTCAGAACCATGCCTTGGCTGATATAAAAGTAGAAATGATCAAGGAATTTAAGAAGTCAAAATCAGAGTCGTAGTGTATCACTAAATTGAAAGAGATTCAGCAGAGGCACAGCGAATCAGTGTGGGACTTTGATCAAAGATTCAAAGTTCTGCTAGACCAAGTCAGTTTCCCCATTGGACTTGCACAGCACAAGGAATGGTTCATTGCAACATTGCTATCGCATATCAGAACTCCACTCATGCAACAGAAGGTTGCTGACTAGCAGGAGGCTTTGGAAATCATGATGAAGCTTGAAACCGCTCCTGTCGAAGACAATTATGGTATTGCTCAAATCCAAGTGCAGTTGGCAGTGATGGCTCTAGAGCTTCGCGATATAAAGAAAGGAAAAACCAGTCACAAAGAGGTTTGGTGTACACAATGTCGGACAGAAGGTCACGACAAGGAACAGTGTCCTGTGGTAATAAATTACCTGAATAATGGTGCGCCAAACCCATTCAACCCTGCTGTTCTATATTGTGAGATCTATCGGAAAACTAGCCAGCATCAACCTGAGAGTTTCTATCTGCTATAGAGGTATGTGCAAGTCCCCAAGAACCCCTATTGTAACTTTTGTAAGTCCGTAGGACATAATGAAGATGAGTGTCACAGTTATGACCTCATGATAGAGCGCACCTATGACACCTATCGGGTACAAAATGAGGGACAGAGCAATGATGGCTATGGTTACTGTGGTGGTGCATCAGGTAGAGGTGCTTTTGGAGGTCGTGGTCATGGTGGTATGGCCAGAAGAGGAAGAGGCCAAGTTGTGTGTTACAACTGTAACCAGGCCGGGCATCTAGTGAGAGAATGTTGAAACCCAACTACGACATGTCGATATTGCCAAGCAGTAGATCATGTGGTCGAGCAGTGCCCACTATTGATAGCAAAGATTCAGGAAAGAAACAGTGCCCCTACTCAGAATATTCAGATGATTTCCATCGAGCAAAGACCTACCCCAGCCATTAATGTTGTTACCAGGAGTGGAGCTACGACGGAAATGCTAAACAAGGAGAAACAGCCTGCCGAGGCTCGGGTTCAGAAGGCCCCGGGAAAAATCCCCGCCTTTGATGTCAAAAGAGAAAATGAGACACTTATGGAAGCCAAGAGAGACTTTGCTGACCCCAACACATCAGTAATACCTGCGCAACAACTTCAGCAGCAGTCGTAGCCGCAAGAAGCTTCGACAGATAAAGTAAGTACACTGTCCTCCTTTTTACAAAGTTGTCTGAAGCTCTTATGAAATCAGAATGCTTTAAGTGAGTTACAGAAAGTTATTTCTTCCCGCGAACCTCAGCAAAGTTCTGGTCAGGCAAAAGCTATTAATAGATTCAGGAGAACTAGCAGGGAAATGAGATTGAATGCTCAGATAGGAGAGTATGATATGACTGATGTTATCTTGGACCTAGGATCAGAGGTAAATGTCTTAACTAAGCAAACTTGGGAACAAATGGGAAAACCTACCTTTGATTGGTCCCCTATATAGTTGAGATTAGCTAACCAGCAGAATATTGTGCCCCTAGGACGACTCCCTAATGTCCCAGTAGATATTGATGGCGTCTGTACTGTAGCAGACTTCGAAGTTATTGAGATCATTGACGACAACAACCCCTATCCAACCTTGTTAGGAATTCAATGGGAAATGGAAAATGCTGCAGTCATTAACCTGAAGAAGAGACAGATGAATTTTGAAGGGAAAGAACTCAGATCCATAGTCCCATTGGATACTTCTCAAGGAGAGAGATACACAGAGCCAGTAAGAGATGAAGACCAGCATGTTTTGGACCACATCTACAATATCAAAGCAAAGGAAGAAGATTATGTTGATCCTACTGCCGAAGGTATCATGGATTGGCAGTGTGACAACTCCTGCATAACCGATTCAAATGATTTCCTAGAGAATTGGCAGAATAGACTATATGAGCGACATGGCCATCGATGTGCCAAAATTACCAACTCTCTCAGATGGCTTGGTTCACAGACAAGAACCTTACCTATTTTTGATGGTTTGACAGACCCAGAACAGTTTATTGTGCAATTCTCAGAATAGGTACCAGACTCATAGAAAATAGAGACTCTGGATTCAGCATTCAGAGCCACAGCAGCCAGATGGTGGAATGGTCACAAAAAGTACATTCATAGTTGGGAAGCGTACCAGAAGTCCCTGTACTTAAGATTTAGGGACCAACCTCAGGAGGTGCGAAGCAGGTTTAATGGTAAGACTAGTCCTCAGGGACATTTCGAGCAATGCTACGAGGAATGGAAGCACGTACCTCATGAAGAATGGGTACATAGGTTTGTGCACACCCTTGAACCTATAGCAAAGAACTAGTATGCGGAGGTCGAGCTTCGCCATGGTACTATAAGTTGGGGTTGTCTTGTTGATAGTTTTGTGTTGACATTTTCTATTATTGAGGTTTCTCCTGCTTTAGACGTAGCTATTAGGTTGATCCATACTAAAGTATTTGATGATCAAGAAATAGCAGAATACCAACCTGATTAGAAGGCATAGGAAGCCAATGCAGATGTTATAACCTCGCAATTGACGAGGATGACGATCCACGCAACATTAACATTCCTAAGTCAGAAGGACACTGCGAAGTACATGGACCAGCAGTTGAGGCACCTAAAGTGACTCAGCCCCTGAAGACACGGACCGTAAACATTGGGCCAGAATAAAACCCTAAGTATGCTACCATTGGAGATTATTGGGATGACAAAATGGTAAGCAAGGTGACCCAACTTCTCCATGAATATCAGGACCTATTTCCGACGAATTTCTCAGAGATGAAAGGTATCCTTGGTAATATAGGAGTAATAAAGATCCCTTTGAAACCTGATGCGAAGCCTATGAAACAACGCCCTTATAGGCTGAACCCCAAGTATAAGGAAAAAGTTCGAATGGAGCTGGATAAGATGCTTGCTGTAGGAATCATTGAGCCTGTTGAAGAGTCCAAGTGGGTCAGTCCTATGGTGGTGCAAGAAAAGAAGACTAAGGGAGAAATTAGAATCTATGTCGATCTGAGGAAGCTGAATGATGCCTGTTTGCATGATCCCTTCCCCACTCCCTTTATAGATGAAGTTTTAGACAATGTTGGAGGTCAAGAAGTGTACTCTTTTACTGATGGATTTTCAGGTTACCATCAGATTCGAATTGCTCCAGAAGATCGACATAAGACAACCTTCGCTACAGAAATGGGATCCTTCTAGTATACAGTTATGCCCTTTGGATTGAAGAATGCACCTGCCATGTTTTCTAGAGTAGTCATCTCTGCTTTTATTGAATTCATACATAAATTCTTAGAAGTTTATTTTGATGATTGGACTATCTTCAGGTTAGTAAAAGACCACATAGCTAGTTTAAGAATTATGTTGGACAAATGTAGACAGCATCAGATTTCCTTGAACTTGAAAAAATGTATCTTCTGTGCCCCTTTTGGAATTCTGTTAGGTCACATTGTATGTAAGTAAGGATTGATGGTGGATCCTATGAAGATAGCCATTATTGTGAAATTTCCACCTTCGAATTCTGTCAAACAATTGCGCACTACGCTTGGTCATACTGGTTATTACAGGAAATTTATTAAAGGATATGCTCAGATAACAACCCCTATGGAAAAGCAGTTGAAGAAAGATATTAGGTTTGAATGGACACCTGAGTGTCAAGAAAGATTGGATATTTTGAAGCAAAATATGGTAACTACCCCTATCTTAGTATTCCCTGATTGGAATAAGGAGTTTCATGTTCATGTCGATGCATCCTCCATTGCTCTGGGAATAGTATTGGCTCAGTCAGGTGAAGGTAATATCAATCACCCTATTTATTTTGCAAGTAGAAAAATGTCCACAGCAAAAAAAAAATTATACTGCTACAGAACAAGAAGGTTTAGCTATGGTTTATGCATTACAGAAGTTTCGACATTATCTGTTAGGATCTCATTTCAAGATGCTCACTGATCACTCTGCTTTGAAGTATTTGGTTAGCAAGCCTATTCTAGGTGGAAGGATATGCAGATGGTTGATCCTGTTTCAGGAATATGACTTTGAGATCATAGTCAAACCTGGAATACTGAACCTCGGTCCTGACCACTTGTCGAGGCTCGAGTCAGGGGAAGAGCCCATTAGTTTGGATGAAGTTCTTCCTGATGCTCAGTTGTTTTCCATCCATATGGTTGATGATTATTTCCAGGATATTGTTCAGTATTTGTCTATAGGTTTTTCACAAGCGAAACTGACAACGCAGCAGAAGAAACAGCTGGTGGTCAGAGCAGTCTACTTTAACTTAATAGAAGGACAGCTATATAAGATGGGACCAAATAAAATACTACGCAGATGCATCCTAGAGCATGAAAAGTGATTAATTTTGGCTGAGGCACACTCTGGCACAACAGGAGGTCATTACGTAGGAAAAGCTACAGCATAGGAGATTCTGACAGCTAGATTGTGGTGGCCCACAATTCATAAGGATGCAAGAGAATATTGCCACAGCTGCAACATTTGTCAGAGAACAGGAAAACCATCCAGGAGGGATGAGATGCCTCTGGTTCCGTAGGTAACTTTACAACCCTTTGATAAATGGGCTATTGATTTTGTTGGACCTATCAATCCCCCTGCAAATAAATCCGGAGCAAGATACATTATTACAGCAACTAACTACCTTACTCGTTGGGCCGAAGCTCAACCATTCAAGACTTGTAGTGCTGCTACAACCACGAAGTTTATCTTCGATAACATCTTATCAAGATTTGGGTGTCCTAGAATTCTTATGAGCGATCAAGGATCACATTTATTAAATAATACTATTGAAGTATTGACCGAATAATTTCAAGTATATCATCAAAAGAGTACTACCTATCATCCTCAAGCAAATGGAACTATCGAAGCCTTTAACAAGATCCTTGAACACACTCTAATGAAGGTTTGCAATGCTAACAGAAATGATTGGGACCTTAGAATTCTAGCAGTGCTATGGGATTATAGAACCACCAGTAAGAAGTTGACAGGCCATACACCTTTTAGGTTGGTTTATGGACAAGGAGCAGTTCCAGAATGGTGATCTTGTGCTTTTATATGACAGTAAATTCATGAAATTCCCAGAGAAGTTCAAGACACATTGGAAAGGACCATACATAGTACAGAGAGTTACTGATGGTGGCGCAGTCTAGTTAGCTAAATTGAATGGAGAAATTTTACCTTCCATGGTGAATGGAAGTAGGTTAAAGAAGTATAGGGACAAACCGGGACCCCTTGATCAGGAGTAACAGCATGAAGGATAGTATAAGTACCAAGAACAGTTGGAATTGGGTACTAGACTATAATGAAGTTGTTCTCAAAGCTATGAAGTGTTGAAGACTGTCAAAGTCTGAAGGTTGAAGTTTGGTTGCTGTATAGGTCAGGATGGGTCGAAGGTACTTATCAAGGCGAAGCTGAAGTTAGTAGTTATGTCAAAGATCAAAGGTGTGTCGCAACCTAAAATGTGACGGATGGGACAAACTAGACTTGGCGGTGCCGGCATGAGAACTGCCCTAACTTCCTGCAATGATGAGATTTTGGGAAAATCTGGTGCCGTGTGGATAGGATTTCCATGACTCCATCAGATTCGACGTCATTAATGCACCATGATGATAGATTCTGTTGCGGGATTCTATAAGAAGCTCCATCGGTCTGCAACTCCTGCATTGTGCATTTCCTTGAGTTTCCTCAGTTAGAACTATGTCGAATGATCATGAAGTCCAGTAGTTATTACGAGTGGTTAGGGAGAGAGATCTACTGAACCTTCTGAGCAATCCACCTGTGCAGCCATGTTTGACCAAGGCACAAAGAAAGGCAGAAGTTCACTCTAAGAGGAAGGAATACAGGTAGAAGTGCACTCTAAGCTGAACAAAGAAAAGCACTGGTATTCACAGGAAAACTATGAAGCATCCCAAGATGTATCCTCCTGGTTTGGAAGAACTGAGGCGACTGTTTGTCTTATGCACCTTGACACACAATTCTGGGGACCCTAAGTTGTGGATGGTCAAATGTTCAGCAAGCAGATCGAAGGATGGGGTCGTTAATATAAGGTCTTAACCAGCATAAATATTACGAAGGAAAGGAAGCAGCACACTATGTTTCACCAACAAGATTCTACCACCAGAAAAGCAGATGAGTGTCCCGGGATGGGACACTGGTGAGTCTTAGGGGCTTGTTGGGGAGCGCACCTTAACGGTCCTTAAGGTGGGTAACTCCATGGGTTTATGGGAGTTTGTAAGTAGAGTTATGACTCAAAATAGTCTTAGGGGTTTTCGGGTTGAGTAAAAACCTTCTCTTTGTAATAAACCCATGGTTTAAGTCTAGGGTTTAGGGTTCGGGGTGCCCATGGTTTAAGCCCATGGTTTTGTAATAAGTGCACTATAAATAAGCACTCTTGTAAAGAATTCATTTTAGGCTTTTGATGTAAGATGAATTAATGCGAAGCTAAGGCTATTTTGGAAGAGAAGGTTAAGTCCGAGCTGTGTGCGTGGACGACCTCTGCAGCTGTGTGCGCAGAGGGTTTTGGGTGATAAAGGAAATCTGCAGCTGTGTGCGCAGCTTTGAGGACTTGAAAGGATCTGCAGCTGGGTGCACAAATCAGAACTGTGGTTTTTGTAAAGAGTTGAATAAAACACAGTTCTGTGGATGTAACCCCTAAACTGGGGGTGAACCACGTTATATCGTGTGTTGTGGTTTTTGTTGTGTTGTTGTTATGTTTTTTATGCATTGATAAATATATATCTGATAAGTAAGATCACTACTAAATATTAACTTCACTGGAATTCCCAGTAAAGGGTTAAGCAAGGCACTGTTTGTTTATCTAACCATGAAGCTAAATAAATAACTATTAAAGTTTTGCATTGTATGATTATAAGTGTTAGAAACTAAAGGTACAGTAATATCCCTCTTCTGCTTGTAGAAACCTGATTTTGCGGCACCCCATAGTTGTTTCGGGTGAGACTGCAACCTGTTCGCATGTTGTTTCCTAAAGGGCCAACACCGTGGGTCTTTTGTTGCTACGAAGTTAATGGTATAAAGCCCGGGTCTGCCCTATAGCCCAACACTTGTTATTGGAATGCAGAGGGGCAATGGCTTCAAAAAATGTCAAATGTACAGTGGAGTCAAACTAGATCCATAGCTCATCCAATGCTTGCTACCTAAAAGCTAAACACACAACCTTGCACAAAACCTTATGAGATATGGATATATATATATATGTAAAAGAGACAAGAATTACATGCAAATAATATTATTAAACATGTATAAAATAGATCTCCAAGCACATATTCTATCAGATACAGAAAAAAAAGTAATCTTACTTTCCCAACTACACTCCTATTGAATCAGCTGAATCATTCAAGCTAGACAAGGTTCATATGTAGAAATTGAGAGAAAAACTGACCACATCAATAGCCGCAAGACAATGCTTGTTGCACACACATGAGAGCATCACACCATTTAGCCTCCAAAGCTTCTTTATTCCAACAATAAAAATATTACAATAATATTACAATAGCAAGCCTATTCTCTCCAACTCAAACTAGCATCAAGAAGGGAATGGCAGCTTCATTTTATAGCCAGGCTGGCCAAGAGGGGCACATGCATGATTGAAGGAGGGAATACTGCTGATGGATATTTAAGTCGAGCTTGATCTAATGATGAACTAATTCTAACTGGAATGGAACTGCAAATTGGAGTGACACCATTTTTTACAGACCTGTTGTGTCTCCATTTTTTATTTTTCATCCTTTTAATATTCATCCATACTTACATTAGGATGATTACAAGAAAACTCTAGTAAGAGGGATATGATCCACCACACTTTTGATTAAAATGGACCAATCATTTATAGACAACCATTTGAAACTCCATCCAAATTTTCTTTATTTAATCAAAACCTCTTTCAAAAGTAAAATTATAAAATTTTGTGGAACTTTAATGCTTTTATCATGAAGTAAGCCAGTGTTGACCAAACTTTTATTTCATCTTATGATGGTCATATTGAAACCATTTCACTTATAAGAATCATCAAATGTACCTATTTTAAAGACATATAACTAATATTTCATTCCTAATGATCATCAATCAAGTGGTATTGACATGCCAAATGAATGACACTTAATCGATGTACAATTAGCATTAAATGTCTAATTAATATCCATTAATGGGAATTCATAAATGTATTTGGTATAAAAATTTCAAAGTAATGTGAAAGTTGACTCTTAATAGATGTCGATCCCATGTGATAAGGGTTTCTTGCATGGAATTTAGGCCACATGATGGAAATCACTTAATTGATGTTATTTCCATGTTTAAGCTAGGTGAAGGATGTGTAGGAAACATGAATGATGTCTCTTAAGTGATGCTTAGGAAACATGGTTGACATATCTTAAGAATAATTTAGGCCACATGAATATAGTCTCTTAAGTGAAATTGAAACCACATGAATGCCACATTTCTATGTAAAAGAGACACATGTTGAGCATCCCCTAAGCACTTTCTATTGGATAATGCCAATTTCAGTTAAGTGACGTTATAAACTTTGATGTTCAGTTTTTCTACCATGAAAAATATATATGCATAATTTTGATTTCCTCCCACCCCCTAGGTACTATCATAACTCTTTGGATCAATTCATGCACTCAAATAGATGTTAGCAAGTAGCGTTTGACATAAAACTTGCTACTTGGTAAAATTTTGACATAAAGATGGGCATAGAATATTTTTAAAATTACTCGAAAGCTTCGCATTTTCAACATCACCATTAACTGTATATGATGAGGTTTCTATACAACCGATGAAAAATATGTCAAAATGTTTTGTAGAGTTGCGTTGGATATTCGACATAACCCAATGATTATCTGACGGGGATGTTATACCTATGATGGAAAATTCTTTCAAAGGTGTCGTCGTATTTCCCATAATTACATGTTGGTTAGTCGACAACAAGGGTGCAATATTATGTCGGTTAATCGACCATGTTTTCATCACATTTATGACAATTAAATGTCGGTTATTCAATACAATGGGTGGAATATTCTATTGTTTAGTTGACCAAGTATGTGTTGTAAATTTTACAACATATCGTTGCATTTTGTCATGGATCAATGGTCCTAACATGTCGATTATTCAAAAACATGGTTAGAATAATCTGTCGATTAATCAACTAGTTATGTGTCAGAAATTCGACAACATATCATCGGATATTTATGGTGGTTCGATGGTCCTGACTTGTCGGTTAGGTGACTAGTGGTTGTAATATTTATGATGACTTGTTGTATGTATCGTATATGCAACAAAATTATACTGACGTTTAAAAATAAACTACTTTTTTAGATGTTATATTGACTCTTGTCAAAATTCATACAAATATGCCATCGGAGTTTGTTCAAATTTACTTGTGAACATACTAAGTGTTCGAAGGCAAACATCTAGGGTTTCACAACCAGAAAAATAGGTCCTAGATACAAGAAAACATACAATGAATTTGAAATATAGAGAAGGGAGCAACTTGTTTATGTCGGTCAATCCTATATTTCTTTTCTCCTCACTCTATTTCATACCTAGTCCATCTTTTCCAAGATTTGATCTGCAAAACCGAACACAACACCTTCCTCAAAATAATTTCCAATAGGAAATATTATTGATTGAAATAAGAACAAAAACATAAATCTATTAATCTACTTTATGTTAAATTTAATGAAGAATAGGATCTTGAGGTCTGCATGAATCCAATGAGATAAGAATGTTATAGAAGAGAGAGAAGAATTTAGTAGAGACTAGTCAATTACTCTTGGAAACATTGCACACACATGGAGACAAAATTGGAAGAATATCATTGCATCTATTAATAAGTAAATAATATGTAATACAATAGCTTTACAAATAGGATAATTCAAATTCCTTAGATAGGATTTGAATCTACAAATCTAGATTGACTCCAAAGCTAACTTCTGTGTGGTAAAATCACCACTAGAGCTCACTAATGCAACTTTGGATCACTGAATCAGTTCACAACCAATTAATTGATTAAGTTAGGTGAGAAAGGGCACCCTAATTTCCTCAAATCATGCAAATTGGCGCTCGATTGATTGAGAGTGATCTATTTTATGAGAATTAGGGCATAAATGAACATAATTGAACACTGACTAGCATCAACTGGTGGAGACTGGTGGTGGTGCTCAGAGTGGGTTCCTAAATTATAAGGATTGGTCCCTGGAACTCCTAATCTCATGTATACTTGCGCATTAAGTGGTAGGTTCCCTCTAGGTGAGGCCCCCATGACACTTGTGAAGTTTTAATGACCTCCTAAGCTAGGAAAAGACAAATAGACTATGATGGTCAAGGGATGAATAATTAATAATCTTAAAACCCCGCCATAATCCTAACTTGGACAACCTGGTCCTTGGAAACTATGACGAAGGTCACCCATACAATTTAAATGAAAACAAAAAATTCTTAACAAGATAAGAAAATGGGAAAAACCTCATGGGACCCCCCCCCCCCACACACACACAAAATAAGTAGGAAAACCTAGGATCAGTGTTTCACACAAAGAGAAAAAGAAAATTCTTCTTGAGTAAAATATTATGAAAATATTTATGCAATCTGCATCTTTGTGGAGTAGTAATGTAGTGTGATGGTTCTTGTGAGCAATAGTTTCTTAGTTCTATTAAGGTGAACCTCTCTATCTTCTTCCAATTCGATGAGAGATAGGAGAATAAATGTTTCCTTTGTCCCTTGTTTCTGGAGGAAGAGTGACATGATCCAATTTGTTATTCAGTGAGAAGAATTGTTGATCAGAACATACCATCATGTAACATTTATTTTGGAGTTTTTAGAGGCTCTATAGAAGAAGTGAATTTGCTTGACATAGCGCAAGGATCTCTTTTTTAAACTTAGATCTTGTTCTCCTCATGTTATATGACTCTCCATTCATGTTCCCATTCGCCTGAATAACATTTTGAGCCCACTTAGGACTAGGATTGGGAGTAGGGAGTATATTTGAATCTAGATTCGATTGAACTTCATCTTCAATTCTATGAAGTGATTCAACTTTGTCTTCTACTTTGGATTCTTAATCTGAAACATTATCAAATGCAAAATATTTAGGTAGAATTGTTTTACCTTCCCTTTCAAATGTCAGTTGAGATTGCACTAGATCGGAATATGACATAAATTCTAAGAATTCATATGCCTTGGAGGCATGGTTTGCAACACGCTTCTCTATAATATTCCCAGTTGAGATATGTGAGATGTCCATTGAGTTAGTACCAAATACCACTTTCTTTGGTGAGACTGCATCAGTCATCTAGAATATAGCCAACAAATTTGCAACTAAGGAGAGAACATAGAGGACATTCTCAGACACTCCATGCTCTAACTTGATTGAACCATTTTCTTAAGCTTTAATTTGATTGCAATCACCCATGTGAATACTTAGACCATCAGTAAGTTGTAATGAAGAGAATTATTCTTTGGATGCAACCATGTGATTGGAGGCTCCTAAATCAATGCGGGAGGTATGTGTTTTTGAAAAAATAGACTTAGGTGCATGGCATCTCTCATCATGATCTTCAGTCGTTTCTCTAGATTCAGCCTTCCTTGTGCCTTCATGGAAGTAAATATTATGTTTCTCAAGGATTTTTGGCATCCGATCTATGGAATTCTTCATACAATATTTATTTGTATGGTTTCCTTTCTTATAGTAGGATCACTTTCCCTTGTCAAACCTTTGATGTTTGTAATTCTTAGAACCCGAGGCTTCATCTTCTAGATAAAACTCTTCCTTAGATTTGAATTCATTATTCCTCTTTTTGTTTCATTTATTCTTCCTCTTTTTGCACTCACTCTTTGTCCCACCAGCCAAGAGAGATGGATTTGCATAGGCTCTAAGAGATCCCATCTATATTAGCTTGTCTTGTTTCCTATATTAGTGACTTTGTGAAGGCATCAATGGATGGAATACACCAATTATGATTAGTCAGTCTCCCAGAGTGAAAGGTGTATATGAACACTAATAGTTTTGGGCAATTTTGCTCAGAATAGAGAGCACTAGTTACTCATCCTTTGTGGCAATCCCAGACTCCTTTCATTGCATGACCAGTGATTTGAATTTTGATAAAAAAATGTTGTATAGTTTCAAAGTTGTTAGGTTGTAGTGCTATCAGCTCATTCTCCATGATATGGCTCCTCAGCTCATCTTGTTTTCTAAACAAGGATTTGATCTTCTCCCATACTTCTTTTGGTGTTATTAATCCCTCAAGGTGAAAGAGTAACTCTCTAGATATGTGGATGCACATGAATCCAAATTATTCATCAAGCTTGTTCATATACTTCGATTTTTCAAGATGTTGTTGGGGGTTGACCTCTCTAGAAATCGTGACCATGTACAGACCCTTGTTGCACAAGACAATTTGCATATTATCCCTCCAATCAAGACAATTGAAGGGTGTGAGGATTCTAGTTGTCAAAGCTGTTGAATCCTACATATTGCATATTCAAGAAACAACTAATTCTTCAAAAAAACTTCAATTTACCTTCAAACATACTTCAATTCAAATCAAACCAATTCAAGCACTCTCCACTTCGACAGGTGCACTTTATTTGGGTGCATCACATATGAATAGACTTCTCTAGACATAATACAGAGGGAGCAAGGCAAGAATACTAGGATTTATGTGGAATCCAATTACTTCTGGTGCATCAATGGAATTTTTGAGGTTTGAAGTTGGCCTGAATACCTGCATAGGATCTTAGCATACATCAGTTCAGCAAGAAAAGAAGGTTACATAAGAGAGAGAATAATTTAGTAGACTGGTCAATTATTTATGGAAATATTGTACACACATGGAGACAAAATTGGAAGACTATCATTACATACATTAATCAGTAAATAATAAGTAATATAAAGTTGTTACAAATATGATAACTTGAATTCCTTAGATAGGATTCAAATCTACCAACCTAGAATGACTCCAAATCTAACTTGGTGTGGGAAAATCACCACTAGATCTCACTAACACAACTTTGGATCAATGAATCACTTCACAAGTAGTTAACTGGTTGATTTATGTGATAAAAGGTGCCCTACTATCCTTAAATTATGAAAATTGGAACTAGGATGATGGAGAGTGATCTAACTTATGGGAATGAGAGCATAATTGAACATAACTGAACACTAACTAGGGTCAGTTGCTGGACACTGCTGCTGGCACTTAGAGTGGGTTCCTAAATTATAGGGATTCGACCCTTATAGAGATCCTAAACTAATGCATACTGGCACATTCAATGGTAGGTGGCATCCAGGTGAGTCCCCAATGGCACTAGTGAAGTGCCAATGACCTCCTAAGCTAGGAAAATACAAATAGACTATGATCGTAAAGGGAGGATTAATTAATAATCCTAACACTTTCAACCTAATATATCAATTCTTTCATCAATCATGCCATAAAATTAGACTCTAGGAAGGGAAATACATCAATTCTTTTATTAACATTGGAAACAAGTACAATATTACCTTATTTATCTTTTGGCACCTTGTGAAACCTTGACTCTAGGTCTCCTACTTCTCTTCTCCAACAATCCCAAGAAAATATGTAATGCATAACATGGGTTTGAAACTAACTAGGGCTGCAATTTTAGAACATGGATAGAAAAGGGAGAGGGAATGCAAATTCCTTTAGTATAAAAATGAGTAGCCAAAAGTCCCCCTCTATGGCTCACCCCCCTTGTTTATATAATACATTTAGATAGATATGATAAAAAAGAGGCAATTATAATAGATGGGATGTTACCAAAACTACCGAAACTTCCCTAATTTTAAACTTTTATTAATTTTTTGGAATTTTAGGGAAAAAACACTAGTGATACAAAGTAACTTGCGTGTACACCCTATGGGACAAAGTAAACAAGTGTTTTTATAGTGAAACAAGGAGGTTAAGGAGAGTTTTTGTTTGCAATCATATTTATAGAGTTTACGAGTGCTAAGGAAACAATGGATGATAAAGGACATGTCACGAGCCACCGAATGAAGGCTCTTCCATCCATAATTTCCTTTTGTGTGAACGATAATTGACATTCAAAGTGTCTCCATGTAAATGTTGACATAGATGGAGAAGTGCTAATTTGGGATATAACACTCTTATCCCTCTCTTTATATTCACCCCAAAAGGATGTTAAATAGATTTTTTATTTGGGTAAGAAGGATGAGGATCATAATGTGGGATAGGAATCCCACTTAATTTCACTTTTCATTACTTAGTTTACCCTTAATCTTCATTTTTTTTTAGATTTTCATTCTTGACCAAGTTTATTTACAAATAATATACAAATTACATTCATGTTTTTCCACTTAAATTTTATGATGTCTTAATATTAGCTCACAATAGGAAACTCAATTAGAAACCACTTTCACTTTTATTCTAGAAAAGTAGAAGTTATACCAAGAGATCATGTCTCTTTTGAGTGCTTCATATCAATATTCATGTTGCAGGTGAATATTAGTATACGCTTTTGGCCTACACTTTTAAGCGTGTTAAATATTGTGTTAATACAAATGTCACACAACCCTAAAAGGAGAATAAAATTGCTTCCAAATATGAATATCCTAATGCAAGAATCTAATTCGTGCACTCTTATTCCTTATTCCCTATGTTGATTTATCTTGCACTATAATGTTGGGATTCTGGCATTGTTTTTTGTCTTGTTGTTTCTCTAATTTGTAATATTAAGTACATACCATATATGGTAAACCAAATTGCATTGTTTTATCCATCTATTCATCTCTTCATGATTATCTTCAATGTATAAATATATCACATCATACTCTCCACTTCCTAGATTTAGTGCACCAATCAATATTAAAAAATTATGTTAGAAAATAGTAATACAATAAAAAATAAATATACCTTTCACTTTTGTTATAAGTCCAATTTTTCTCCCTTGTGCAATAATGTCATGCAACAACATCCCAAAAATAAAATAATACAATAAGAGATAGTATTTTATTTCCTTAAGAATGAAATTAAAATATGAATAACCAGCCTCTTGAAGGAGAAAAAATCCTTTACAATGTATTATGAGATGAGGTGATTCCAAACTAGAGTTCCTTATTTTGTGTGTGAGTGTATGTATGCATCTCTGTGTGTCTGTACATATACATATACATACATGCATGCATACATGTGTACATATATACATACATACATACATATACATACATATGTCTGTGTGTACTATAGAACCTCGAGCCTAAATAATTAGGTTCCTTGCTGAATAATAAAGATAATACTAATATGATAAAAGAAATGTAATTTCAAAATATATGGGGCATAACATGTTTCTCCCTTAAAACAAGTGTTGTCCTCAACACTTGATTAACTCCGGATATTTCTACATGAAGAAATTTGCTTCATGTGTTGCCTCTTCTATTGTGAAGTTCTTCCACTTGATGAAGTACTCGACAATTGCTTGATTCAATAGTTTCTCAATCCTTCTCCCATTGATTTTTCTACGTTCTAGTATTCATTTCTCTTCTTCATCATATCAAGTAAAATACTTTGGACTAGAATCTTGTCATAATTACCTTTTTTAGGAAAGAAACATGGAAGACTAGATGTAGACATGAATTTGGTCATAAATTCAATTTATAAGCCATACTTCCAATGCTTTATAGAAACTTAAAGAGACCATAGTACTTCATTATTAATTTTTCACATCTCCCACTTCAAATTATATTTCACTATAGTGTTGATATGCTTGTCATTGAATCCTATGTTGTGCTATAACCAAGTTAATGTCCTTCAATAATTGGAGAACTTCTTGTTGATGCTCTGTGTGATCCTTCAATGCAGCTTGAACCTTATATTTCTCTTTCAAGTATTTTGTGATGGAAGGAGTATGATAGCCATACATTTCCATAAATGGTGATAGTTTTATGAAGTATGTAAATATGTGTTGTACCACCATTATTCTAAGGGAAACCAGTTCACCCATTGCATTCATTTATCAAATGCAAAGAAATGAATATACTAATATAAAAATTTATTCACAATATTAGTTTTCCCATAACATTTAGGATAATAAGATGATCTGTGAGCCAGCAAAGTACCCAAACAAAAAATAATTTCTTCCAAAAATTACTAATTAAAATTGGATCTCTATCACTTATAATAATCTTGTTCCATGTAGCTTTTGAATTGTTTCCTTTGAAATTTACCTAGTGAATTGGGGTCATCTTGTAGTTGTTGAATAATCCTGCAAGCCTTTTGATATTGTTTCCAATTTGTCTTTATTTATTTTACCCAATAAGATTTCGTATTGAAAATAGTAAAAACTAATCTCTCAGTGTCATCTTATTTTCTTAAAAGTGCATCCACCGCCACGGTTTTTTTCTTTCTTATAGATAATTTCAAATTCATAACCAAATATATTTGTAACCCATTTTTGTTTTTCTTTTGATGATAATCATTGTTCAAGGAAGTACTTAAGACTTTCATGATTTGTTATTACCTTGAAGTGTCTTCCTATTAGGTAAGGGAACCATTTCCCAATTTCACGTAGTATGGCCAACATTTCCTTTTCATAAATTGGTTTAAGTTTTTCACTTAGGGAAATGGGCCTTTATTATTGCACCAAAATTGCACCAATTGCATTCCCTGGGGCATCACATTCCACAGTAAATGTTTTTTTGAATTCAAGTGTGGATAATACATCAGTTGTAAAAATATCCACTTTAAGTTCTCAAAATATTGGTTTCTTCTTGATTCCAAGAAAACCCTTCTTTTTTCAATAACCTTGTTATAGGTGGTGCTATTTAACCATAGTTCTTGAGAAACTTGTGATAGTATCATGTCAATCCTAATAATTCTCTAATATTATCCAATGTATAAGAAATTGGACATTCCATGATAGCCTTAATTTTTTCAAGATCCACTTTGACTCCTTCATGAGATACGATATGATTTAAGTATTCCACTTCCTAAACACCAAAGGAACTTAGAATACTTGACATATAGTTGGTGCTCCTACAATGGTTTTAAGACCCTCTCTACATGTTGTACATTCTCCTCCAAATATTTTCTATAGATAAGTATATCATCAAAAAATAATAACACAAATTTTATGAGGAATGGTTCAAATATATAATTCATCGAACTTTGATATGTAGAAGATGCATTGGTAATGCCAAATGGCATCACCAAAAATTCACAATGACCTTGGTGTCTTCTAAAGACTATCTTTGGAATGTCCTATTTCCTCATTTTAATGTTGTAATATTTTGGAATGCACAACATCACAACAAAATTTCAGATTCATGTGACATTCCATCCTAGATCTAGATATCAAAAACAATATCATTTACAATTATTTGCACAAAGAGATAACAAGAATAGAGAAGAAATATTAGATAGAACACTAGATTAAAATCACTCTAGTGGGAAGTTTTCCACTCTAATATTATTCATTAACATGATTACAATATATATATTCTCTCAACATACAAAATCTAGAGGCTTAGTGGTGGGTTGAGTAGCTCACATTAATGTTGGCTCATCTTGACTAATTCCCCCAATCTATGACAATGTTCCAAGTGTAACTTGTAGTGACCATAATGAGGTGAAATGAACCTAGATGGACCATGAAGTGGTTAGGATAGTCAAAAAGTGTTAAATGAACCATCATGAGGGAAATATAGGTGGATTCATGGTTTGGTTTTGGACCATTAATGATAAAATTGACCAAATCCTCCAGAAGCCGAACCCAATCCCCTTAAAATATGGAAATGCAATAACTACCCCATAAATGTAGCATAGAGGGGCACATTGAATCTATAGAATAAGGAAAGGATTTGGTAAGTGGGAAAACAATATTTTATGGAATAAATAGTCTAAGTGGTTCAAATATGGACAAACTAGGATCCAAGACACTAAACTAGGAATGCGACCCATTTTCACATGGAACAACTTACACTAAACACTTGGAATCTTATTCAAGATTATTAACCAAGGTGTAGATGGGGAATATGTTCCAAAACCCGCCCTTAATCCAAAATGGATGTGATCAATTATTGATGGCCCAATCAATAAGGTTTATGGTCACGCTTTACATTATTAATCCATATGAACTACGGAAAGAGGCAAAACCACATGCGGAAATTACTCCCTAAAAAATGGACATGAAAGAGAAACCAAAATTTGTACACACTCCAATCTAAATGAATATGTCTGGAGGAATCTGTTAAATAAATGTAACTACATAATATATTCTATTTTTTATTATTATTGTTATTACCCCTTCCGAAGATGTTGTTCCTCCAATTAGGGATGTAATTGATGTAATTGGTCATGTAAATCCTTGAGATAAAAGCTTTGTTGTATGTTGGGTCAGTAGTACCCACAAATGTATTATTAAAATGTATTTTTGAGTATTCCAAGGTAAGTCGGACTTGGAAGAAACTAGAAATCAACCCATTTGGGTTATTGTTGTAAAGGAAAATGTCCTATGGCTAGGGTTTAAGAGGCCATCAACGTACTGGGGTTGAAAGAGAGATGCACAATGTTCAACAAGAATATATAAACAATATTAGAGATGAGAAAGGTCCACACCTGACTAATTGAAGGCTGGTCCAAGCTTTCTCTTCAATCCTCTTCTTTCTCCTCTCGCTCCAAGAGACCTGCAAAACGAATTATACCTTCCTCAAACCATTATGACCACATATAAAATAATGATAATCAAATAAACATTAACAATGATTTGAACAACATCATCATATGATCATAAAAAAAGATTCAATCACACATTGAACAATGATTTGGGAAGAAGAAGGACATCACATCTTTATTAATCTTGAAAACAAGTACAAGTATACCTCCTCTTCAAGTTTGGCACCTCACGAAACCTTGATATGGTTCTGCTACTTCTCTTCTCCAAAGAACTCAGCCTCCAAGCTCTGCAACACAAGGGGAAGACCTCCAAGGCAAAGGTGTGGGCAAAGAGAGTCCTGATTCCTCTAGCATAACAATGCAAAAATTCAAGTCCCCCCTCATGGACCTCCCTACCTCTATTTATATACTTAAAGAAGAGATAGGGGTGAAGACAAAGTGGTTACAACTGAAGGAGTCAGTTGCATAACTACCCAAACTCACTCAAAAGGCGTGTTTTTATGTTTTAATGTTAAGAGACATATTTGTGGGTATGTATTAGGACAACCCATGAATGATCCGCGAGTTTCAACAAGAGCAACCTGTGAATACATCCATCCGTGACTATTCCTTAAGGAGAGTCGCGAATACATAAAAAACACATTTTAAGGGTATTTATGGGAATTTTCAGACTTTGGTGTCTTCTGGAAAGTTTTAGCTAACTGAAATAAATTTCCAATGGTGTAGAAATGAGGTCAAAGGGTGTTACAGAACTCAAGATATGGGTCCTCCAAGATAAGTGTTTTTTCAGTGACTTTCAATGAATTTCATGAAGTTTCGTCATGGAAATGTCGACATGCGACAGAATCATGGGAAAGTGGTCACAGGAAGAGAAGTGTCATTTTGAGCTATAACAGTTATTAGTCCTCTCATTTGATTAGTATAAATAGGAAAGATGCCTCCCTCATTTGGACAAGAAAAATAGCTCAACAATTGCACTAGAGAGAGAAAGAGTAGTCCATCTAGGAGAGAGGAGGAAGTCTAGTATTATTCTTGGGTTCTTATAAGTCTTATTCTTTGGGTCTTACACTGTACTTGGTTGAATTATATATTGAGGATGTTTTGTTGGGTTTTCTTCCCCATGAGGGTTTCCCAAGATAAATATATGTGTTCTTTTATGTGGTTGTGCTTATCTTTATTTTAGTGATCCTTTTGTATATGGTTATGATATTATGATGATAAATGTTTCTATATATTGTATAACCATTTAAATATTAACATGGTATCACAGACACCCTGAAATAATTCTTTGTGCAGCCGAAACACTACTACAACTCCAGCTGTTGAAGATTAGGATTTTATGCTTGAAAACCCTAGAAGAAAAATACTAGTCATCTTGGGATATTCTCTATAAATCGAGATTGGAGAAGGATCAGGAGCTGAAAATTTTACAAGACGAATATGAAATATTTATGTACCTTTTGTATGAGTTTCACCCATGAATTCTCTATACTTTAGGAGATATGATTCCTTGAAATCAGGGTTTCAACCTCCTCCATAATCCAGTCTCAAACATGACACCTAGAGAGAATTGATATATCTCAGTATAGGAAGTTCCAAATGAAATTTAGTAAGATGATGCATATTTGGAATGGAATTTAGATTCTATGGTCCAAGTTTCATACCACGAAGGTGGAAGAGTGACATGTGGAAGGTTGTATAAGTTCGTTGTGTTGAACAATCATAAAAAATGTCACCTTGGAAAACTTTGGATAAGTCCCCCTTTGTGAATCCAATTATTCTCTCTCCTATGGGGTTGGAAATAAGATAGATTGATATATCTCAAGACAAAGTTTCAGACCCATTGGATAAGGAATTTCATATATACATCAAAATCAATATTAGATAATTTTATAGAAGAAATTGGAGAAAACTAGGGCTTCCTATTTTAGGAATTTCCCTCCACTGATCAGTTGAAAAAGGAGGAGTATCAAAATTTCCTTAGGAGGTTGCATATATATATGGAAGAAGTTTCTCATTCTGTGTATCTTTAATTTTTTATCTAACAATGCTTCCAGAGAAAACTAGGGCATAAGATATTTTGCAGTTATATCCACGGTTTTGGTAAAATGAGTATGCTACTTAGCTCACCTTAAAGAGGAACATATTTCTATCCAATTAGATATGAAAGATACATAAGTTGAAAAGTTAGGGTTTATTTTTCAAACCCTAGGTCTACTAGAAGCAGTCTTCTAGAAAATATTTCAAGCAAGCATCAAATTGAAGCAATCTCATTGGTAAGTTCTATATCCTCTATTTCCATTTAAGGTTTTCAATTTTATTATGATGACAAACAGTACCATGCTTGGGGACAATCTTGGAGGAGTTGAGAACTCTTAACCATGGAATTATAGAGTGCTTCTCATACCCGGAGAAGCATGACCTAGAGAACTATGTCAAAAAATAAGTTGTCAATGCAGAGGAAGATGAAGAAAAAGCACAAGAAGGACTTAGTCAAAGACAAGAGAATTATTTCCATATCCATTGCATATCACATGTATCATCCTTATAGAATTGCAAGGATATGTTCACTACAATGACCGGATTGTATGAATGAAATAATATGAATAGGAAGATGACAATTAAGGAACCAACTAAAGAATGTGAAGATACAAAACTCAGATACAATGCAATCCCACTTCACAAGGGTTTCTCAAATCAAGGTACAACATGAAGAAGTTGAAGAGAATGTGAAAGAAGGATAGATTGTTATGACCACCATGAATGGCCTCCTAATATCATGGGGTTCATTCATTCAAGAAATATGTGCAAGAAGGAAGTTGATATTTTTCAGCAGACTATGGGAATAATGCACACAAGAAGAACCATGGACCATAAGAAGAGAGGAGAAGATGGGAGCAACAGTAGATCAAGATATAACAATTCACTCTAGAAGAAATCATAGAAATAAGGAGGACCATCATCCCAATAGAAGACAAAAGGAATTTATAAGATATCTATCCAAACATTCGATGCTACACGTGTGATGAGAAGGGACACTACTCTAGAGATTATCCAAGAAATAGAGGCTCCTTTAACAAGAAATCGAACAAGAAAATACATCACGCTCACACCGCTGAAGATGATGAACCAACTAATAAAATATTTATATAAGAAAAATAAGTTTCTTCAAGTGATGAGGAACATGAATTCTACTGGTGAAGAAAAATATCATACTCGCATATGTATCAGTATTTGGATAAGAAGTAATGGATTTAGTGACACTTAGAACCAGTACACAGATTCCTATAATGAGATAAGGAGTTAGAAGAATCCATTTAATATTACAAGGACATAAGGATCAAGAAGGAATCCACCCACCAAACAAACAAATAAATGTTCCTAAAATCAGATGATGAAGTAGAAGGCTCCAGTTATTCTTTCAAGGACATAAGGATCAAGAAGGAGTCTACCAAGCAAAAATCAATAAGTATTTGAAATGTCATTTCTTATACATATAGCTTATTAAATAACATTATTTATTTGTGTACATATCTATGTTCAAGGAAATGTATTATGCATTATAGAATGTTTGTATTAATGGAAAAATATATGTTGTATTTTATGTCCCTTTTCTAGGGATCGTGACCCAAGTTCAGTCCCTTCTCCTTAGTACAACAAAGCTCTAGATATCATCCCAACAGAGCATAGATCAGCAAACAACACCTACGATGTAGATGCCATCTCACCCAATATCTCTCTCTTAATGTATGGGTAACTCCCAAAACCATGTTTCCACAGTTGGGTGGGAGTATTTTTTAGTACCTTGGCTCTGCACTAAGGCTCTCAATGAATTCTAGAGGGTGTATTATTTGTGCTCACTATGCTTCAACATATAGGATACACCCCAGCCTCTCGTATCCAACTCATTAAATAAACAACATACACGTAGCATAATCATATCTAGTTAATAGAATGTGACCATCATACATATATTCATTTATAAGAAAACCTATAGACATTCATTCAATACAACATTTATGAAATATATCTTAGACACATTCAGCATTCACACATATATACAGAATATAACATGGAAACCCATCTGGAAAAAAACACAAGGTTCTCTTCACCTGGCATGAGGAAATAGATGCACCTTTCGTCTACGCACTAAGCTGCAGACTCTGCTTAAGATATTCTTCTGTACTTTTACAGACTCTTCCTCCCTCTCATTCTCACTTATCTTCTCTATGTACTCTTCCTAATTTACTCTACTATTGATCTGCACCCATCCTCAATAGAATCAACCTTTCCTACTCTTTTGTTCACTTAGCTGCAGATCCCTTACTCTAATGCACTCAGCAATCTAGATCCACCAACTAGGAGCTCTCTCTTTTCATCCAGATAGATTCTACAATTCATAGCTAACTGTAAAGATTAACTGTAGGGAGAATTTCTATAGGGAGACTATCTAACCCACATACAACTTGGTTTCCTTCTTTTACAACCTTATTACAAACTTGATACAAACTCCATACATACTTGATACAAACTCAATACTGACTTGATACAAATTCAATACTGACTCAATACCAACTCATTACAGACTACTTTTTTGTCTCTTTCTCAGTCGACTTTCTATATTCAACCAACAGGCTATCTTTCTTATTCTAGAAACACCTAGCAGGAGGAACTAACGACCTAACTTACAAAGATTCATGCACATGTGTGGTTTTCAACATCTCCAGCTGAGATCATACACATGATCATTAAGGCCTATCACTTTATCAGAATTATGTCTTGCTATTTTTTCCAGTCATTATGCTACCTGCACACCTTCTGCTACTGATATTCTGTTGTACCTTCCTATGTCGCATTCCATCCTTATGTCACAGCTTCCTTATCTGGCACAACTTCCTCTTTTGACGCATATGCCTTTCCTTTTTCCTCTCTTTCACTTCCTCTCTTGCAGCGTCCTTTCTCTTCTTGCCTTTATTTTAATTCCTCAGTCGTAGCTCCTTCCTCTCCTCATTTAGCTCATCTCCATACATAAGAAGAATTCTGCATGAATTCTTCCTTATTGTCCCTAGGCCCAACAGCCCCCCAACAATCACCTATGGCTCATCCCGAGCCACACAAAGCTATTCCTTCATGTTTTGACTTGTGCTGATTTTGTTCTGAAAATATTCCATGATTTTCACCACCCTCTTTGCTTCTATGCACACTTCTTCCTTTGTCTTCTACATTTTCTCCACTAGGTTAGAACTGACATGTTTTGATATGAATTTATCCACTGATGCCGCTACATCATGCACATTATGATACACAAGTTGAATGATGCTTGTAAATTTTTATGCTTTGGTTTGTAACTCTTCTACTTTTTCCTCATGTTGTTGTTGTTGTGTGTGCAACATAGTCATTTGCTGCTGCAATATTCTCATCTCTATCACCTTAGACATTTTATGTGCTAAGGATAACTACTTCATATCATTCCTTATCTGAGTGTTATTTGATTCAAACGCAGTCATCTCATTTGCAATCTTCTATGATTTCTCATCATCCATTAGTGTTTCCCAAGTCTGCGAGACTTGGTCGATGGCCTTAGCACGTATTTCTTTGGATTCTTCTGCTCTCCAGCACTTCTGGAGATGTGTTGGGTCTTACTTCTTCCTCTAGATTTTTAACTTTCCTCCTAAGGTTAGTCATTATCTTAGCTAATTTTTCTACTTTGGCATCCCATGTCATTTCCTCTATTATTCCTTCTTCTGCAAAGTTCTTACATATGAGGGCTACTGCTTCAATGATTTTTTGATAGTTTCCTTCCCATTCCTTTGTCTTATTTTGATTTTGTTGAACTTCAAGTTTCATTGTATTGATATTTTTATTTGCAACCTTCACTTGCATGGCCAAGGTATGCTCATGCATTTTTATTTATGCATTGACATCACTCTGTATTACATATACCTCATTTATGTGCATAGATGATAAATCTATAGTAATCTGGCCACTGTCCCTAAAAAATCATTAAACTCCAAAGTTCCTAAATAAACAACGCATGTAGATACTTCTACCGCTATTGGTGGGACTGGTACAGATGGCATAATTTGTTCCATTATTGAAGTTTTCGATGGCTCTTGGGACTCCATTGTTGCAATTGGATAGTTGACAACAATTTTAAAATCTTCAACTACTTTACACAAAACTTTAAGAATATTAGTAACCATACCTGAAATTTCTTCTTATTTCCCTTCTATGGTATTGAAGTTGGTATGCGCTGCTTCAATTATTTCCTCAGTCATCATTTGCACAAAACCATTGTCCAAGATAATGGTATTTCCATTTCTGTCAGCCTTCATCTTCTTTTCCTTTCTTCTCGATTGTACTTGTTATTTTTGAGGTTCGCTTCCTTCATTTTCTTATTCTAGGATTGTTGGTATCGAGGGGGAATGACTGTCTACAGAGTCCATCTCCTTCGGTGGATATTCTTCTTCCTGTGAGTTATCTGATTTCTCTTGTTGTAATTGTTCTTCCTCCTATTGAAGCTGATTCTCTGGGAATGGAACACACCATTCCTTTGGAAAATCATTTACAAATTCTTCAACTTCTTATTCAATCATTATGAATTTGGTTGGTAAAGTTTGACGTTGTTGTTGTTGGCATGGTTGTATGTTAATATGGTGTGCGCCAATCTCAAATCTAACAATCTCATGAAATAATTGAACAATGGTGTCATTTAATTTATACATGTTATTTAATTGGTGTCTTATAGCCTCCCCATCCATAAAGAATTCAATATTATTTTGTTTCTGTCAATATTTGAGGTCCCTTTCAAACCAAAGATTATGTTTCTAAGAGTTGTCCCAACTCTCCATCTCTTAGCTTTGTTGCGTCGACTGCAGTAGTCGATCCAAGTTGGCTAAGGTGGACCATTTTCGACTTTGAATCTTTGTGGTGTTCTTTCTTTGTTTTGTCTCTTTTGTTTTTGTGTTTATGTTGTTCTGTCTGTTGTTGTTCTTGTGCATCTGTAAGTGGTAGATTCTCCTGTGGTTGGTTTTTTGGCTGCTGATCTTTAGTGGTCAGTGGAATTTTTAGTTGAATTTTTTGGATCGAACCTGTAGCTCGGTGTGTATCTGGAGGTTTTGACATAGATGGTTCAGGGTTTGGTAAAGGTTCTGGATTGGGAAGTGGTGGTGGAGATGGTGAATGATCTAGTGTAATTGGTGTAGTGGGGATATTGTCATTCAATGTTGGATATTCGAATTTTGGTGGTGAATCATTTGGGTCATCATTATGGAAATTGAACCTAGGTGTTAGAACAATTACACTCACAAAAATTGCCAATTACACATGCAAATTACACACAAAGGAGACTGAATATGGAGCATAACACTAATCTGTATTGAATAAGTGTACAATAGTCAACCCTGTGAAGTCATAGGCTGCCACAATAAATAATTACATGATATATTGGAATGCATTGGGATGCCATTCGAATTTGGTCAAAAGCAGGCTTACTAAATCTAAGCAAATCCCCCATAGGTGCATAAAGCAGTTTCCAAATCTGTCTAGGAGCTCACAAATTGGCAAAATCAATTAGGCAAGATAATAGATGATAACTCATACATGCTTTTCTTAGGAGAAAAGAGTGGAGGATGATGAGGACAAAAAACAAGTTAACTTCACCTAGTCAAACTTTCCCAATTGCCTTAAAACTCAGCAAAAGCAGGCAATAAAGCAGAAAAAGCAGACATGCACTAGGAAGGACAGGAATAAAGTAGATTTGATTCCAAGTGGTTTCCTAAGAACTCCATGACTCATTTTTAGCAAGTTTGACCACTTTGGACATGTGGAGGACAACTTGCATAAGGTGGAATATGGAAACTAGGCAAATAAGACAAAAAATGGATTAATTAATGTCTAAGGTAGCTAACTATGGGTTGATTATTCTAACACCCCTCTTAATCCTGACTTATGAGTAAAATATCATAAAATTATAGGGCCTAGCAACAAGGCTTAGTCACCCTTTACATACTGCATGCCATTTAACCAAGGAAAGAGGCAAAAACCCAGTGGGAAAAATCCTCCCTTAAACATGGACAGTAAAACAAAATTTGAAAATCTTGTCATCACTCATGCTTCATAGCATGATCAGAAATCCCCAATAGTGATTTGAGATTTATGAATGTCTTATCACAAAAAACTTTGGTGAAGATATCTGCTACTTGTTTTGAAGATGAACAGAAGAGTAGGTGAATGGTGCCATCATGCACAAGTTGTCAGATGTAGTGCATATGGATATCAATGTGTTTGGTTCTATATCTCTAAAATGCAATTAAATCATCATTATTAGACATATCAGAATTAGCAACCTCAACTATCTCTTTACTTACTTTCAATGGTTCTGGTGGTGAAGAGGATTCTCCAACTTCCACTGTTGCTAAAGGCTCTTCTTAGAACTGAACACTCCTTTCAATGAAGGCTTTGTTTGTGCCCAAATTGATCAGCTTGTACCCTTTCGAATCTTTATATTACCCAACAAATAGACACTCTTGGCTTTGGGGCTGCAAATCCTTCCTCTTTTCTGTTGGAATTCTAGCCCAAGCCCTTGAGCCAAAAATCCTAAAATGGGTCACATCTGGCTTGTGCCCACTCCATGCTTCAAAAGGAGTCATACCATCAAGTTGTTTATGAGGCACCCTATTCTGGATATAGGCTGCACATTATATAGCTTCATCCCCAAAATTTGGTGGCAAAGTCTTAGCCTCCATCATGTAGGTTGCCATCTCTTTCAGTGATCTGTTCTTCCTCTCAGCAACACCATTTTGTTGTGGTGTGTAAGGGATAAAATGTTGCATGTGAATACCTGCATCTGCACAATATTGAATGAAATCAGACTTGACATACTCACCACCATTGTCATATCTGAGGACCTTGAGTTTCCTCCCAGATTGGTTTTCAACCAAAGCCTTAAAGACTTTGCAGAGGCCAAAAACTTAAGACTTGTGTTTCAGGAAGTAAACCCACCAGTACCTGTAAAAGTCATCTATGAATGTCAATGCATATTTGTCCTGACTCATTGACATATGAGGAAATGGGCCAGCAACATCACCGTGGATCAACTCAAGAGGTGTAGAGGTTCTCTCATGACTAGCTTTCTCAAATTTATGCTCTGGGTGTTTTCCTAAGATGCAACCTTGACAGACTCCTTTGGAAAACTTAATATTTGGTAACCCTATGATCATTTATTTTTCACTAATATCAGAAAAATACTTATAGTTAAGATGGCCAAATATTTCATGCCAAAGCTTGCTTGCCTCATTAGCATGAATCAGAAGAGCAGAGGGGTTTGAGTAAGGTAGGAAGTGTGAGAACATGTATACCTTTGAAGTGTGATTTGCAACTCCTTTTGCAATGACTTTACCACTTGAGATCTCTATGATATGACCTTCTTTGGAGACCCTATGTGGGTCATCTGATACACTGATAAGAGGTTAGAGGCAAGACCTGGAACATACAATACATTGCTGAACTTACCATGGTCAAGATCAATCCTCCCTTTGCCCAAACTTTCAGTGACAGAGTCATCTCCCAGTACTATTGGTGGACCTTTCAACATGTCAAGTGAGGTGAATGCCTCCTTGGTCAAAACCATATTTCTTGAAGCTCCATAATCAATGATGAAACTAGGTGATATTGATGTGCCAGCAACCAATGCATGAACTCTCTCTTTGTCTTCTCAATTTGATCCTCCTTCCCTCTTCTTTGAGCTATCAGGAAGGGAGATTCCATTCTTCTCTAGGAGTTGGGTCAGCATGTTAATTTTCTTCTTCATGCAAGAGCTTTCAGGATGATTTCCCTTACTGTAGTATGCGCACTTGCTCATTTCTCTTTTGTTCTTCTTCTTTTGGAAGTTCTTCTTGCAACCTTGGGGATCCTCTGGAGACTTTTTCTTGTCTCTCTTTTGCTTAGGTGGCTTCTTAGCTTTCTTCTTGCCTTTTGAACTCACCCTCAAATCTCTAGTAACTAGATATTATTCTTCTGAAGGTTTGATGGTGCCCATCATCACCAATTTATCTTGTTCTTATGTGAGAGATTCCATGAAATCTGCAAGGCTAGGCATTTTCCAGGCTCGATTTGTCAACTTTATGGCATGGAATATTGAGAAAAACACTGAATAGTTAGGGTAAAGCTTCAAGAGTATGGCCAAAACTAGTTGCTCCTCCTTCTTTTCAATTCCACACTGCTTTAGCTGCAAAACAAGGGCTTTGAACTTGGAAAAGTAGAGTTGCAGAGATTCGAAGCTGTTGGGTCTCAAGGAGATCAATTCATTTTCGATTTGATGTCCCCTCATCTCATCTATCTTACCAAAAATATCAACAAGATTATCCAATACTTCATTTGGTGATGTTAATCCATCAATATGGAAAAGGAGGTCTCTGGATATGCTCAGACACAGGAGACCATAGGCCTTATCCCTCCTGTTGTGCCATTTAATTTTCTCTGCAGCTGCATTGGGCTCTTCTTCTGTTGCCATAGTCACTCTGTAGAGGTATATTTCTCTCAAATGTATCTCCATCTCTACTTTCCATTCAAATAATTTAAATGGAGTCAAGATGATCTTCTGAGATTGATCCATAGCTCAGAACTTGTCCCTTTAGTCAACAGAATGCTCCCAGTCAATGATGTCAAACCTACAATAACAAATTGGAAGGAGCTAAATAGATATAAAAAGGATCTAATACCATGTGGTAATTGAACCCAGGTGTTAGAACAATTACACTCACAAAAATTGCCAATTACACATGCAAATTACACACAAAGGAGACTGGATATGGAGCAGGACACTAATCTGTATTGAAAAAGTGTACAATATCCAACCCTGTGAAGTCATAGGCTGCCAAAATAAATAATTACATGATATATTGGAATGCATAGGGATGCCATTCAAATTTGGTCAAAAGCAGGCTTACTAAATCTAAGCAAATCCCCCATAGGTGCATAAAACAATTTCCAAATCTGTCTAGGAGCTCACAAATTGGAAAAATAAATTAGGCAAGATAATAGATGATGGAAGGACAAATCATACATGATTTTTTTAGGAGAAAAGAGTGGAGGATGATGAGGACAAAAAACAAGTTAACTTCACCTAGTCAAACTTTCCCAATTTCCTTAAAACTCAGCAAAATCAAGCAATAAAGAAAAAAAGTAGACATGCTCTAGGAAGGCTAGGAATAAATAAGATTTGACTCCAAGTGGTTTCCCGAGTGCTCCATGACTCAGTTTTAGCAAGTTTTACCACTTTGGACATGTGGAGGACAACTTGCATAAGGTGGAATATGGAAACTAGGAAAATAAGACAAAAAATGGATTAATTAATGTCTAAGGTAGCTAACTATGGGTTGATTATTATAAAAATCATAGAATAGGTTTCCAATTGCCTGGTTGATATCTTCTAGGTTATCTTCTTCCACATCTCTTGCTGGTTCATTGGCTGGTGGGGGTTGTGAGATGTTGAAAGGGATAATGGATGAGGTGCGACTTGTGACAATTTGAGATGTCTTGTTGGGGTTCCTCAAGAATGTGGACTTGATAATTCCCATAGATCTTGGTTTCTAGGGTAGTTGGCCAATTTGGTGAGAGAGGATCTGGTGTGGTGCATTAGCTTCAATTAGTGGACATTTGGTGGTAATTTTCTGGACAGAGGTGAGTAGTTCCGGTAATTCTTCAATGTATTCTTGGAAATCACAGTCCTGGTTGAACCATTCTTTCAGTGTCTCTGGAATAGCATTCTTACAAATGTCAACTGGGCTTATGGTGGGTATCTGTGGGGTGTCTTCCTATGTAATCTGGGTTAGAGATGAGGGTGGAGGTGTAGAAACTAAATCAACAATGTTCTCATCAAGTAAATATGTTGCAGTGTTTAGCTTTTTCAGTCTCCCTTGCTTTGCTTCTGCGTCGACAAACCGTTTGAATTGTGTTTCGAATGAGACTTTGTTTGCTATTGCATATTTTATGATGTCGACAGCAGATGCCAACAGTTCTTCTTCATCTTTTGACTCAAATAGAATAAGCTTTCACTTCCCCTTCCCCTTTTCCTCAATTGCCTTCCTCTTCCTTGAGGCTACTACTTCCTTTCCTATTTTCCTTAAGTTTTCTTTTGTCATAGCATATTCCGGATTTTTTGATTCGATGTCTTCCTCTATATGCTCTTCTTCTTCTTCTTCCTGTTGGCGAGCTAGGATGAAATTTTTTTCTGTCGGTTTGACTACCTGGTGTTCAGTCGGTATGCCTCCTGTTTGGATAGGTTTTGGGACAATTGTCAGTTGAAGTGTGCTAGTGCCTTTTGTCGGTATCTCATCCGACATGAAGGTACTGATATGCAAAGGAAGTTCATATTCCTCCTCTTTTTCTTAGTCTGTCAATGATTCTTTGATTGGTTGATTTATTTCTTTGGCTTTTGCTAGTATTGATAACTTTGTACTGGACTGTTGAGCTAGCTCTCAGAAAATCTCTTCGACTGTTAGGTAATAATCGAGAGGTTTCGTTGTTTCTTTTTCCCCTTGCATCTACCAGACAACTGTGTGGTCGAGATCGAGTTGAATATGTGGTGATTTCAGTAGACTTCTTTAGATGTTTTGAGGCACCCTCCATCTAGTTGTCTGGAGTTTCAGGTTTTGGAACTAGTTTTCCAGCATTACTTTACCACTTTCCAATTATTTCAGTGTTCCATTCTATGAAAATGGCTTGAACCTCCACATGTGGTACTTGTGTGGTTCCTAGAACTACTTCTCCCCAACTGGGCACAAGTGGTACATTGCTATCCAGAGTATCAGAGATGGGAACCTTATAATCCTGGCTGACTCCTTATAATTATCGCATATACTCTTTAGCATGTTGGCAAAATGCTGAGCCCAATGGTAAATTTTCCTTGTAGTTTCTATTGTGTCAAATTCTTCTAGCATGTCTAGCTTCATATCACTCCCTTGACCTGTAGGAGTGAGTCATGTTGCTATGATTTTGGCCACGATTTGGGGCATTCGGGCTTGTATTTGACTGATCATTAGCCTTTTCGAGTTCTTCCCTTTTGATGTTCTAGTTAGTCATTATAATAGTCCTTATTTTATACCAATAGGGACAGGGTCACACTGATTTGAGAGACTATTTCTACTGGTCAGTCGAAGTAAAATTTACCATTGTGATACCGACTATCGATAAATTTTACTATTGTTTCTTTCGTTCCTCCAAATCTTGAAATGAACGGTGTGTTCATTTAACTCATGATGGTGTTGTAGCTTATATTCTCTACTTCTGGTGTCATTTTCTTGTCCATATAAGCCCATTATTTGATTTCTATCAAGGTTTTTTCCCACAAGGTTTCCTGTACCTTGGAATTTTTTATATTTCTTAATCTTCTCATCAGTGCAGTTTTGGCGGATTGCAGTTCTTTTGTTTTTGCAGCTACGGCTTTGGTTTACTTCAGGTGTTATAGAGGATTTCACCACACTAGGTGAATCACACATTGTATGGCCTTCCCTTGTCCCTTTGCAGACTCATTAGCCCCTATGGACCACTTTTTGTCTTTTGATGTATCCTTGACCATCCCTAAAAACATAAGAAAAGTGATAGACGTGGCTTTTTCCTTGATAACCACGTACATACGTGGATATTCCATCTATAGTTGTGTACATCAGGATGTGTACATAATCCAAAACCTTTTGGAGCGTTCCTTGACTTGGATCCAACTCAGATGACTCCTGGCCTTCCATATGCCTTGAGTTGCACGGATTCGACCTTTCAGTATCCCTTTGAAAGCTATATAAGGAACCCTTGAGACATTGAAAGCATAAGAGAGAATTGAGAGTATCGAAACTATAGTCCATTGTTTCCAGAACTTATGCTTGAGTCTGCATCGCTTTGTCCCTTAGAGCACTGTTGTGTTCTTCCCAAGCTTTCCTTTTGCTAGTAAGCTTGCTATCGAAGTGATGGAGGATTGAGGTGGTGGAGGCCCAAGTGGGGGGATTCAGTTTCTCCAGTTCGCAGATGTGCTGTCATAGGTTGTCACTTGTAATATCTGATTCATATTAATAGAAATATCTTTTCCTGTCCATTAATGTGTATTTGAATGAATATCGTATCCATTGGAATATGTCAAATGCTTTTACATTATTGATTATATATGCTAGAATAGATCTAACACCATGAAATATAGTATGCTTGTATTGTTTACTTGTTGTTGAGGACGTGTTATAACCATTCAAGCTGAAGATTGGAAAGCTCAACGGGGATCTACTTCAACCGTCCGGAATAAGGTACGAGGTTCGATCCTTTAGTGTTAGACATTTTATTTCTATTGCATATTGGGAAAGATTGATTTCTGGAGTCTAGCTTTCTGTTGTGGTACCCCAAGCCATAGGAATTTCTCTCCGTAACAGAAATGGCGACTCCGCTGGGGAGTTCCTAGTAATTGTCCTTTGGGGGTTGATTTCTTGGCATTCAATGTATTTGAATTTCTCTCTCTCTCTTGTTTCTGTGTCAGGTATGGGGGCATGTATGCCTGGTAGAACCTGATTGGTGTGAATTTAGTCTCAACCTATCTGTTTTCCTTGAATTTGTGCATCTTTTTCTTCCTCTACATGGGTTTGTCACTTACAGTCGCGTATACACACGGTTTCCCCTGGGATTTCCGCGTATACACACGGGTTTACTGCGCACAGTCGCGTTTACTCTGGTTTTTACCTTTTTGTGGAAGATAGTGGATTGCTGGGTGAATTTTGTTAGTTGCTGAGTCTCCTTTGGCACTGCCTGAGTCTGTTAGTACCTCTGTTTCTGATAAGAAACGTTTTTTTTAGCCTAAATTTTTTCTTTTAGGAAAGTTCTTGTCATGGCATCTTTGATTTTTTGTTTGAGATTAGTGCATTAGAGTCCCTTTTGCCTTAATGCTTTGCTGGAATGCTGTTTATGTGTGCTTGCAAAGTCTGGGGTGGGTAGAATCATTCTTTTGCTTTTTGTATCTCTTTATTTTCAAAAAATCCAAAAACATTTGCTTATCATCATGCATTGCATTTTGCACTTTGCATTGTACTTCCATTAGATCTAGATTTGATTTGGAGTAATAGTTAGGACTTCATATAGGGAAATTTGCATTCAGCATTTGAAGAAGAAATTGTGCATTACACGTAGTACACATACCCTATTTTCATGGACACAATGCATTTGCATTGATTGTTAGGTGTGCATTTTTCTTCTTGTTGCGTCATAACACCATTAGTTGCATGACCATATCCTATTTTTGAGTAATAAAGCCAACTAAAATCAACGCTAATTAAAATGAGTTACACTCTTTTCTTTTCTAGGGTGCACCAACAAGCTTAGGTTTTAGGATCTTGGAATAGTTCATTGTAGGTTAATTCTCCAAGATCACTAAACGACAACAACTAGGTGTCTGTCTAGGGTGTTTGTGAAATCCTTGATATAACCAACATTCTCAGGAAGCTCCTCTCAAAAGGGAGTCAAGCACTAGGCAGTGTGAGCGGTTGTTGATTGGGATAACCCCTGGTCAGTAATTGTGTAGCACCGGCGATATAGCCAGGATTGTATTCATATCTGGGGGCTCTTTCAGGAGTTTTAGGCTTTGCTACCCTGCCCATACAGTCAATCCCACCTGCGACTGTGCGCCTGAGCGTTGAGTATATTGAGGTGACCTTAGTGACCTTTCCTAGGATATCGAGGGGGTACGTGTAGAGGTTTTTCTGCATGTGTCTCGGCCAGGTTGGGGTTGGACAGCACAGTCGCTTTATGTGTTGAAGCTGAGGGCCACAATAATTGGTTTTGAACCTCCGCTTGTGGTGACAAGGGCCTCTCAAGCCTCTCCTAGGCGAGACATACTGGCCACATTCGGGAGCTCACTTATCCATCCCTTGTTTGCTTTCTTTTGGCTTTAGATTTTATAGTGATTACTCTGTGCACGCTAGTTGGCCTAGGGTTGACGTAAATAGAGAGTCTTTGATTTTTTGTTGAGTCATTGTGGAGTCGGGTGTGGTTCCACGCCATTCTCGTCGGTTAGTAGGACTCCCGCCTTCCACTTCTCCTCCTCCTTTGGGAGAGGGGCCTAGACTGTCCAGGCAGACTATGTCACACACTGATTCACACACCATGGAGGATCATTCAGAGACTATTCCTGAGCCATGTCCTCCCATTCGTATTGACGATGGGGAACTTACTCCTACATACGATCCTTCACCTGACCTAGCTGAGTTCGGTCCTGTGATTTCCTAGATAGGATTTTTGCATGATAGACCTACTCACTCTAGGGTTGATTCCCCATTGACACGTTACCGGTATGGAATGTTGGATGATGCCGAGACTCACTTTGACCCTCCTAGCACTAGCTAAGGTAGTTATGTTACGACTGGTTTTCCTATGCCTAGGGGAAATCCCATGCCTTACCTTGCGGAGAGGTTTGGGAGTACTAGTCACATTGCACCTTCCATCCCAGTGGTGGAAGCTCCATCTTATATACCTCCTAGGTCTAGAGTTAGTGATCCTATAGGGATACCAGGTTCCAGACGAGTGACGATAGGCACTAGTACATATCTTCTTACAGAGATTCTTTCATCCTCGCTTTCGAGTTCTTCAAATGTAAACCCTCCACCTTACTCGCGTGGTCCTTCAAGTCGGCACGTAGCTATGAGTCAGATCCATACTGCGATTACTAGACCAATTGTGTCTCAATCCTACATACCACCCATGGTTTCGGGAGGTTATGTTCATGTTTCTAGAGGTTAGATTGCTACTTCCATGACATATATCCCTACTTCCGGTATGTATATTCCTACTTCCAGAACGTATCTCCCCACCTATGGAGTGTCTCATGGGGCATCACAAGCAATGACCTATGGACCCTATTATGGGACGCAGTATGGACAGGTCTCTCCACCTTATGGAGGTGGGTATTCACAACCTGCTTACTCTCCTAATTATGGCTTTGTAGCTCCTATTAGTCAAGGTCCACCTCATTATGCTACTTCCATGCCACCCTATACGGGTCATATAGGAGGAGGTCACTATGGCCAAGGTCATGGTGGTAATCAATCCTATATGAACCAGGGAGCGGTCCATAGGCCTCATCATCCTAGGATCCCTTTCCTTGCAACACTTAATCTACCTGACTTATCGAGACTTACGAACGATCCTATGGCTCATGACCCAGCTTGGCCGGCTGTCCCTACCAAGATTCCTTCAAACATACCTAAGTTCGAAGGCAAACCAGGAGAGGATCCGAGTGAACATGTTATGACATTCCACCTATGGTGCTCTTCCAATTCATTACATTGGGACTCAATCCATTTGAGACTATTTCAATGCACCCTCACAGGGCTTGCGGCGAAATGGTATATAGAGTTACCTAGGGGTGCCTTTACTTTGTTCGACGACCTTGTGATGACTTTCCTTAATCACTTCCAGCTACTAGTGCACTATGATGTTGGTATTGAACTCTTGTCGAAATTTTGGCAAGATAAAGTCACCCATATTTCTGATCATATTCAGGAGTGGCGTAGATGGAAGAGATTAATTAAATCCTTTATACCACCGTAGTTCCTCCTTGAGTGGTTCCTCAAATATTTATTGCCATATATCGCGAAGGATGTCTCCACATCTGGAGTGCAGAATGAGGAACAAGCAATCTTTAGGGCACAGGAACTAGACTTGATCTATGCTCAGTCTGGTTTGTTATATGAGATTATACCCAACGCTCCTCATTCTAGTTTTGATCCCAAGGTCAAACCTAGACCACATGCCGATGGCATTGTGGGTAGTGCAAGTAAGAAACCTGCAGGTTCGGTTGTGAAACAAGTTGCTCAGTTGTCAATCAACCAATCTGCCTCGGGACAAGCTACGGCTTCGTCTCAGCCTGCCCAACCGGCGAATGTACTTGCTGTGCAATCGTCCGACCAGAAGGGTAACCAGCAACCCGGACGGAATAGAAAAAAGGGTAAAAACAATAATAAAAAGGGTGGGAATAAGAATGATAATGCCAACAATAATGACAAGAACGGTAAAAATGCTGGGGGGGACAAGCAGAATAAACGTAAGGTCAAGTTTCCTTGCAAGCTATGTAAGGACGATCACCTCACTTACTTATTCCCTAGGATGGATGAAGCTTCAAAGTTCATAGCATAGGGCCCAGCTGTGTTAATGAAACCTTTACCGCATAACCAGAATATGAACTCGAAGTACCATGATCAATATAGTGATGAAGATCCTGCTGAAACTAGTGGTCATGGGTGCATTAATATGGTCTGTGCCGCGAACGTTGTGACGCGTGTGAAAGATTATACTTCGTCACAACCCAACCCAGGAAAAGAACCTGATCCACCAGGAACCCCTTTGCACATTGAGAAACCTCGGGATAAACCTGAGGTTTCACCTCGCATTCCTAAGGGGGTACTTAAGCATTCGGGTCATAACCCAAATGCCCGAGCTTCCCAGAACTATTCAGTTGTCGAGGACTTGGGCCATACTCCTTGTGCGATATCTGCATTGGAAGTGCTTCAGAGTTGTCCATCGCAAAGGAAGGATTTGCTTTCCACTCTTGGTGTGAATGGTGATGATTCTTCCTCAGTGATCAAATTTGAAACTACAGGACATCAGCCTCGTTTTCCCTACTATGTGTCCCTTTTGGTGCATGTAGAATGTCTTAATATGATCGTCAAGCGCACTGTGATTGACGAGGGCACTGCTACTTCTGTGATGTCTTTGTCTTGTTGGAAGGGTCTTGGTTCTCCTGAGTTGTCAAAATCTACGACCATGTTAACTACTTTTGATGGGAGATCATTTAGGCCACATGGTATTCTCCCTTCCCTTAAAGTCTGTTTGGGAAGGAAGATCGTTGCGATAAAGGTTGAGGTGGTTGATGCACCCCTCGACTACAATCTCTTACTAGGAAGGAACTGGATGTATAGTATGCAAGCCGTTGCGTCTTCCGTGTTTCATGTTGTATGCTTTCCACATAATGGGAAGATTGTAACGATTGACCAAATGGCATTCAAGAATCTGCCTATTACTGCATCTTCGGAAGCTTCGGTTCCGAAAGTTGAACATTCCCAACCAACAACTGGGAGTGTGGGTGTAGGCATGTATCCATCCCTCATGGGAACCTTTAGTTGTCCTGCACCCGTCCTCATGATAGGATCTAGTTTCGATGGTGCTTCGACATCTACGAGATCGGTGCCTTTTCACACAAGTCATATGGGAGATCCTTGGATTATTCCTTCACCAAGTCCTTCGAGTGAGTCCATTGAGATGAGCGTGCCATTGCCTGCAGTCATGATAGCTTACCAAGCTAATCTCCATTCTGCTGCAGAGCCTTGTTCTTCCTCTTCGCGGACGGAGGAGGAAGACCCCTATGTGCTGCCGGCATGGGCAGTATAGTCTTCTCATGCCCACGACTACCTTGATATGGTTTTCCCTTCAGATGAAGCGATTATCGAGGCCATGTCGGGAGTTGAGCCACCGTGGGAGGAACTTCATCATAGATCATATTTCCTTCCAGAGCTTGACCTTTTGGAGCATGAGGATTATAGGGAGATTCTTAGTCAAAAATTTGGTAGACCTATGATTCCATTAAGCTCTCCTGGTCAGATGGCTGATGGAAACATGGTGAACATATCGTCAACTATTCCTATCAACATTTCTCGCAATCCTGGTACAATTAAGAATGTCTACATTGGGGCGGATTGTTCCCAAGATGAGATTCAAAAGTATACCGAGCTGTTCAAGGAATTCCATGATATTTTTGCTTGGTCTTACGATGAGATGCCAGGGATTGACCCTCGGATTTTCAAACATGAGATTAATACTTACCCCAACGCTAAGCCTGTTCAACAGCGTTTACGCACGGTGAATCCTAGGAAACCATCCGCCATAAAGGCAGAGATAGAGAAGCTATTGAAAGCTGGTTTCATCTATCCCGTTCCCTTGATGGAGTGGGTTTCAAACCCCGTTCCGGTGGATAAGAAGCAGGGAGCGATCCGTATATGCACTGATTTCCATGATTTAAATAATGCCTCTCCTAAGGATAACTTCCCCACACCGTGTAAAGATCAGATTTTGGATGAGTGTGCAGGTAGCGAGGTGTTCTCCTTTATGGACGGCTTTTTCGGGTATAATCAGATTCAAATTAAACCCAAGGACCAACACAAGACCGCATTTATTTGTCCTTAGGGAACATTTGCGTATCGGAAAATGCCTTTCGGCCTTAAAAACGCTGGAGCTACGTTTCAGCGAGCAATGACCTTGATCTTCCACGATCTCAAGTCTATCATTGAAGTATTTTTGGATGACCTCACTACTCATTCTCACATGAGGATGCGTCATTCTTATCACTTGAGATTGGTGTTCAAAAGGTGCTGGCACTATGCTGTTAGATTAAACCCTCATAAGTGCATCTTTTGCATGAAGTCAGGTCATTTGTTAGGATTCATCGTGACCCTTTGAAGGTGGAGGCAATACTTCATTTGTCTCCCCTGTGAAATATTCGTCATCTTCAGTGTTTGCAAGGCATGGCAAACTTCCTAGGAAGATTTGTTGTCAACTTTGCCAATTTGACTAGAGGTTTCATGCGTCTTCTGAAGAAGGATACTCCCTTTGAATGGGATGAGCAAGCCCAGGAGTCCTTCGATGCACTTAAACGAGCCCTAGCATCGGCCCCGGTGATTAGTCCTCTGGATTATAGCCATGATTTCCTATTATATGTGGCCGCGTATTTAGAGACAATTGGTATGGTTTTGGTTCAAGAGGATGAGGAGCTCCAAGAGCATGTCATATATTATATGAGCCAGAACCTTATTGACGCAGAGATTCGGTATTCTCATGTTTAGAAGCTTGCCTTAGCTACCGTAGATGCGGTGCAGCGTTTGAGACATTATATTCTCCTTCTCCAGACCTTGGTTGTTGCCCATGTCAATCCATTTCAATTCATCCTCACACGTAGGATGATTGGGGGAAAGTATAATAAATGGATTGTCATCCTACAAGAGTTTGATCTTGAATTTGTTTCGGCAAAATCGAAGAAATCTTTAATCTTTGCAGAGATCATATCGGATTTTCCAAGCGAGGCTGAGGAGTTGGTATGTGAAGATACGTTCATTGATGAACACATTTTCTTAATCTCAATGACTGACCCATGGTATGGGGATATCATAGTATATCTACAAACACAGAGGACCCCTACTCACCTCTCGCGATATGAAAGATGACAATTACGTCACGTTTCCAAGAACTACCTCATAGTGGACAATACTTTGTACCACAGTGGAGTAGATTCCCTTTTACGATGTTGTTTAACTCATGATGAGGCTGAGGTAGTTATTAATGATTGCCATGGAGGGGTATGTGGTGGTCATTTATCTGGGCTTTCTACAGCTCAAAATATTTTGAGAGCAGGTTATTTCTGGCCGTCGATCTTCAAGGATTGTATTGAAGCAATCAAGAGGTGCCACCCTTGCCATGTGTTCACACATAATATGTGCTCGAAGCCTGCCCCGTTACACCCTATTATCACCACCGGTCCCTTCACCAAGTGGGGGCTCGATTTTATGGATTGCAACATAGCTTCGGCTGGGGGGAACCATCTTATCATAGTGGCTGTTGATTACTTCACGAAATGGGCTGAGGCAATGCCTACAGTAAAATCCAACGATGAGACAGCTGCTCACTTCGTATTCAACCAAATCATTACTCGGTTCGGGATTCCAAGAGAGCTTGTCACTGACCATGGCTCGCACTTTCAGAACCGTATGATGGAAGAGTTGGAATCCAAGTTAGGGTATAAGCAAGAGCACTCCTCTTCTTACTATCCTCAAGTGAATGGATAGGTTGAAGCTGTGAATAAATCACTTAAGTCCATTCTCCAATGAACCATCGCACAAAGCAAGACAAATTGGCATATTATGTTGTACCCTGCTTTGTGGGCATATCGAACTGCGGTTAATACTGCCACTGGTTTTTCTCCATATCAACTTGTGCATGGAGTGGAGTCGATATTGCCAGTTGAATGCAAGATTCCTTCGTTGAAGTTAGCTGTGGAACTCTTACCAGACACTTCGCCTTTGGAGAAGCGTTTGGTTCACCTTGAGCAACTCGATGAGCAGCGTAGAGATGCCTTGGTGATTCTAGAGGTTAATAAGCATCGCGTAAAGGCCCAATATGATAAGTCTATCTGTCCAAGAGTGTTTAGTGAGGGAGACTTGGTCCTTTTGTGGGATCAATCGAAAGAACCCTTGGGGGCAGGGAAGTTCAATCCTATGTGGCATGGTCCTTATGTGGTAAAGCGTCTGTTAGAGAAGGGTGCCTACGAGTTAGTGGATTATGAAGGGATAGCCTTGGCAGAGCCTAGAAATGGGCTCTATCTCAAAAAATACTATGCATAATCTTTAGCCAAGGCTGCTTGTTGTATATTATTGTATATCTTTTTTGCATAGTTAGGTCTTGTTTATCATGATCAGGTTTGTGATTAGTTTCCGTTTCTTGTGGTAGATGTCAATGGAATCTTCCACCTACATAGGATTCGCGGATGGTGCAAGCCATCACACTCAACACTCAGCCTCAGCTGCTTGGGTGATTTATGCTCCTATGGGTCATGTACTGTCTTCAGGAGGTGTATGTCTACGGCCATCTTCCAACAATGTTTCTGAATATAGTGCCATTATTGAGCTTCTACGGGATGCCATTTCGCATGGTGTTCTCTCTCTTGAGGTACGTCTTGATTCAGAGTTAGTAGTGTCACAGCTAAATGGTTTGTACCATGTTAGAGATCTGACGTTATTGAGGAGATTCTTACGTGTGAGATTGTTAGAATGGCAATTTGAGAATATAACATATATACACATTCCAAGAAATTATAATCAAGTTGCTGACTCATATGCTAACTACGTGTTATATTGGCATTTGTTTCATTCATTATAGATTAATCATAAACACAATTTTTACACATGTAAATAAATAAACCGATCACCATAAAACTTTTTATATACATAAAAAATGTGGTAATACATAGTGTCATAATACAAAATTGGGGCTTTAAAAGCCACCATCATATACATGGTAGTAAAAAATAGATACACTCCCAGGTGTCTAGTCCTGTGAGGGAGGAAGAGGGTTGTGATCATGATATGTCACCACGGATCTAGCTAGCCACTGGAATAATCGCACCCATGCGCGTGGTACACCCACCACCTATCTCTGCATAGCCTTAGGCAAGTCCTCGACTTGCGCCATGGGAATCCTGTGAGTCAGTCGCACGAAGTTGGTATGGATGCTTTGGAGCATTCACTCCACATTCACACCGGTGATATCGTCTCCTCTTCCCCTCCATCTATGATGTGGGAAGCCCTCTGGTTGGTGTGGTCCCACATCTGCACATGAATGGTAGATGTCATTATGTATTGTCACCCAAAAACATGTCTTTTTGATTCCATATAATCAAGAAAACACAAAAAAAATTAAATACTTCAAAATTTTTTAAAAAGAGTAAGGGTCGAGATTCGTTACCTATGTCTCCATATGCTGATCCTGGTGGTAATGGCATGTCTAGATCTCCCCAGAAATCTATCCCTGCATAAGGGTAGTCCTCTATGGCAACAATCTGTCATCGCCACCATGGAAAAAAAGTCTGCTGGATACGGGTTGGCCACCCTACCAACCCCCAGTTTGTTCATCATGTCTTCCCAACGTCATTGGGCCGGATCTCGAACCCTGTGGAGAGGAATATCCACTCTAGGGCTCAATCTTGGAACACGCTCGAAGAAAAACATGCTCAAGATGCTTCTGAACCCGAAATTCCATATCCTACCTGCCTTGCACTCACTGAGCTGATGTTTCATGTTTCTCATTAGTGAAGTGCTCCAGTCATAGATGGTCGGTATCATACACTCCACCACATAGAACATCAGTGGCCGAGAGGCCTGATGGAGTGATGCTAGGCTTGCTATCCTACCCAGCGTCAGTAGTATGGCCTTTAGGCCTAGCGCCTGTATAGCATTGGTGGGAACTTGGCTCCCCACCTTCTCAGTCTCTAGGTAGCAGTACACAGCTATGTACTCATCGATAGTAAGCCCATGACCTGGACCTCCTCGGGCACAAAGGTTCACCATCTCACCTCATCGAGATAGACCTATGATAAAGTAGATATCCTCCACATCAATGGTGAGAGACATGCCGTCTATCCAGAAGGACTCTGATTTTGGATCCCAATAGTCTACCAGCATCTGTAGTAGTCCTGGTTTGGCCCTCAAGCCACCTAGGCACCAAAACTTGTAGATTCCACATCTTCTTAAAGCTTCTTGAGCCATTATGTCAGCCCTTACTGCTTCCTCTACATCACCATGCTCGCATTCTCTCCACTCTAGCACCATCCTACATGAGAATTTGACCAAAATGTCCATTATATTCTTGTAAATCTTAGTGCGTGGTGTCATACGCGGCTGTTTTGCAAACAGCTGCGTATGTACACGGTTTCCAGCCCCTTTTCCACGTATAGCTAGCCCTATATGCGGAAAAAGCCTCGATACCCGCGTGGGACGCAGCGCACATGTAAGATTGGCCTTTAAAAACTCATTTAACAATGAAAATTTGTAAAAATTGTATTGAAATGCAAGCAGAGATCATGAGTAAATACCTGGAAGATACGATTGTGAATTCCGCCGACTGGATCTCCTGGAATTTGTAGTTGAAAATCAGAGCTCCAATGGGTAAAAGTTTCAAATGATTTCTTTTTTTACTATTTATAGAAAAAATTTTAAATATTTGAAAATTTTTACCCCCTTTCCTATAGTTTTGACCGTTTCTAACCATTTTGGACCATTTCTGACCTAATCTGTGATGTAGAAGATCGTTTTCAGCGTCGTTTCATCCTTTGGATTGACCCATTCGTACTGGTCTCAGGTCTAACATCTACACTGGCATATAGGTTAGGTTAACCACCATTTGCATTTTGCACGACCTTATGACCATGTCACTATATCCTTAGGTACGAACCCACTCTATTATGTCACGGAACCTTCTTGCTGCTATAGAAGTGGCATGATATGAGTGGTAGAGCCTCACCTTACATGGGTACCCTAGTTAGCGCCTTATTTGTAGTTGGTGACCATGTTGATGTTTCTCCCTTTAGGGTGTGGGAGTCCATTGTATAGTATTGCCATGACATTTAGCAAGAGCCTCATACTCCTCTTGATCTTATGCTGGCCATGATCCCCCGGACTCCCTTGTATCAAGTTGTGGATGCATTATCATGAGCTTTTCTTATCTTATTGAGCTTTATGCCGGCTCCCCTGACATTGCGTTTCAGCCATATAGCCCAAGCTTGTCTCATGTCTAGCCATGCAGAGCCTTTCTCTATATCCTTCGCAGCTTGATTCCCTTTTACCGGGAGGTGATTTTCCCCCAAGTGTCGATATCCTACACATGTATCCTTGCATTGAGCATAGGTATGTTCCACAGCTTGGAACTAGTTTATTTGCCCTAAATGACACTCGTCTCCTCCTAGTTTGTAACTATAAAGCTAGTTTATTCCTTTTTCAAGCTTTTTAAATAACTGAAAAAGACCAAAAAAAATCAAAAAACCAAAAAGCCGAACAAGAAAAGATATTATCTTTGGTAGCTGTCGAGTCGTGTCGCCTTCAAATAGAGCACTATATATCACATCCATTGGTTGGGTTATAGTTTGACTTTAGGAGCTGTACTCGTTTATCTGAGTTTTATCTCCACTGACTGGTTATGCTTCTAGTCCCTATGGAGCCTCTATTGATGCCTCCTGCATCATAGAGATGTCCCAGTTTGTATATCAAGTCTATGCTACCTTCATTCAGTCACCATACGTCGTTATGCTCTTGTTCGAAGGAATTTGAAACCTGTGTCGGCCATTCCTCAGTTATCTTGACTTTGCATGTCAGCCATTCCCGGTACAGTTACTGGTTCGTGCACCTTATGATCGAGTCCTTCCACATTATACAACTTTGCTGAGTACCTCAGGTTGGATGATGGGGGATGCCCTAATTCCCTCCTTCTAGCGGATTTCATCCCATTGACTTCAGATCATTTATTCTGGGATTGGATTCTAGAGTCATTTTTGAGTGCCTTGAGACTTGCATTCATCAGTGGCAGGTTCTCTCGCCATCAACAATTTTGGGAATACATCAATGTCCCTTGGTCGATGGATTCTCTCAAGTGTTCAACCTCAACACATTTATTCACACTTGTTAGTTTTCACTTTAGTACCTTGATTCCCATTTTCATTATCGGTGGGTGATCTCGCGTCTGTTAACGGTATACATCAATGACCGGTAATCAGACGATGGACTACTATGTTCGACCTCGACACCTCTATTCGCATAGTAGGACATGTACTCGTAGCGGTGTGTGTAGAAGACCTTCCAGATTGGTGGCATCCACTATATGCTACCTCCTTGATCGTGCCAGTGTTCATGAGATTTCAGCTCTTGTGACTTGTTCAAGTATATGTCAGACATTTCCAGCCACTATGGAGATCTTGATCTTTGTATATCTTCAGCCCTTGTGGATATCATGGTCCTTTGTATATCTTCATCATGGAGATTCTGATCTATGTATATTGTATGTGGCGATGACCACATATGTGTTATCATGTTTCATGCCTATTCATGGCCATTGTACTCTTATGTATCCAGGACTGCTATATGTATTTGCAGTTATATGCAGAGTTGTATTATGGTATTATGCTGATTGGGTGGCTAGTCTTCCATTTGGGTACCTTCATCACTTCACTTCTGGGATGGACTTATAATGTATTTCGGCCATCGTATAACCTCTCTGATCTCATACATTAGGGGGCATCTGTTATAGAGGATTTCACCGCACTAGGTGAATCACACATTGTATGGCCTTCCCCTATCCCGCTGCAGACTCATTAGCCCCTATGGACCACTTTTTGTCTTTTGATGTATCCTTGACCATCCCTAAAAACATAAGAAAAGTGATATATGCGGCTTTTTCCCCGATAACCGCATACATACATGGATATTCCATCTATAGTCATGTACATCGGGATGTGTACATAATCCAAAACCTTTTGGAGCGTTCCTTGACTTGGATCCGACTCAGATGACTCCTAGCCTTCCATATGCCTTGAGATCGCACGGATTCGACCTTTCAGTATCCCTTTGAAAAGCTATATAAGGAACCCTTGAGACATTGAAAGCATAAGAGAGAATTGAGAGTATCGAAACTATAGTCCATTGTTGCCAGAACTTATGCTTGAGTCTGCATCCCTTTGTCCCTTGGAGCACTGTTGTGTTCTTCCCAAGGTTGCCTTTTGCTAGTAAGCTTTCTATCGAAGTGATGGAGGATTGAGGTGGTGGAGGCCCAAGTGGGGGGATTTAGTTTCTCCAGTTTGCAGACGTGCCATCAGAGGTTGTCACTTGTAATCTTTGATTCATATTAATAGAAATATCTTTTCCTGTCCAGTAATGTGTATTTGAATTAATATCATATCCATTGGAATATGTCAAATGATTTTACATTATTGATTATGTATGCTAGAATAGATCTAACACCATGAAATATAGTATGCTTGTATTGTTTACTTGTTGTTGAGGACGTGTTATAACCATTCAAGCTGAAGATTGGAAAGCTCAATGGGGATCTACTTCAACCGTCCGGAATAAGGTACGAGGTTCGATCCTTTAGTGTTAGACATTTTATTTCTATTGCATATTGGGAAAGATTGATTTCTGGAATCTAGCTGTCTGTTGTGGTACCCCAAGCCATAGGAATTTCTCTCCGTAACATCAGGGCCATCTTGTCGGTCTCTTGGTCGTATTTTCTTACAGGGTCTCAGCTCTCAAATTTCTGAATACTTGATTGTTCTATCTCTTCAAAATACAGTAAATGATCTTTTTCTGGCCCGATACTTATAGGTGGAGTGGGTGACATTTCTGTCGATGGATGTATTAATGGCAGAAGTGATGGTCCAGCATGGTGTATGGAGTTTGCGTTAAATGCTATTTGATTTTGGTGCCCCTTCTGACTGTAGTCATGAAGGAGTGATTTGACCTTCGGGTTCATTGGTCAATGTCGATCATGCGAGTGGTCGATGGTGATATGTCGATGGGGTTGGTGTTGGTTGTTGAAGTGCTGGTTATCATATCTTTCAAAGTTTCCTGTCATTCTGGTTTATGGGTGTTGCTCCTGTTTTGTTGTTTTTGGGATTTTTAGATTTTTATAGTTTTTTTTGATAGTTATGGTCGTTATATGTATGTCTCTCATTTATTTTATTTTATATATATTTTTTTAACTTGCTTAATTTTTGTACTATTTTAGTCAGGCACCATTAACAAGTTTCTGAAATATTGTGCCTTGTAATGTCCTTAGTCAACTGATCCGTTGGCATGAATCTCTTCAACAACGTAAGGTCCCATCCATTCTATGTGTAACCTTTTGGGTTTTCCTTTTACTCAACTGTTGTATAGTAAGGCAAGGTCTCCTACTGACAGATTTTTGTTTTTGATATTGTGATCATGCCAGGCCTTCTGCTGTTGTTTATGAATTTCTTGATGTTTTACGGAAAGCAGTTGGTGTTATTTTATCTTGCTTAGTTGCATCAGTCGATCCTTCCTACCTTCTTTGACATTGACATGTAAAATATCTGCTATGATAGGTGTTTGCTGTTGGAAATGTAGTGGAAAAACTGCTTCTTAGCCATAGACTAGTCAAAACGGTGTTTGGTCGGTTGAACGTTTGTATGCTATTCTGTAATCCCATAATACTACAGGGATTTTTTCATCCCAATCATCCTTGTTCGTGTTGCACATTTTTGTTAAACCCCTTGTTAATTTTTTGTTGAATGCCTCTATTGCTCCATTCGACTGAGGGTGATAAGTTGTACTACATCGATGGTCAATTTTGAACTGGTCTGTCAATGATTTGATGGTTTTTTTAATAAAGTGCGATCCTTCATCACTAATTAAGGTTATGGGGCATCCAAATCTAGTAATTATGTTTTCATAGATAAATTTAGCATCTATCTCACTGGAACATGTGTCGATAGGTTCTACTTCTTCCCAATTGGTTACATATTCTACTGCGTTTATTATGTATCTTGCACCTGTTCTTTTTGCTGGTATTGGGAATGGTTCTACGAAGTCGATAGCCTAGATTTCAAATGTTAGACTTGGGTTTACTAATATCAAGGGCATTTCTGTACTAGGCAGAGGTCGACCTAGTCGTTCACATCTATCGCACTAACTAACAAACTTTTTGCAATCCTTGTATAGTGTTGGCCACCATATCCTTGACTGTTGGATTTTCTTGGCAGTTGTATCTACTTGAAAATGTCCTCCCACCGGTCCATAGTGTGCTTCATACATGATATTATCTCTTTCATGTTCTAATGCGCATCATCTGAGGATGTTGTCCAAGCCCATTTTATATAAAAACACATTTATGAGGTTGTATGGTGCAACCTTCATAGCTAAGATTTGTTTCTTTTTCATGCTCATGCCCTCTGGTGCTTGACCATTTTCTAGTAATTGAGCTATTTCCTCTAATTCTACTAGGATAGCTTCTCTTCGAAATAAGTGTGCATCTGGTAGGTCATCTTTGAATCCTATCGTCTCCTCTCCTGTGTCGATTCTCAACAAGTGGTCTAGTCCAACATTTAATTTTCCTATTCTAACAATGAGTTTGAATTCAAATTATTAGAATAGTAGTATCCATCGGCAAATCCTTCCATGGTGTAGAGGTTTGTTTACAAGTTATTTCAATGCTTAGCGGTCAGTATAAAAGATTAAAGGGTTGGCTAGTAGGTAATGTCGGTACTTCTATAGTGCAAATACCATTCCTAATGCTTCTCTCTCTGTTGTCGAATAGTTTCTTTCTGCCTTGTTTCATTTTCTGCTACTATAAATTATAGGGTAATCCATTCCATCATCCCCTAGTTGTGTTAAGATCGCACCTATTTCTAGACCTAATGCATCGATATGTACATGAAATTTTATCGACCAATTCGGGAACCTGAGGATAGGTGCCTCTACCAGTTTCCTTTTTAGTGTTTTGAATGATATGTTACATTCATCTGTCTAGTCAAACTCTTGATCTTCTCTTAATAGTTCTTCTAGTGGATAGGTCAAATCTGAGTAGTATCTCATAAATTTCCTGTAATATCCTGTGTCCAAGTAGTACCCTGACTTTTTTTGGGTTCACTGGTGGTTTCAAGTCAAGGATAATATTTATTTTTGTGAAGTAGACCTTGATGCCTTCTTTGCATACAATGTTCCCTAATAGTATCCCTATAGGAGTTAGGAATATGAATTTCCTTATGTTCAGATATAGCTGGATTTGTTGGCATCGTTCCAACATGAGCCTTAGCCATTTGAAGTGATCTTTCAACATAGATTATATCGTCCAATCATTGAAATATACCACTATTTTTTTGTAGATATATTCTTGAAATGTTTTTATAACAATTCGCGAAAATACTACAGGTGCGTTTTTGAGACGAAAAAGGCATAACTCTGTATCAAATGAGCCCAATTCACATACGAATGTCATATTTTTCTGGTCTTTTATGGCTATTGGTACTTGGTTGCACCTTGAGAATCCGTCTATAAACGAGTAGCATCCATGTCCTGCAACTTCATTTAGGATTTCATCTGCATAGGGTGTTGGGAATGGGTCTGTTAAGATGACTTTGTTTAATTCTCTTAATTCGACACAGATCCTTAGTTTTGTGGGGTCATGTTTCTTTGGTTGTACAACCATTGGGCTTGCCCATTCTGATTGGTCAATAGGGTAGATAATTCCTACTGCAAGCATATTTTCGATCTCTTTGTATTTATGAGCTAATTTGTATGGCCTCTTCTTTACAGGTCGGGCATCAAGTTAATGTCGATATTCATTTCACCCATTTCATGGACTAGACCTTTGAGATATTTGTAGTCTCTAACGAATACATCCTAGAATTATTTCAGTAAGTTTACTATTTCGGTCATTTGTTCTCCGCTCCAGTAATCTCCAATTTTTGCCATTTTTGGTCGATCATCATTTGATATGTAAAACTCTTTCGTTTTAAATTTGGAAGCTAGCCATTCTGGTGCTTTAGCTTCATTGATCGGTCGAATCCCTTCTTTGAATTGTGAGAATCTAGAAGGAAAGTCTATTGCAGTCATTCAGTTAGTATCTTCTTTGTCGACTATCTCAACTTTAAGTACTGTGCAAATTGGTTTTGTTGTTTCTGAATGGTATGATTTCCATCGAAAGCTTTTCCCTTCCAAAATTTTCGTTTTCCATTTGCAGTCTTGTCGACTGTGGTATTATCTTGGTTTGTATGTTATTACATGGTATTGTTGGTCGATCATAGTTTTGTATCAGAGTGTTGTTCCTAGTTGGTTCTATGAATGATTTTATTTGTTTTTCAATTTCTACTAACTTTTCATTCTGTGGTATAAAGATAAAGTCTTTAATGAATTTCTCTCTAAGTTTGTGCCATTTAAATGTTTCACCTCATGCTTCTTCCATTTTATACCATTTGTTTGGTAAGTAGACTAGCGTCGATGGAAACAGGTGTGGTCATGTACTTTCATATTTATATCCAAGTATTTTCCACTCTTTTTCACATGATATTATGTGTTCCTCTAGGTCTTGCCCTTGGATGAACACAGGTATTTGCACATGTTTGGTTATTTTCTTTCCTTCGAATATTTATACGAAGTAAGTCAAAGCTATTGTCCATGTCTGCAATCTTGATTGATGGGTATCCCACCATCTAATAGCTTGTCCTGTAAAGGTTTCTACTAAGCTTTGTAGTCATCCATGTTCACCAATGTTTTTATATACTTGTTCTATATGCATAACTGGGGATTCTATTTCTTTATACCTTGGGATTTGTCTGATACTTACATTTGTTAGGTTTAAGGTAGGATATTCCCTACTTTTCTTGTCAAATATTTTTGGGATAATGGAGACTGAAAAACATTGTTGGACTGGTTTATTCTATACTTCCTAAATTGTCTAGCACCCCCTTGCTTGGGTCTCGTATTTTTCTACTTCCCAATCATATAATTCTACATCTAAATTATATCCTATTGAATCTTGATTTCCTAAGTGAAGCTCACCATAGATATTGGGTCTTCATTATTTTGTATTTGATATAGTTGTTGGATTTTGACTTCTTCATCAATAGGTTCTATCCAAGGTTCTCCTTGGGATGGGTGGATAGGTACTATGAATTTTTGTCCATTCACTTTTAGTTGTATCCTTTCTTTGTCTAAAGATATTGATGCTTTCATTTTTCTTCCCCAAGGTTGACCTAATAAAGCTGGGAAGGAACTGAATCCTTCCTTAGGGTCAATAATTTCAAAGTCAACTTTGGTTGATATTCCTTTTATTGTCATATCAACATTTCTCCAAACTCCGATAGGTTTGATCAGACCTTGGTCGGCTAACTTGAGGTATATTCCTGACTCATATATGAGGTCTATGCAGCTATTCCCAAGTGTCGCGAGTCATAATATTTACTTGTGAGCCGAATTTGAGCACAACTTGTTGAACATGGTATCCTTTGATTTCTAGGTCGACAAGTGGGTCAGCATCACTTTTGTCCTTTTGGTTTATACTACATATGTTTTTGGTCTATTTTCTTGTATTATTATTATGCTTCATATTATACAATAAGTTAATGAATTGAGATACCACTTTATCATCTTTTACTAAATGTATTAATTCTTTAACTGTGTTTTGTTGACTGTTATCAGCTTCTTCCTCTCTAGCAAATTATTTAAATATATTCATTGTGTCATTATATAATTGTTTTTGTTTAGCTGGGTTAGGATAATCGTTCTTTTATTTGATTTTACTTATACGTGGATTATCTATCCCAATTTTTGTCCCTTGTTGGGTTACTATATGTAGGTTCTTTGTATTGATTACATCATGTTTTTGAACACACGACAAGACATTAACATTTTTCTTTTATTGATTTTGTCAAGCATGGTAGGACAATCCTCTAATGAGATCGCCTACACCATAGCTAGTACAAAATTTAAATCAGTTCTATCCTTGTATGGGTAATATACATATCGATGACCTTCTTTGTAGCATGTAAAGCACAAGATGGGTCGATGTGGTCAATTGTCACGATTTCTAGAAAATCATCCTTGACCTCCATATCCTCCACGACGGTTGTCGAATCGACACTCATATCGAAGGCCTTCATATATTTTATTATTTATCTCATTTTGATCATTGCTTCACTAGTTGTTATCGTTTTTCTACGTGACTGCGTTCGTCTGGTAGACTGCTTGGTAACTTTGTCGGTTTTTTAAATTTAGATGCCAGTCAATTGTTGCGTGAATTTTTACTTCATAGATTACACACCAAGATGATTTTCCATTTTTCATTGTTATAAGGGCAATCTTTCCTTGTGTGTTTTCCATGTTCTTGGAAGATGTCGTAGAAGCATTTTGTCTGAACAAATCGAATGTCTTGTCGACTTATGTCTTGCTAACAGTTATCTTTAGTGTGTCTGACCATTGAGCATTTTTTGCACCAGACATCCTGATTCTTGAGGTTCAGCTCTTTCAATTCTTTCTACATGATTTATAGTTGTTCTTCTAGTCTAGTATCCGTGGGATATGCTGGGAAATATTCATCCATCTCTACCTGCAGAGCTTTGGTAAGCGCGTCTTCATACGTTTTAAACATCTCCAAGATTATGTACCATTGGATTTTCTGTGATAGACCTGAAAGAAACCACTAAATTAATAGTTGTTCGTCAATTACATAGTCTAGTTGGCTGAGGATGTCTTTCCATCGTTTTTCATATTCTCAGACAGACTCTATTGGCTTCTGAGATGTTGTTTTTAGCTTTTTGGCTACCAGATGTTTTGCGTTTGGATTTTTAAAGAAAGACAAGAATTATGCTTTAATTTCTTCTTTAGATACTTGGGGAGTTCTCTCGATATAGGTCATGTACCATGTTAGTGCTCTTTTCCTCAAGGCACCGACAAACTATGCCATCTGTCGATCTTTAGCCATAAATTGATTTGCCTCCCATGTTGATTGACAGACGAACCAATGTCATATAGGATATTCATCACCCTCGTATAAAGGGATATGTGTTGATCCATGACCCATGTCAGTATCGTTGTTGTTGTCTCCTCCAGGAGGTGGTGGTGGTGGGGGCAGTGGGATGTTTTGTTTTTCTCATTGTGCAGAGCTGTTGTCGACATAACTTTCATTCTTGTCGGTTGTTTTGTTTATCATTTCTCCTCCGACAAGCAGTTGGTTCGGGTCGTCTTCTCCTGTCGATGTCCAACTGCACTGATTTGTCTATAGGTCTGACTGTTCTATATTTTGCAAAGTTGTGTTTGGCAGGGGGGTGCTCCTTCATGTTTCGAGTAAAGTAAGTGGATAATTTGGTTGGACAGGTGTGCTTGAAGTGTTACTCAGTTTCCTTCCTTTGGTCGACAGATCACTAGATTATTATCATCATTTACCTCGTCGTCTAGTCGGCTCCATATACCAAACTCACCAGCTCTTAGTCTTAGGTCTTCTTTGACAATGGCTTGTATCTTGGTACTTGGATTCGTTGGAGAAAGAGGTATTATCTCCTAGGGGATTTCTATTTGGAGAGCTTCATGTTGCTCTATCCACAAGTCCTCTTCCATGGGTGATGCTTCTTCATCCACGCCTTCTTCCTGTCAGTCATGAACTGACTCTGGCGGATTTCTTTCCTGGTATGTCACCCTAGTAGTCATTCCTCTTTGCAATGCTATAGCCTGTTCTCTTCTCTCTTCCCTTATTTTCATCCTCTTCTCTCTTTCTACTTTCTGTAAATCTGTCATACCTTTGTGTGTCACTATTCATTCGACTTCCTTTTCAGGTTGAATTTTCATTGCTGGTAATAGTATCTCCTTTAGTTGACTAGAATCCTCTTCACTTTACCCTGACATATGACCAGCAACCCACCGTATCCTACCCGATGCTTTATAAATCTTAGATAGTTCTATTTTATTTCTTAGGAAGTACTCCCACTTCCTTTCAAAAATGAATTTTTCCCATTTTTTTGTTTCTTTTCCCAATTAGAATTTGGTGGCAGTTCATGTAGTGATGGACAAGGTTCTATAATATGATCAACTCCCTTTTCTATTAGGAATTTGAACAGCAGGGCCTGTAAGGAGCACAAGAACTGCTCAGTAAGGTCTGTATAGAATCTTTTCTGAATGGTTTCAACTGAAGTTCTTTCTTCTATGGCTTGCTCCTCGCAAAATTCATCTATGATCTTTTCAAACCACTCCAACAGGTTTGTTCATCCCCCTCGAATCAGTTTCTCCAAAATCTCTTGGTCCTTAGTTGCTTCCGATTTTTTCATCTAGAATTTTTTTGAAAAGATAGGGTATTGATTCTACAAACTTCTCATGTGTTTCAGTGAAGAATTTCTCCTTCACCTGAGCACTGGTTAATTTGTTTCTCCTTGCATAGTTCTGCAAATAATTTGCTATCTTACGCTCCCACCAGTTCTTAATCTCCTATTCTGATATCATCTACTTATAGTCATTACGTTTGTATATGTACTACCGAAAATGGAACCAATGTTGTAATCTCAAAGATAGAGGGTTACCAATAATACACATAAAATCATATAGACATAACAGACACAAGAGACAAGAACATAGATGAGGGAATAATAGATTAGATTATAACATTGGGGTCAATACATACACAGAACTGAACCAAGTTCTCATCTGGCTCAATAGCCTAATACATATGATTTACAAACAGTTACATATAACTACCTGTCAGTTCGATCAACCAACACAACCTTATGCGGCCGACCTAATATCCAATTAGTCGGCTATTCGACTAGTCGGCTCACTGACTAGTTCCTCCAACAATATCTCGCTCCCCTGCAGTTGACTAGTAGTTCCACCCCCTGGTAGTCTTGTGGGTCGGACCATGCAACAAATTAAATTAGAGTTAACAACCATGAGTTGTGAAATTCCCTTCCCTTTTCTTGTGCATTAATTACATCTTTCTCAAGCTAATTCAACAAGAACTGAGAACAATTGATTTGAAATCCTTTCATGCCGAGGTCCGCAAGAACAATATCTCCCACAATACACTGGTCTGGGCACATTTTGTGAAGTAAATTCGAGGTCAACACTTTTGCAACAAAGCGAATAGTGGTGTTATTAATGGACTCAATCAAAAACCCCCTTTTTCTTCTTACTACATCATATTTTCTCTTCATCCATGTAGCTATTGCCACCTCTTGATCCTTTTTGAGAAGTGGTTTTGGGTCCATTCTTGCAGATGGTGGACTACGATGGTGGAAATCAGTTGAACATCTATAGGTATAGTATTTCCTAGCCATAGAACCCCTCATTGAAAAAATACTAGTAACTTCTTAACATAGGTGTTTATTGGTGTACTTCATCCAAAATGTGGCATATATAACAATGATAATATGCAATACTGCTCCATTCCCTTGACCCACTCCTTTGCAACAAATCATTTAGGTGCCTAAGGTGTTTCCTGGACAATTTCCATGTAGTTTTGTTGGTCTAGGTATATTTTGGATTTCATATCATGATCAGCATAAGATAACTTCCTCACATTGGGAAAAATGTCTTTCAACACCTTCACTCCTCTAGGTATTAATGCCACTATCAGTGGGGCCCATGTCAATTTTGGAACTGTAATTCTCGGTGCATCCCTGCATCTGGGAGAGACATAAGGTGGTATCAAATTTATTGTCTCAAAATCCTCTTTTAATGGTGGGGTTGGAGCTTGAGGTGTTGATTCTTTTAACTTTCTTTTTCTATTACTAGTGTGTTTTCCCTACTTGGTCCCAACTAGACCTGGTATTTCTTTTCTAACCAGTTTACCAGCATTTGTCTCTACTGTTGGATCAATATGTACATTAGTGGTTTACCTTCTATAGTGGGATGTAACCAGTAGTGTCTTCCATAATAGGGGTAGGTGATACAGGCTTAGATTCAACTATGTGTGTGCTAGAAATGGAGATGAGCATACTACAACCACACCATTTCAATGCTCAGGGTTGCAGGCAATAGTAGGGTTCTTATTTTTCATGCAAGATGAAGGGAGTCTTGGTGGCAAAGTCTAATATGGTACCTTAACTTTCCCGAGCCATTATTCACACTCACGAGGAATTAATCAGAAAGGAATATGTCCTTTTAGGTGTGTGGGTGTACTATGAGCTCATTACTTCAATATTGTGTGTTATGTCCCAGGTATCTATCACTGTAAATGGTATTTATTGTCATAAAGCCATATGGTACCAAAATTCTATTCGTCGTCATTTGTTTTCTAACTTATCCAGTCGTAATGAGCAAGGTAACGTGTATCTTCACACATACCAACTCCTTCAACTACATGCGTACCTTCTGGATGAGGTATATTTATATTAAGTGGGTCATCATCATTTGGTTCTCCTATGATATTGTAGCACTCCATTCAATTGTGTATGGCCATGGTGCATTGATGTAAACGTGTGTCTGTGATCAGGATTTATTCAAATGTATTTTCCTTTATTATTTCTAGCTCATCCTCAATTGTCGGGTGTTCACTTATGAAATCAAATGTCTAGTTGAAGATTACAAATAATATTTCCCATTTGACAAATCATCATCGTAGCTCCATTAATGTGTACCAATTCCTTGGTACTATTTCCAAAGTGTGTATGAATTGATGAACCCATTCTTGTCGCGGATATTCTTGCCATTTCTTGCGATGATGCTCAATATGTTCTACAGTAACTATTCATCTTGTATATTTATTATTAGGATAACTGATCTCTTCCCCAAATATGATCTCCAATACTTGTATACACTCTATCCATTCAGAGATAGACTATTTGTGTGTGCCCCACCATCTAGCAGGAGTAGCTTTCAACACATAGTCTAGAGTAGACAATCACTGTGATTATATTACTTTTTATTCAAACTCTACCACAAAAGATGCAAGGTTAGGTAATCCTTCATATGTTGGTAGTGCACTTGCTTCATCTCCTACCCTTCAGACATATCTTGTGATTCTTGCACATATTCTCATGGAGACTTCATGTAGCATGTTCTGCCAATTTTTTAGGGCATCTGCAGAGTCAAGCGTGCATGAACTTACACTTCGCCAACTCTGTTTCCCATCAGCTGTAGGATTTATATAATCTTCTTTTGAAGACATGCTATTATACCACCGATCTAGCTAATTTCCTTGACCTTCACTATGTATGGGCTCAACATATCTTTTCCCTTCAAGCGGATTAATTGGTGCAACCACCCTTATTTTAGAATATTAAAATGATAAGATATTTTTCTTGAAGTTTATAATGGTTTGGTTGTTTATTTACCAATCAATTCCGAGCAGTGAAGGATATGGATTTGTGTCATCGAAAATGTCGATAACTTCAAAGTCAACATATGTTCTTAATCCTTCAACTTCTACATGCACTTGAGTTAGTCTACGAATTGGTAGAACCTTCGACTGGTTTGTAAGCCTTAGTTTACTGGGAGACTAGTCTAGTCACGGCTTATTCATGCTCTCCCATGTTTTTCTTTTCAGTATGTTAAAATCTATGCCAAAATCTAATATGATATAATCCATATCATAATCTGCTATCTGCGTTGTCATTCGCAGTTCTTGGCCAGGCCTCGGTCTTTTCCTTTTATGATTAACTCTTTTTTCAACTCGCAAGTCATTTGGGGTTTCTTCTATGAGTGTTGTTACTTCTACGAAAACATCTTTATGATTAATTGACGCTAAACATCTTTTCAAAAATTATTTAAGCTTACTAACCTATTTCATTAGTGTCTTCTTGATTAGTTGTTCAAATCATTCGGGCATGGTATTGACTTGTCCAGATGTCAACAATTAAGTAGCATCAAAAAATTCTAGCCACACCTCTAAGAAGGATTCTTTCTCCTTTTGGACATATAACAGAGCTTTCTTTTTTGTCGCGGGTCTCACCTACAATTTTCCTTGTTGTGTATTATGGTCTGCACCTGTTGTAGTACCTCCACTCATGACTACATCAATGTGAGGTTCTCTTGGTTCAGAAGACATCATTTGAATGTTTTTATTGGGATTTGGATTGTGATTCTGCGTCGAGTTGGCATTTACGACAATTCTAGCCTTCTATTTTGCAATTAGTTGCAGAGACTCTACGATGGTGTGATCAAATGATTTATAATATGTACAAGTTTTTACTGGAATTTGACAATATTGGGAAAATTTCTTGGTTGCCCACAATTATAATAGATGACTTGGCCTCTTCCTCGACCAAATATTCCTCCTAATTATTGTCCTCAACCTCTAAATTTTCCACCTCCCTTTGCAGAGGGTATTGTTGTTGTTGAGGATATTGATTCTGCTGGTATTGTGGTTGTTGATATTGAGCAGGATGATACTGAGGCTATTCTCATTAATCTTGCATCTTCTCATAGTTTTTCATTAAGTAGGTATCCATCGTATTTTCTTGCAGTAGCTGAAATTCTCTACAGTCCTTTTCATCATGACCCACTGATCTACAAAATTTACAATACAGACTAGCTCGTGTGCTTACAATATTTTGTAAGTACAGACATTCTTTGAACTTGTGGCCCCTATTCTGTTATATTCTACATCAAGGCATTCCTTGGGTGTTTAATGGATTCGACACTCCTACTACGACATAGTTCACGAGTGTTGGGAAATTGTCTTTATGGTTTCCATTTATTCTGCATATTTTACACTGTAGTTCTTCCTAAAATTCATTCCCTCTCTTTATGTCCTGGAGTTGGAACATAAGGTTGGCCAGTTGTGACTAAATTTGCATCATTCCTGAGCCAATATCTCCAACTGGTGAGGCTTATAATTTAATTTCTATTTCCAAAGCCTCTATCTGTGACACAATATTCTATTGTATCAACAAGTTTCGGATATGTGGTAACAAGGAGGCAATAAACCATTCCTTGTGTTGTACATATGACATTTGGAAGCTCACTTTGGCCATCAATGTCTTACATCTTTGGTCAAAGACCCAAATAGATTATGTCGGTAACTACTTAATATCTTCGATTTCAGTGATGCACTGTGATTAATATTTTAACTTTTTTAATTCCTTTATCATCCCCACTCGAATCTCGTTGAGTGTTTTTTGGAAAACTCCTACTGCTACTATGGAAAATTTCATATACCAGTTAAGTACACAACCTTTCATATTCATGATCATCTGTGATTTTTTGATATTCTCATCCTGGATATGTAGTGTAGTCTAGACAACTTCGCAAAGGAACCAATGTTTTTCTGGCTCTTCCAAGAAATTTCCATTGAATATTTGTAACCTAATGTCAGCTCCAGCCATTGTATGTGCTGCTAGTATAGTTGAAATAAAAGTTTGGTTAGTTGGAATTACTTTTGTGCTATTTATAGCATTAGTACTACTCTACTTTTTTGCTATTTACAGCGTTAGTACTACTCATATTTACAGAAGTACTTGGAGATAAGTATCTTGATCTTATCTCTGGAGACGTATGTGGTTATTTAGTTGATTTGTAGCCATGTTATTTTTATGGGGCTTCAGTCAACTCTTCTGACTCTTCATCCCCTTCAAAGATCGACTGATATTCCTCTTCTTCATCAAAACACCCTTCGTCCAAGTATGAAGCAAGCTCATATCCTTCTTATTCTTTATCTATGCTGCAACTCCCTCTTCTTCACATATTTTTTCTTCACTTACTGTATCTGAATCTTCTTCTGCTTCTTAAAAATCTTGACTCTAGTTCAATTCCACTATCTCCTAGGAACATCTCACTTCAGGGTTCTGCTGAGACATAGCCACTCTATTTCTATACAGTCTTGTTACATTCGCAGAATACCTTTCCCACATACAAGCATTTTTATCCACGTCTTTAAATATGACAAGTGTTGTATTTTTCCCTCTCTTTGTCCCTGGACCTAGGTTCAGTCCCTTCTGCTCAGCAAAAAAAATATTGAGATATCATCCTGACGAAGAAAAGCACAGCTGACAACACCTGTGACATAGATGTCGTCTTACCTGAGATATCTATGTTTTTTGGGTAACTTCCATAACCACATTTTCATAGTTGTGTGGGAGGGTGTTTTAGTACTTTGGATTTGCACAAAGGCTTTGAATGAATACTGGGGAAGAATATTACTTGTATGGACACTACTCCAACACTAAGTTGTGATCCAACCCTTCTTTTTGCGACTTAAGTAAATAAACAGTGAACATGCAACATAATCATATTCATCAATATTATGTGGTCGTCATACATTTATCCATTTGCAAACACAATAATCAACGAGTCATTCAACACGATATTCACAGATATATCTAAGATACTTCAACATTCACACATATACACAACATATAACGTGGAAACCCATTCAGGAAAAAACCACAAGGTTCTCTTCATCTGGCATGAGGAAATAGATGCACCTTTTGTCTGCACACAAAGCTATAGAATTTGTTCAAGATCTTCTCATCTATATTTACATACTTTTCCTCCCTCTCATGCTCTCTGATCTTCTCTCTTTTTCTTCCTACTCTACTCCTACTAGCGATCCACACATACCCTGGATCGACTCAACCTTCCCTACTTGTCTACACACTTAGCTGCAGAACCTCTACTCGGATGCACTTAGCGATAAAGAGCCATTAACTAGAAGGCCTACCTCAACTCTAGCTCAAGCATCTTACCAAGAGTCTAGAGACTACTTATATGCTATATCAGCTAACCCATATACAGCTCGGGTTCCTTCTTTTATAGCCCCATTACAGACTCGATACAACTCCCATACATACTTGTTATAGACTCTAACAAAATCATTACAGAATGCTTTCCTATTTCTATCTCATCCAACTTATTATATCCAGCCAACAGGTTGTCTTTCCTATTCTAGAAACACATAATGAGAGGCACTATCGAGTTGACTTACAAATATTCTTACACACATGTGGTTTCCACCAGCTCCAGCCGAGCTTGTACCCACGATCATTAAGGACTGTTGCTTTCTCAGCATTATGCCTTACTTTCGTTTTCCAACCATTACACTATTTTCCTACCGGCTTTTGCTGATATTCTGCCATATCATCTCGTATCGTGTTCCATATTTTTGTCATGGCTTACTCATCTGGTGCAACTTCCTCTTCCAACACATTATCTTTGTCTTCTTCTTCTATTTCACTTATTCTATAGCAACATCCTTCCCTTTTCCCTTTATGTTGTTTCCTCCATCGTAGGTCCTTCCTCTTCTCCTTTATGTTATTATCCATACTTAGGCATAATTCTACATGAATTATGCCCTACTGTCCTGTTGAATCCTCAGGTAACTTGGTTGTTGGGATGTATTCAAAGGTTCACAACAGAGGATGAAAACCCAACCAAAGGCTTTAGGAAATCCTATGCAAGTATTACCCTATCCTCTAGTTGTTTGGTGTGGTTAACACCCATGAATATTTGGCCCCCACTGGAACTCTTTGAGTCAATGAGTTTTGATCCTAGAAGGATCTATCTTCCTATAGAAGGAATAAAATTGTCTTAAGTCCAAAACAATCTACATAGAAAGGAAATCTAAACTAGGCTAGAGGTACCTTAAGAATGATGTCGTTTGATGTACAAGTATCTATGAAGGAAGATACATATGTTGATCTATTTAACAGAAATGTGAAAGATATTTACTTACCTATCAACTCAAATTACTATCAATCAATCAAAATTGATTGATGGTAGGTTAAATATTTAGAAACATTCAATATTAACCTGTGCTTAATATGTTAATTCAAAAATTAACATAGATTATAACTGTCTGTGAATCATTTGCAGAAATAGATAAAAGTTTTAATTGAATAAACTCTTTTAAAACCTTAATCATACATAGATCATGAGTAAAGATAAATCAAAACTGTAGATAAATGTACTTATGAATTGCAAAAGATTAACAATTTTTTATAAGAAATTTGAAGTAAGAAAAATCAATATTATCAAGGAAACTTGACCAATCGACAAATACTATCTAAGAGAATAACTTAATTGTATTATTGAAAGTTTGTAACAAATTACAAGACCTGCATTAATCATAGTTTCTCCAGTCTCCTTTGTTGATTTTCTCCTCCCAAAATTTCCCCATTACATGAAAAACATCCCCTTTAACTTTAATAGTTACAAAATAATAAATCCCCAAGAAACTGGGATTGGAATATCCATAAGAAACTAATATCCAAGAAATTCTCCCCACCTAGCCCAAATGTCCAACAATTCGTCCATAATCCATTTAACGATGTCAGTGTAGGGGAGTATAGAAGTCTTGGCAGCAATGGCATGTAGCCCAGAATCCCTAATTTTTTTGTAAGATGACTAGTCATTTTGAATATCAGAGAGGTCATCATTGTCAAATATTGAGCAGACTTTAGGCCATTCAATTTGATAAATTTCAGTAATCCTACCACTGGTGTATGAGAAGACGTTGAAGTTTGGATCCTTGGTTAACATGTCTTTATGTGTTCTCTTGCAGTGAATAATTCATGACATTTTGGGAGATTGAATAAATATGTTTAAATGCATAAACAATAAATCAAGAAAAATTGAAAAAGCAGAGTAACAGAAAAAGTAAAACCATAAAACAAACAAAAAAACCAACCTTAATCAACTGAAGCTGTAAAAATGATCTATGGTAAAAAAATCGCAGTAAAACTCATACGACAATGTAATTTTTGAAAACAAAAAAGATAAAGCAAATACAAAGAACATGCCTATTTATATATTTTCCGCAAGTTTAATTTAAACTGTAGTATTTAAATAAATAAACGAGGGAGATTAAATCTTCTGTGATGTCAGATCAAGTCACAAGATTTAAATTTTATTAACCTTCCTGCAATCCACATCCCAAAATTCGGGATTCGGGTTTCAGGAGCTTACCACACCACACTTAATTCAAACTTCTTCCCTAAATCCGCAATCCGAAAATTTTGGGTTTCGGGTTTGGGAATGACAAGATGCAATTATAAAAATTGTTTCTGCACTCTGCATCTCGATTTTTGGGTTTTAGGACTCGGAAATGAAAAGTTGTAAATATGGAAACCAAGCTCCCGAAACCCAAAATTTTGGTTTCAGGTTGCGGGTTTCGGGAAAGACTTATTTTTTTGGAAAATTTAGTTCTTCTCGAAACTCACAAAAACACACCAAAAATGCATGAATTTTCACAAATTGTTAACTAAATCAAATTATGATAAAGACATAGAAACCATGATGAATTTTCAATGGGGAACCCTTGAAAATGACTTAGGAACTTAAAAAATTACCTTAGCATATAAAATTGGGGCTCCGATGTTAATCCCCAAAACATGGGATCTGTTGAATCTACAACAAATGGAAACTAGATGGGACGAACCGGTTATATCTATAAATAATAATTTCTTCACCAAGAAAAACATCTCAGTAAATGAATAATTCAGCCTAAATTTTAGAAAATGTTTACATAATGATGTAACCAATAAGCAGAATTACAAAATGATTTATACATTCCCATCCATGATCAATTGAATATGATGCAAACTTGATTAGGAAGTATGAAGAATAATAAGGATTCTTTACCTTTAGGCAATCATAGGCATACAGTTTAAGTTGAACCTGGGAGCAAACCTAAGACTACCCCAACATCCAATCATAGGTCACCTTGATTTATTTACTAGTTTATTCTCTTCTTTTTCTTTTTTTCTTTTTTCATTTTTTTAAATAAAGACCTATAAGACCTTATGGACATAAGACCACTGCCCCAACTAGGTAATCAGTGCCATTCACAAACCTGATCTGGAAATTGAACAAGCCAGCTTGGTAAGGAGACCTCTTGTCTTCTAGCTGTATTGTTGAAAGAAACTATCATGGCCTGGTAACCATCTAATGATAAATTTAGTCCAACATCAAACCTATGATCATGGCATGGTTGGCTAGTGATAATACCCCCATGTCCTTATGTACAACAATTTCCTTACAGGAACAAACCTGAATTTATTTGAGTGTGAATTACAAGACACTACCATGGTTTGGTATCCACATAATGGTAGCGTTACTCACTAATGCTTTGCAGATCATAAATGAATGGACCTGTGATAGGATCTTCCATCTTTCAGAAGAAACTAAAAGCTGACCAGGGTAGACAAGGCTGACTAGGTCATTAAGGTATGCTGCATTGAACTAATGAATACATGAGGTTAGAAGAACCAGTTACCTCCACCACCCCCATTACAGACATAAAGCATGTGTAAATATATTGACTTGGTTCAGAATGTATCCATCCAAAATTATACAATTATTGGTTTCCAATTGTATGGAAAACAAATCTTGACATAGGCTATAAAGATTGAAAATGACAATGTATTTAGAATGAATTCTTGAGTTGAACTAATCAACGACCATGACCAAATGTGCAGATATTATTAAAATTCCTACCAATATCAGAAAACACTCAATCCAAAAAAAGGAAACAGAAAAATGAACACACAAAACTTATATACACGATATCAAAATGTTTAGACAAAATAATTTTTGAGGAGGGACACATTCACTAGGTAGGTATCAGTGACTCCTTCTAGTGTCTGCACCCTAACAGTGTTGGGACCCATATTTTCTGTAACAACGAAAGGTCCTAGCCAAAGGAGTTGAAACTTGGTATATTATTTATTGTCTTTATGATGTTTATCCCATATCAATACTAAATCCCTGACTAAAAAGTCTCTATCTGAAGAACATTTCCCATCAAACCATCATTTAACTAAATGTTGATGTTGATACAGTTTCTTTTTGGACTTTTCTCTATCTTCTTCTAGCTTAAGCAAGGTATCAATTCTCTATCGAAGCAGGGATGAATCGTCTTCCTGAATGGATTGGGATAGTTTTAATGAGGGGATAGAAAGGTTGGATGGCAGAATGGATTGCTTGCCATAAAATAAACAATAAGGAGAATTCCCAATGGCTACCTGTTCGAGTAGGGTCCCGCAGCTACAGGAAAAGCTATTGTTTTGGAACGAGTAAGTCAAAGGTAATAGTACCTGAGCGGCCGAGAGGAGAAAGCTCAACCACTGCACTTAAGGCAGCGGTGAAGATAGGAGGGATTAGATACCCTCATAAAGGAAAAGGAGCAATGAGGCCGAGGTATTGAAGACCAAGGACAGAAAAGGAAGTGGCGCCAAGTACCCATGGTCAGCACCGGGAAGCGTGGAAGACTGCAGGAAGCTGTGGTGTGATGGAAAGCGGTAGTTAAAGTACAGATAGACCGACTGTCACAATTAGGGTTTTGGGTTACTGTTGGGAGAGGCCCATAGTGTTGTAATGGCGAGACCTTTGGGCCGCCTATAAAGGGATGTATTTTGTATTGTAAAAGGTTAGCTAATTAGCTATTCAGCTAGTCGGACAATCTGTTAGCGATTAGCTCTTTTGTATTATAGAAGAGCCGAGCTCTGGTTCTGTTATTCAATCTGTAGTATCTTACTATAACCAGTAGCTAACTCCTATAGTATGTATGTAACAATCCACAGGGATTGAGAGAGAGAGAGAGAGGAAGAGTATATTGTAAGAGAAGCAATATAAGAAGAGAAGAGATCTAAGAGAGAAGGGCTCCTGGCGGTGTGCACGGAGTTACCCAGAAGATCTCAGCTACATATGAGGTTGCAGCGGAACTGTGTTTACTCTCCCAAGTTATAATATATAAACCAGTTCCCATGGACGTAGCTTCTACCCTAGAAGTGAACCACGTAAAATCAATGTGTTATGTGACTCCTTCATGTGATTGTGCTTTACTTAGTTACTATCTGTTATCTGTTACATGAATGCCATATATCAGTTAGTAAAATGTCTGTATGTTCTCATTTAGTTACAGCATTATAGAAGGTTAAAGGTGAGTTCAAATGTATCAAGTGTTTGCTTATTAGTTTATCAGTGCTTGTTTCGCACAGTAATAGTCACTCTGTTAAGTGCTTCCAGTATACTTATTCAGTGAGTTAAGGATAGCGATGTGAGTGGTTGAACCATGAAGTTCATGTAAGATTGTTTAACACCTTCTTGGAGGTTAACCGAGTTATTCCTCCCAGTGGGAAACCCTTTGGACCTTGAGAGTCGCATTGGGCCATACTATAGGAGATATCGCATTGACAGAAGGATATATTGCACCGACAGAGGAGCTGCGGTGCGAGGTATCGCAAATAGTGAGAAACGTGGAAGGGAGAGTTTGCGCATCATCCTAGTCACTGTGATGCGATATGATTCCTCCCCATATCAGAGTCTATGAGGAAGGGAGAAATACGACTCGCAGAAAGATCTCGCTGGCTAAGGAGAGCCGCGAGACACTAGGATGCCTCAGAACCTAGTTAAGGACACTTGAGTCTTTAGCCAAACCATCTAAGATCACTTCGGGTGAGACTTCAGGCTATTCTGCGGTCTATTGCAGAAAGGGCCAGTGAGTTAGGGGTGTTGTTGGTACATTATAAGTAAACCCAGGTCTGCCCAAGGTACCTAACAAATGGTTCCATTGCCAGTTTTGAACAAACTTAAGAGCTAATGTTCTATTGAAATCCTACTAAAGAAGAACTCAACCAGTGGGTTGGGTCTACAGAAAGAGAATTTGCTGTGACAGAAAACAAGAGTCCTTCGTTGAGTATAGAGGACTGGTTACAAAAACATATCTTCACAGACGTGCATATGATATTTTTTGCGACCTATGGAAATGAGTTGTACAACTGGTTATCAAAGTTGACTGATCAGAACATATTCAAGAAGAAAAGAAACATTGTCTGGACACTGGAGCTGATTCAGACTGTGAAAAGCGTTGATAATCCCATCTCGCAGGTAGTAGACTTCTGGCTTGTGAGTTTGCTGGAAGGCTTCATTACAGAGTTCGCAGTCAATCAAAGAAAGAGCTTCAGCAAGGCTGTGAGGTACTTCTTCAAAGGATATCGCGGTAAGTGCCTAAGCTCTTTAAATTTGTTCATTAAGATGCTATTACATGAAAAAGGAGTACTCGATATATATTCAAATGTATAAGTTCAGTACGTGTAATGTCACAAGAGTTTGAGAGTGATTTTGGTGAACTTGGACGTACACATAGTGGAAAGAAATATAAAGTAGATTTCAGATCTTCTGTCTTTGAAAACAGTTCAGACAATACTAGAGAACAGAGTCACAGTAATACAGAAAGAACAGAAGGGGGTGTCCCTTACCACCCTTATACCCTATAGAAATCAATCGGGACTCAGAATAATCCCGTAGGAACTCCATCTATTAGCTCACATATAGTACATACTACCGCTACATCACCTACATCTACACCACCGAGTGGTAGTAACATATCAAATCAGCATCCACCATGTAGAAATAGAATGGGGGACGATATGAAGTTACCTACCTTTAAGGGTACAGGGGAAGAAGACCCAAAACAGCATTGGTTTCTATGTGAAGCCGTGTGGACCATTAAAGGGATCCAAGATGATAATATTAAACTTGTACAGTTGGTCACCACACTTAGGGAACGAGCTTTAACATGGTATATGAAGTATACCTCAACGATACCTAGAACGCTCGTATAGGTCAAAGCCACCATGATCAAAGAATTTAAGAAAACTAAGTCTGAGTCACAGTGCATTACAGAGCTGTCACCTACAGAGTCAGTATGGGACTTTGATCAGAAATTAAAAGCTCTCATAGACCAAGTTAGCTTTGAGTTTGCACCGGAGCAGCATAAGGAATGGTTTATTGCAGCATTGCTCCCCCATATCAGACTGCCACTGATGCAGCAAAAAATCCAGATGCAGGATGACATGTTGGAGATGGAAATGAAACTAGAGGCATCACCTCTAGCTGAGACCAGTACAGGTATGACAAACCTGCAGAACCAGTTAGCTAATCTCACCTTACAGATGCATGAGATTAAGAAAGGAAAAGAAATTGCACAAGAAATATGGTGTATAAAGTGTAAAGCACAAGGCCATACTAAAGATAACTATCCAATATTTGTTGAATATCTAGCAAGTGGGGCTTCTAACCCCTTAGCACAGACGCAAGGGCCGTGGTGTGAACTATGCAGAACAAGAGGACATCCACCTCAGCAATGCCCTTTACTTCAGAAGTATGTACAGACACCTAAGAACTTATACTGTAACTTCTGTAAGTCCGTAGGACATGATGAACATAATTGTAGAGCTTATGATCTCATGGTCGAGAGAAAACATGACTTATATAGAGTCCAAACAGAGACACCAGGTCCAGTAGCAGGACCATAGCATGAACCAGCTCATGTTGGCCATGGAGGAGGATTCATAGGACGAGGCCGTGGAGGAGGCTTTGGCTATGGTAGTGGATCGATCACTTGTTACAACTGCAGAGTTGTAGGACATTATGCTAGGGACTATCAGAGCCCTACTACCACATATAACTATTGCAAATCTTACGATCACGCTATAGAAGAATGTCCTACCTTGATAGCCAATATCAGGGAACCTAAGCCAGCGGTACACCAGAACATCCAGCTTATTGCTGCTAAGCAGAAGGAACCGGAACTAAGAGTCAACATTGTGACTCGCAGTGGTGCTTCCACTAGTGGGACATCGCTGGATACTGAAAAGAACATAGGTCCGGAGTGGGTGTGCAAAGCCACTACTAAATCAACACCACTTGACCTGCAGAATAATAAAGAAACATTTCAGGAAACTAAAACTTTCTTTAATGACCCTACGCAATCAGGATTGCAGGTGCAGCCGTCTAGGGGTGTACCACAGCAAACACCATGTGGTGTTAGCCCTGTACAGATATTGCATGCTACCACATCGGGAAGGTGCGATGAGAATGAGTCGAAAGGAAGTGTACAATCAGTACATCATAGATCAGTGTCAGATATCTTCTTTCGTGAGCAGTGCACAACGAGCTATTCATAATATTATGGGACACACAAGAACAGGAAGAGAGATGAGACTCACAGTACAAGTCGGAGAATTCGAAATGGATGAGGTAATCCTAGATTTAGGATCAGAGGTAAATGTTCTGACTAAGCAGACATGGGAACAGATGGGTAGCCCTAAGTTAGCTAGATCACCTATCCATTTGAGACTAGCCAATCAGCAGCGGGTATCGCCACTGGGTCGATTACAGCAGGTGCCAGTTGAAATTGATGGAGTTCGCAGCTTTGCGGACTTTGAAGTTATAGAAATCATTGGCGATAGTAGACCATATCCAGCGCTACTAGGTATTGATTGGGAAATCGATAACATGGTTTTTATCAATTTAAAGAAAAGACAGATGACCTTCGAGGACAATCAGATTTGAGTCATCGCACTGTTGGATCCTTTTCAGGGTCCCAGATATATTGAACCTATCCAAGCAGAGGATGAGGCACGTAATATGGAGAGCCTCTATCAGATGACGGCCAATCAGAGCGACTACATCAATCCAACCATAGAAGGAAACATTAGTTGGCGATGTGACAGCTCATGCACATCAAACTCAGATGTTGATCTAGAAAACTGGCAGAACATACTTTACGAAGTCTCAGCTCGTAGATGTGTGCTTATGAATAAGTCACTGCGATGGATTGGCGCAGAGATTAAGGATACTCCATCGTTTGATGGCTTAGTAGACGTCAATGACTTTTTAGATCAGTTTGAATAGAAAATTACTCAGGAGCAGAGGATGTCAGTCATTGACCTTGCAGTAAGAGCCACACCTGCAAAATGGTGGCATGCACATAGAGAACATATCGCATCATGGGATGACTTCAAGATATTGATGGCGATCAGGTTTTCTAACGAAAAGGAGTATCTACAACAGAGGTACATAGGATAAAGTGACCCCAGGTCACATATTGAAATGTGTGAATAGAATTGGGCAGACATTCCAGAGGATGAATGGGTTCACCTATTCATTCACACTTTAAACCAAATTCCAAAGAACTGGTACACTGAGACCAAGTTGCGCAGACGAAGCATTACATGGCCACTTATGATAGACAGCTTTGAACTCACTTTCGCTTTTGAATCTGAGTAATCAAGTATTGATCAGGCTCTAGACGTCATAAAGACTAAGATATTTGAGGACTGTACCCTATCAGTACATACTCAACCCGAGTGGGCCATCCAGTTAGAAGATGCACTCGAGTGTTATAACTTTGCAGTAGAACCAGAGGATGAGGATGAGGATACTCGTAGCATCAACATTCCGGAGTCAGAAGGGACTCGTGATGTTGATGGACCGAAGCTAAAGATTCCAGCTATCAAAGACCCCATCAAGATTAAAAAGATCAATATTGGCACAGACACAGAACCAAATTTTGCCTCTATTGGAGACTATTGGGATGATGAAATGGTAGCACACATTGTAGATCTGTTACATGACTATCAGGACTTATTCCCCACTAAGTTCACAAAAATGAAGGGAATAGTAAGAGATCTGGGAGTAATGAGGATACCATTAAAAGAGGATGCTAGGCCTGTCAAACAGCGTCCATACAGATTAAATCCACGGTATAAAGAAAAAGTTAAGGATGAGATCGATAAGATGCTAGTAGCAAGCATCATTGAGCCCATGGAGGAAAGCAAATGGGTTAGTCCCATGGTCGTGCAAGAAAAGAAAACCAAAGGAGAAATCAGAATTTGCGTCGATCTACGTAAACTCAACGATGCATCACCTCATGACCCATTCCTGACACCATTTACTGATGAAGTGTTAGACAATGTGGGAGGACAGGAGCTCTACTCCTTCACTGATGGCTTTTCAGGCTATCACCAGATCAGAATCCATCCAAAAGATCGATATAAGACCACTTTTGCGATAGAATGGGGCTCATTCTAGTATACGGTAATGCCCTTTGGTCTTAAAAATGTACCAACTATCTTTTCAAGAGTAGTAGTTGCTGTGTAATGTCCCCGGTTTCGACCCCGTTTGCATGATGTATATATTGTAATTAATCATGGTGAGGAGCTCAAGGAAAAAGCCCCACCATCGATTTTGTTGTCTATGTTTCGGCAATAGGGATAATTGCCGATGGTATGCTGTGCTATAAGGCACATTATAATTTGGCATCATGTAAACACGCACATCAATTAAAATAAACCACAACCAGCTACGGCAGTGCAACGTTGAATGAAAAGGGCATGATTTCCTAAGGATAAGGGGGGGGGTGAAATATTTAACCTATGGGCCAATGAGGAAAAGCCAATGTCTATGAGAAAACCCATCAAACTGTCAACTACCTTTCTTGTCTTTTTCCCCAATCATTTATTTCTGCCAGAATGTGGTTGAGTTAGTTATTGCATGGAATGGGAAGAGTATGGGCAAAAATTCGAATTGGGCAGAGAACCATTTTTTTGAAAAACGTGTTCTGACTTCCTTGGCAAGGAAAATGCCCAAAAACGTATGCCATTCTGCTATGCATCCACGTTTTTCTATTTTTCCTCCATTCTCCTTCACGTTGGGGTTTTTGGGAGCAGCTGGAGTTTTTCCTGTTTTTTTCATTCCACGTTTTTGGTTGCTGGCTTCATTTTTCCCATGGATGGGAGGTCGTTTTTGTAGTGCTGGGGATTGGGCTATTTTCCTCACGTTTTGGGAGCTGCTGGTGCATTTTTCATTCACGTTTTTGGTAGCTTCATGTGTTTTTACCATGGCTGTGAAGGGCCATTCACGTTTTTGGCTGTCTCACCGACTATTGGTCTCACGCATAGGCTATTTGGGACATTTTTCCCTGCTGTGAGTCGTGCTCACTGTTTTTTTTGCTTTGGGGTTGTTGTCTTCCTCACGTTTTTGTGTTAGCTGTGGTGTCCAAGTTCGTTTGGGGCCACTATGGAGTGCCAATTTGTTGGTTGTGTTCTCCTCTGTCCATGCTGGGGGTTTGCTTACCCTTCGTTTGGGACTGTGCATAGTTGCTATCGTTTCCATTGTGAAATTGGGCTGATGTTGTTACCCTCGTTTGGGTGTTGTTGCTAAGTTGTCTTGGCCACGATAGGGCCAAGAACAACTCCGTATTGACCCGTGGACTTGTGCTGTGCACACCTTCTGTTTGGGATTATCCCTGGTTGCCCTTGCGTCTTCACGGCATTGTGAAGGGATTGTTTTGCTGCTGGTATGCAGTGGATAGTCTTCGGACTGTGCTGGCTTGGCTTGTCTGTTGAAATCCTATGAAACCCAGCTGTGTTGGTTTGTTGTTTTGTGCCCCCTTGGCTATGTGCAAGCCTGCAATTGTCCCCTTAGTCCTTGAGGAATCATGCCCAGCTCGGGGGTGGCAGCATGGCTAAGAGATTGATGAGCAAGCTGGCCTATGGCTGGGTGGAACGTTGCAGCGACGTAGTTGGTTGCGGGCAAGTTCTTAATCGAAAGATAAGTGCTGCTATTACTTCGCCTCTGCAATTTATATACTATATTATGTGAAATGATGAACATGCTCAATGCTGGAAATGTTTATGTATGTTTGATTCCACTGTATGAATAAAGACTGTGCATCTGTGTATGCTTGCAAGTTTTATTTTCAATATTTGATTTCTGTCAATGTTCATGGGGCGATTTGCCCGGCTGTGTTGATGTTCATCGTGCCCTCTTCACCGGTTGAGGGATGGGGATGTGACAGAGTGGTATCAGAGCTCTGGGTTGCAGTAATGGGCCTCTATGGGCCAAGAAAGAGACACTGATAGAGGGCAGAATTACCCTCTATGTCCAGCAGAATAGTAGTGAGCAAACAAATTCAGAAAAACGGTCTAAGTGTGAGCAGTCGGACCACTGGAGGAAGTGGAATTCCGCCGTTGCGGAAGGATTGGATAAGTCGACTTCCACTGTTGCAAAAGTATTGGTGAAGTTCCCTGACCGACGTTGCGGATGGCGAAGTGATCTACGTCCGACGTAAGAATCATCTGACTTCCGATGTGCAAAGACCGCCGACAGCCGACGCGGTCGAAGAAAAATTTGTCTAAGCATTGGAGAAATCGGAAGGGAAAGTGGTCCGACGTCCGATGTTATGAATGTCCTCTGACGTCCGACGTTCAACTTGCTCTAAGCGCCAAATCGGAAGAGCCGGCGAAGTGGGCGTTCGCCATTGCGGATGAATGGGTGAAGTTTCTCGTCCACCGTTGCGGAGGCCTAAACAGTTAAGTCTTCCGATGGGAGATTCCCCCGATCGCCGACACGTCAAAATGGGTTAAGGCTCAAAGATAGTTCACCAATCGGAAGAGTTGACGAAGTAGACATCCGCCATTGCGGAAGCTAAAGACATCCGACTTTCGATGTGGAGATGCTTCCGACGTCCGACGTAAGTGCTAAATCGGAAGATGTCAAGGTTTGCGTGTCCGCCATTGTGGAAGGTTGGAACTTCTGAGGAGTCACCGTTGCAGAAGGTTGGAACTTCTGGGGAGCCGATTCGGCGGAAGGGAGAATGGTAGAGGAGCCGATTCGGCGGAAGGAACAATGGTTCAGTGAATTTCAGGGCTGGAAAATGAGAAAATGGCAGTGAGCTAATGCGCCAGATTGCGTGAAAAACATAGGAAGCCACAAGGGGGCAAGCCCCCTTGACCCCCGTCATCCCTTGAGACAGTCGTTCTTATGAGAAGGAAAATCCTGTGTTTTGGGCAAGAGTTCGAATCAGAGGGATTTCACAAAGGACAAAGGGGATGCCGAAAATGCAGCTGCCGAAATGGCTCTAAGATCATTAGAAGAATGTGAAAATTCTACATTGCAGTGGTGTAATGAAAATGCAAGGATTTGGTGAAAGTCTTCATTCTTAGAGGTGGTGTGGTTTTCACATCCAAGGTCGGAATGAAGCATGTGAATAGGCGTTGGAAAGCTTATCCAGCAAAGAACAAGGATAAATGACTGGAATCTGAGCATGAAGCACAAAAATGCTAATGATGACTGCTGTCATCAAATGGAAAAATCTGGACAGTTGCATGCCCAGGGGCAGCAAGGACTGTGAAGTCAACTAGCTGCTGTGTGGAAGAGGAATTCCACGAGAAGATGAGGGATTTGAAAGGGATGTTTTCATTAAAACCCTATCTTTCTAATTATAACTACATTTCCTAAGTTTATGTTTGAAATGCATGAGGGTATGTATTTCATGCATAGGACATTGCATGATTGGTAAGAATATTGAAAAAAATATATATGTACAATGAACCACTAATGATAATCATTGTTTTGATGTTGGCATTAGTGGACAAACCAACGATGACATGGACCTGGATGAATATGTTGCTGATGCTGATGAATGAGACCAACAACCCTCTGGAGAAGGGATAAGGCAACAAGTCCATGACAAAAGTTGGTGAGCAAATGCTGCAATCTCCTGCAAGGACAAACCAAATTGGTCATGGAAAGGGAGTAAGTACAACCCATGCAGGTAAGAGTTTGCTTATGACAAATTCCATGGATTGGTCCAGGTAAGAGACCTCATACCATGTGAATATGGGAATGTAGAAAGGTGTCATGCCTATACATGATTAATGATATTGATTATAGTAATCCATCCTATATGAGGTAGCCATGGTTAGGCCATGGTATGGTTGAATGCATAAGTATTCCTGAATCAATGCAAGGTAGCATTGAATGGACATGCATTAAGAAGATTTTATGAATCTTGTTGTTATGCATTGAATGTATGCCTATGAAGGGTGTGAATGACTGACTGCATAAGTGTAGGTGAAATGTTGTGATGTATGGCATGAATGCATTGAGATGAGTGCATGTGAAATTATGAATAACTAATAGCTGAAATGATGAATTAATGATAATTCTGGAACCATTTCAGAGGTTGCTATGAATGCAGGATAGTCATGATCAATTGGCTGCCAGAAATACTCTATTGGAGAGCAAGGTGGTATGAATGATACGCCTGTGAAGTAAGGAGTATCTAACCACTTCATTTAATTACATGAATGATATGACTATACCTTGCAATGTTAGTATGATGATGATTGCAAGAAGTAAATGAGCTTTGAGAACACTGATGTGACTAACCTTTGAAGTATTTGAATTTTATAAATTCTGAAAATGCTTCAGTGATGGTTGTAGCAATGAGATAGTATATGCATACTTACCAAGTGTTTGGTTGATGGAAGCTCATGTTTCAGGTAGATTATTTTGAGAATGGCATTGAGAGGTAAGATCCCGACCAATGCTGGAATCTACCATTTATGAGAGCTTGTTAAAATTGAATTGTGAATTTCAAATATTGCTGACAACTGCTAGTCACTACTGGCTTGTATAAGCTTGTGTTTGGATGTTTGAAGCTTATGTTTCAGGTAGATTATGTTAAGCATGGCATTGAGAGGTAAGATCCTGATCAATGCCTGAATCTACCATATGATATGCATAATAGGTTGTTAGGATTTGAATTGTGAATTTCGGATTTGAGAAATCGCTGACAACCACTAACCATTGTTGGCTCGCATAAGCTTGTGTTTGGATGTTTGAAACTCATGTTTCAGGTAGATTATTTGAACATGGCAGTGAGAGGTAAGACCTTGACCAACGCCAAAATCTACCATTTATGAGAAGAAGTCTCATGGTTGTGAAAATTAGTTGGTACGGGTTGTTAAATTCAAACTGTGGATTTCGGATTTAAGAGGTACTAACGGCTACTAATCATTGTTGGCTTGTGTGAGATTGTGTCAGAAGGGACAAATGGTAAGTGGGTATTCATGTTATGATAGTAAGCATAAAATTATAATGGGCATAGTAATGCTACTTACAAGAAACCCACAATTGAGCAAGTCAATTTATGT
>LPNX010298986.1:138102-179039 GCA_001517045.1 Pseudotsuga menziesii
CAAGTTCTTGCTAAGACCCAAGAGAATCTTGGGGAGATGCTCAAGATACAGAGAAGGCAGAGTGAAATGAACCACCAGATTTTGCAAGACTCTATTGGTTTGCAAAGGGAGGTGAAAAGCCTTCTGGGAGCAATCGGCAAAGGAAAGGAAGGTGGATCAACAATGGGACAATTGTCCAAGTGACCTGATAAGAAACGGTCCAGGCATGAATACTCAAAGGAAATTGAGCAGGTAAATATGAAGCAGCCAATGAAATGCTGGAGATGCGGAGGACATCATTTACGTCAGGACTGTCCAATGAGGGAACATGATGAAAGCAGTAGCCGCAGAGTTCCTAGACTTCGGGATCAGCGGGGAGTTGAGAACCAGCAGGAGAAGTCCATGGAAGCCGAGAGGCTTGGTCTTGAACGTTCAAAGTAGATGATTGAACGTGGTATAGATCTGCAATTTTGAAATTTTGATGTGCAATTGTATATGTATTGTATATACGTAATGGAACACCGAGGACGGTGTTATTCGAAGGGGGAGGGGAATGTAATGTCCCCAGTTTTGACCCCGTTTGCATGATGTATATATTGTAATTAATCGTGGTGAGGAGCTCAAGGAAAAAGCCCCACCATCGATTTTGTTGTCTATGTTTCGGCAATAGGGATAATTGCCGATTGTATGCTGTGCTATAAGGCACATTATAATTTGGCATCATGTAAACACGTACATCAATTAAAATAAACCACAACCAGCTACGGCAGTGCAACGTTGAATGAAAAGGGCATGATTTCCTAAGGATAAGGGGGGGGGGTGAAATATTTAACCTATGGGCCAATGGGGAAAAGCCAATGTCTATGAGAAAACCCATCAAACTGTCAACTACCTTTCTTGTCTTTTTCCCCAATCATTTATTTCTGCTAGAATGTGGTTGAGTTAGTTATTGCATGGAATGGGAAGAGTATGGGCAAAAATTCGAATTGGGCAGAGAACCATTTTTTTGAAAAACGTGTTCTGACTTCCTTGGCAAGGAAAATGCCCAAAAACGTATGCCATTCTGCTATGCATCCACGTTTTTCCATTTTTCCTCCATTCTCCTTCACGTTGGGGTTTTTGGGAGCAGCTGGATTTTTTCCTGTGTTTTTCATTCCACGTTTTTGGTTGCTGGATTCATTTTTCCCATGGATGGGAGGTCATTTTTGTAGTGCTGGGGATTGGGCTGTTTTCCTCACATTTTGGGAGTTGCTGGTGGATTTTTCATTCACGTTTTTGGTAGCTTCATGTGTTTTTACCATGGCTGTGAAGGGCCATTCACGTTTTTGGCTGTCTCACCGACTATTGGTCTCACGCACAGGCTATTTGGGACGTTTTTCCCTGCTGTGAGTCGTGCTCACTGTTTTTTTTGCTTTGGGGCTGTTGTCTTCCTCACGTTTTTGTGTTAGCTGTGGTGTCCAAGTTCGTTTGGGGCCACTGTGGAGTGCCAATTTGTTGGTTGTGTTCTCCTCTGTCAATGCTGGGGGTTTGCTTACCTTTCATTTGGGACTGTGCATAGTTGCTGTCGTTTCCATTGTGAAATTGGGCTGATGTTGTTACCCTGGTTTGGGTGTTGTTGCTGAGTTGTCTTGGCCATGATAGGGCCAAGAACAACTCTGTATTGACCCGTGGACTTGTGTTGTGCACACCTTCTGTTTGGGATTATCCCTGGTTGCCCTTGCGTCTTCACGGCATTGTGAAGGGATTGTTTTGCTGCTGGTATGCAGTGGATAGTCTTCGGACTGTGCTGGCTTGGCTTGTCTGTTGAAAGCCTGTGAAACCCAGCTGTGTTGGTTTGCTGTTTTGTGCCCCCTTGGCTATGTGCAAGCCTACAATTGTCCCCTTAGTCCTTGAGGAATCATGCCCATCTCGGGGGTGGCAGCATGGCTGAGAGATTGATGAGCAAGCTAGCCTATGGTTGGGTGGAACGTTGCAGCGACGTAGCTGGTTGCGGGCAAGTTCTTAATCGAAAGATAAGTGCTGCCGTTACTTCGCCTCTGCAATTTATATACTATATTATGTGAAATGATGAACATGCTCAATGCTGGAAATGTTTATGTATGTTTGATTCCGTTGTATGAATAAAGACTGTGCATATGTGTATGCTTGCAAGTTTTATTTTCAATATTTGATTTCTTCCAATGTTCATGGGGCGATTTTCCCGGCTGTGTTGATGTTCGTCGTGCCCTCTTCGCCGGTTGAGGGATGGGGATGTGACATGCTGTATTTAAGGAATACATCCATAAATTCCTAGAGGTTTATTTTTATCACTGGATAGTATTTGGATCAATCGACAAGCACATAGGAGATTTAAGACTGATGTTAGAGAAATGTAGGCAGTACCAGATTTCTCTGAACTTAAAAAAATGTATATTTTGTGCGCCATTTGGTATTTTGTTGGCTCACATTGTTCGCAGAAAAGGCTTGATGGTAGATCCTGCAAAGATTGCCATCATTGTAAATCTTCTAGCACCCAACTCAGTCAAGCAATTAAAGACAGTACTTGGTCACACCGGGTACTATAGAAAATTCATCAAAGGTTATGCGAAGATCACAACACCTATGGAAAATCTATTAAATAAAGATATAAAATTCCTATGGGATGAGGAATGCCAGAAAAGTCTAGACACTCTCAAAGAAAATATGGTTATAGCACCCATCTTAGTACTTCCAGACTGGACCAAGCCATTTCATGTACATGTGGATGCATCTGGCATCACACTGGGGATCGTCTTAACCCAGCCAGGAGAAGGGGGTATCGATCACCCTATCTCATACTCAAGGAGAAAACTATCCACTGCAGAAAAGAACTACACCACTACATAGAGAGAAGGTTTAGCTATGGTGTATGCTCTACAGAAGTTTAGGCACTACCTGTTGGGTGCCTCATTCAAGATGTTTACTAACCATTCCACTTTAAAGTACTTGGTCAATAAGCCAATGTTAGGGGGAAGAATCTTTAGATGGTTACTCCTGTTTCAGGAGTATGATTTTGAAATCATTGTAAAACTAGGAAGATTAAATGCTGGACCTGATCATCTGTCGCGGATAGACTTAGGAGAAGAACCAAGTAACCTAGAGGACAATTTGCCAGATGTGCAATTGTTTGCTATTCAGATCGCAGATGAATACTACACTGACATCATTCATTTTCTCACCACAGGATGGGCACCTATTGAGTTTACTAAGCATCAAAAGGAACAGCTAGTTGTTAAAGCAGCAGACTTCACATTGATCGCAGGGCACTTATACAAGTTAGGTACAGATGAAGTCCTCCGCAGATGCGTTATGCTGCATGAGAAAGAGGCCATTATCAGAGAAGCACACTTAGGTGCCGCAGGAGGTCATTTCGCAGGAAAGACGACTGCTCAGAAAATCTTAGCTGCAGGATTATGGTGGCCTACTTTACACAAAGATACTAAGGAGTTTTGCAGATGCCACGATATCTGCCAGAGGGTAGGAAAACCTTTACGGAGTGATGAAATGCCGCTGCAACCATAGATTACACTGCGAGCATTTGACAAATGGGCTATATATTTTGTGGGTCCTATCAACACACCAGGAAAATGAACTGGTGCGAGATACATCATCACAGGAACATAATACCTCACCAGATGGGCAGAGGCGGAAGCAGTAAGGAATTGTGATGCTGTTACAGCTGCACAGTTCATTTTTGAAAGCATCGTCAGTAGATTTGGATGTCCAGTAATTTTGATGAGCGATCAAGGCACACATTTTTTGAATCGCACTATTGAATCCTTGACAGAGGAATTCCAGATACAACACCATAAGAGCACACCCTACCACGCACAAGATAATGGTACGGTGGAGGCCTTTAACAAGATTCTAGAAAATGCTCTTGCTAAGATTTGTAACAGCCAAATAAATGATTGGGACCTCAAGGTTAATGTTGTATTATGGGCTTATAGGACTACATGCAAGAAACTTACAGGGCACACACCTTTCAGCTTAGTGTATGGACAAGAGGATGTTATGCCTATGGAATATATTATTCCTAGTTTAAGAGTCACTCAAATTACCAAGATGGATGATACAGACACAATGAATGAAAGACTAATGTAGCTGCTTGCCTTAGAGGAAGACAGATTCATTGCAGGATTCCATCAAAAAGTGCAGAAGGCACGAGAGAAAGATTGGCATGACAGGCACATTAAGAGTAAGACTTTTCAGATAGGAGACCTAGTGCTCCTTTATGACAGTAAGTTTATTAAGTTTCCAGGAAAGTTCAAGATGCATTGGTTGGGGCCATATCAGATCCAGGAAGTTACAGAAGGAGGTGTCGTTCAGCTCAACAAGTTGAATGAGGAGCTTCTTCCCACGTTGATTAATGGCAGCAGGCTCAAGCTCTATAGTGATAGCCACCCCACCTCTCAGGCCTAACTCAGACAGTGTATGAAAGTGCAGATGCCCAATGTAGTTGAAAGGAGGCATCGCACTAGGAATTAGTCTACATCGATAGATATTCTAAGTACAAGGAATCACATGAGGACGGTTCATTTTGTGCAAGTCATAGGATGCTTGCGGGAAAAAAAAAACTTTTAACTTGTTTTGCGCAGGTGATGCAGTGAGCCATCGTAGCAAGGCAATGTTTCCCCATGCCATGTAGCCAGTGTTGAAAAAGGACAGAGGGCCACTCACTTCGCCCTCTGACAAGCAGTTAATCCGAATATGACAGGTATCTGTTACCCTAGATTTGGCAACAGTATAATGATCTTTCCTGATTTGGTAAAATATTTGATGAGACTGGCACCTGCACACACATTTTGAGGGAAATTTGATCGGATTTCAACAATTAATGAGGATCAAAACGATGGGTGTTGTATTTTCCATGCAATTAATACTACTGACGGGTCTAGTCTACAGAACCGTTGAGTCACAGAGTATCACCATTGTTATAAATATAAATATCATCCATATGGAAGGGTTACTTTGGCAATTTCAGAGAGCTATAGAGAAAGTTGCAAAGTTTTCCTTGTGCAGAGGTACCCCAGTTACAAAGTGCTAGTTTTCCCTAATTTTGTAGCCATTTCCCATCTAGAGTATTGCACTGAGTGGGTTCTGTCCAAGGAGGAACCTTTAGAAGACATTGTGAGACGATTCCAGAGTGGTGGCCTCCAGTATGCTATGACGACGCCGCCCAAGGTTGTGAAATTAGGTACATCATAGGTCAGATAGCCGCCAAGGATGAGGAGTCAAGCGCAGGATGTAGAAGATGTCATCAAAGTATTAGCTACGGAGAAGCAGAAAGATGATCCGATCACTGAAGATAAGAAAGCAGAGCATAAGAATGATGAGAAGAAATCTCCAGCCAGGAAGAAAGTAAAAATGAGAAAAAGAAGGAAACAAGAGAAGGAAGATGACCTATCTCATCAGCTAAGAGAAGAACAAGAGGTTCCAAAGGTCAAGAATGAAAATAAGAAGAACACAAGCAGTGTGAATACCTAGAGCAATTTGCTGAGAAGAAAAGTGAAAGGGAAAACAAACCGAACAAGCAGAACTTCAAGATGCAGACACAGGCTTGTTCTCGGAATGGAATTCCTGGCTTGTATACCTTTCGCATAAGAAGGATCCATACTGAATGGAATGTTTGAGAAGGCTGGAAGATACAGATTTATATTTCCTCTGTGATACAATTTCTAACCCAGATAGAGAGGAAAAGATATCTGTGGACGGCTTCTCAAGAGCTTAAGATCCTTCAAAGAGTTGCTGACCCAAGAAAAAACCTATAGGAAACTTTGGAGTATATCAAGTCTCGCAAGTGATGAGAGCGAGAGCATGACAATAAGGGAAGGGAAGATACGAGAGACCTACGAACTAAGTTACAGAAGATTCAAGCATCAGTCAAGCTATGCCTGAAACGACACAAGAGTGTGTCGAAGCTATGGAGAAAGAAGTTGCAGGACTTCAATAGATATTTACAAGGACTTTGCAGGAAGCCAAGGAGAAGCTACATCAAGAGAAACTAGCTATTAATGGCTCAGGGGCGAGCCACAAGTAAGTGTTAGGGGACTGTTGGAGTAGGGTCCTACAGCTACAGGAAAAGCTATTGTTTTGGAACGAGTAAGTCAAAGGTAACAGTACCTGAGCGGCAGAGAGGAGAAAGCTCAACCACTGCAATTAAGGCAGTGATGAAGATAGGAGGGCTCAGCTACCCTCATAAAGGAAAAGGAGCAACGAGGCCAAGGTATTGAAGACCAAAGATAGAAAAAGAAGCAGCACCAAGTACCCACGGTCAACGCCGGGAAGCGTGGAAGACTGCAAGAACCTGTGGTGTGATGGAAAGTGGCAGTTCGAGTATAGATAGACTGACTGTCATAGTTAGGGTTTTGGGTTACTATTGGGAGAGGCCCATAGTGTTGTAATGGCGAGACCTTCGGGCCGCCTATAAAGGGATGTATTTTGTATTGTAAAAGGTTAGCTAATTAGCTATTCAGCTAGTCAAACAATCTATTAGCCATTAGCTCTTTTGTATTATAGAAGAGCCGAGCTCTGGTTCTGTTATTCAGTTTGTAGTATCTTACTATAACTAGTAGCTGACTCCTAGAGTATGTATGTAACAATCCTCAGGGATTGAGAGAGAGAGAGAGAGGAAGAGTATATTGTAAGAGAAGCAATATAAGAAGAGAAGAGATATAAGAGAGAAGGGCTCCTGGCAGTGTGCGCAAAGTTACCCAGAAGATCTTAGCTACATATGAGGTTGCAGTGGAACTTTGTTTACTCTCCCAAGTTATAATATATAAACCAGTTCCCGTGGACGTAGCTTCTACCCTGGAAGTGAACCACGTAAAATCAATGTGTTATGTGACTGCTTCATGTGATTGTGCTTTACTTAGTTACTATCTATTATCTGTTACATGAATGCCGTATATCAGTTAGTAAAATGTCTGTATGTTCTCATTTAGTTACAGCATTATAGAAGGTTAAAGGCGAGTTCAAATGTATCAAGTGTTTTCTTATTAGTTTATCAGTGCTTGTTTTGCACAGTAATAGTCACTTTGTTAAGTGCTTCCAGTATACTTATTTAGTGAGTTAAGGATAGTGATGTGAGTGGGTTGAACCGTGAAGTTCATGTAAGATTGTTTAACACCCTGTTGGAGGTTAACCGAGTTATTCCTCCCAGTGGGAAACCCTTTGGACCTTGAGAGTCACATTGGTCCATACTATAGGAGATATTGCATTGACATATGGCTATATCGCATTGACAGAGGAGATGCGGTGTGAGATATCACAGATAGTGAGAAACATGGAAGGGAGAGTTTGCACATCGTCCTAGTCATTGTGATGTGATAGGAGTCCTCCCCCTATCAGAGTCCATGAGGAAGGGAGAACAGCGACTTAAAGAAAGATCTCGCTGGCTAAGGAGAGCCGTGAGACACTAGGATGCCTCAGAACCTAGTTAAGGACACTTGATTCTTTAGCCAACCCATCTAAGATCACTTCGGGTGAGACTTCAGGCCATTCTGCGGTCTGTTTTTGAAAGGGCCAATGAGTTAGGGGTGTTGTTGGTACATTATAAGTAAACCCAGGTCTGCCCAAGGTACCCAACACTACCTTCAGGGTGATTCAATCTGCCCAAATAACATTGTAAAGTTGGGTATGCCCATATTTATGATGACAGACCACTATTTTTGTTAAAATGTTTATCAAGTTCTTGTTGGAAGATACAACAAGCCCATTACCCTGAAGATAATAATTGGCAGAAAACTTAAGCTTGATCCCTTTTTCAAGGGCATAGGGTGTAAGATCAATGGACATGAAGTAGGATGCATTATAAAAAATGAGATATTCAGGGGCACCAAACCTAGTGACTATTTGACTTTTAATAAAGTATATCACTTGGTTTGTATTGCACTATCTAAGAGGAACTGCTTCCACCCTTTTTTCAGCTCGCAAGTTATCTGGGGTTTCTTCTATGAGTGTTGTTAGTTCTGCAACAACATCTTTATGATTGATTAGTGATAAAAAAAAATTGAAGAATTCTTTAATATTACTAATTTTTTTCATTTGAGTCTTCCTGATTAGTTGTTCAAATCATTCGAGCATGGTCTTGACTTATCTAGATGTCTACGATTGAGTAGCATCAACAAATTCTGGTCGCACCTCTAAGAATACTTCTTTCTACTTTTGGACATATAACAGAGTTTTCTTTTGTGTCACAGGTCTCACCTGCAATTGTCCTTGTTGTGTATTATGGGCTGCACCTGTTGTAGTACCTCCACTCATGACTACATCAATGTGAGGTTCTTTTTGTTCAGAAGAGATCATTTGAATTTTTTGATTGGGATTTGGATTTTGAGTGTGCACCGAGTTGGGATTTATGACAGTTCTATCCTTCTATTTTGCAATTAGTTGTGGACACTCTTTGACGGTGTGATCAAATGCTTTATAGTATGTACAAGTTTTCACTGGAATTTCACAATATCAAGAAAATTTCTTGGCTTCCCGCAATTATAACATATGACTTGGCCTCTTCCTTGACCAAATCCTCCTCCTTGTTGTTGTCCTCGACCTCTAAAGTTTCTACCCCCCCCCCCTTTGCGTAGGGTATTTTTGTTGTTGAGGATACTAATTCTGCAGGTATTGTGGTTGTTAATATTGAGCAGGATGATACTGAGGATGTGCTCATTAATCTTGCAACTTCTCATCATTTTTCATTAAGTGGGTATCCATCATATTTTATTGCAGTAGATGAAATTCTCTATAGTCCTTTTCATCTAGACCCACTGATCTACAAAATTTACAATACAGACTAGATGCTGTGCTTACAATATTTTGTAATTACATACATTCTTCATACTTGTGGCACCTAGTCTAGTATATTCTACACCAAGGCATTCCTTGGGTGTTTAATAGGTTCGACACTCCTGCTATGACATAGTTCATGAGCGCTGGGAAATTGTATTTATGGTTTCCATCTATTTTTCATCTTTTACACCATAGTTATTCCTAAACTTCATTCCCTCTCTTGATTTCCTGGAGTTGGACCATAAGGTTGGCTAGTTGTGACTAAATTTGAATCATTCCTGAGCTAGTGTCTCCAACTGGTGAGGCTTATAATTTCATTTCTATTTCTAGAGCCTCTATCTGTGACACAATATTATATTGTATCAACAGGGTTCAGATATGTGGTAACAAGGAGGCAATAAAGCATTCCTTGTGTTGTACATCTAACATTTGGAATCTCAATTTGGCCATTAATGTCTTAAATCTCTTGTTAAAGTCCCAAAGAGATTATGTCAGTAACTGTTTAATCTCTTCAATTTCAGTGATGCACTCTAATTAATATTTTGGATTTTTGAATTCCTCTATCATCCCCACTCGAATCTTGTTGAGTGTTTTCAGGACAAATCCTATTGCTACTATGTAAAATTTCATATACATGTCAAGCACACAACCTTTCATAGTCATGATCATCTGTGATTCCTTGATATTCTCATCCTGGATCTGTCATGTAGTCTAGATAGCTTCATAAAGGAACCAATGTTTTTGTCGGTCTTCCAACCCATTTCCATTGAATATTTTTAAACTAATGTCAGCTCCAACCATTGTATGTGCTGCTAGTACAGTCAAAACAAAATTTTGGCTAGTTGGACTTATGTTTCTGCTATTTACAATGTTAGTACTACTCGTATTTACATAAGTACTTGGAGATAAGTATCTCGATCTTATTTCTAGAGATGTATGTGGTTATTTCGGCGATTTGTAACCATGTTCTCATTCTGGGGCTTTAGTCAACCCTTCTGAATCTTCATCCCCTTCAGGGATGGACTGATATTCCTCTTATTCATCATAAGACCCTTCGTCCAAGTATGAAGCAAGCTTGTAGCCTTATTCTTCTTTATCCATGATGCAACTCCCTCTTCTTAACATATTTCCTCTTCACTTACCAGACCTAAATATTCTTCCACTTCTTAAAAATACAGACTCTAGTTCACTTCCACTATCTCCTAGGAACATCTCACTTTAGGGTTCTGCTGAGACATATCCACTGTATTTCTATACAGTCTTGTTACATTCATAGAATACCTTTCTCACATACAAGCATTTTTATTCAGGTATTTAAATATGAAAAGTGTTGTATTTCTCCCTCTCTATGTCCCTCGACCTAAGTTCAATCTCTTCTTCTTAGCAAAACAAAGCTCGAGATATCATCTCGACGTAGCAGAGCTTAGCCAACATCACCTAGGACACGAATGTCATCTCACCCGAGATACCTCTATTTTTTGGGTAACTTCTAGAACCACATTTCTACATTTGTGTGGGAGGGTGTTTTAGTACGTTGGCTTTGTGTAAAGGCTTCAAACAAATACTGGAGAAGAATATTACTTGTATGGACACTACTTCAACACTAAGTTGTGATCCAACCCTTCTTTTTGTGACTTAAGTAAATAAACAGTTAAAATCCAACATAGCCATACTCATCAATATAATGTGGCTATCATACATTTATCCATTTGCAAACATAATAATCAACCAGACATTCAACACAATATTCACAGATATATCTAAGATATTTCAACATTCACACATATACATAGCATATAACGTGGAAACCCATTCGGGTGAAAACCACAAGGTACTCTTCATCTAGCATGAGGAAATAGATGCACCTTTTGTCTATGCACAAAGATGCAGACTCTATTCAAGATCTTCTCATATATCTTTACAGAATTTTCCTCCCTCTCATGCTCTATAATCTTCTCTCTTTTTCTTCCTACTCTACTCCTACTAGCAATCTGCACATACCCTGGATCGACTCAACATTCCCTACTCGTCTACGTACTTAGCTACAAAACCTCAACTCTGATGCACTTAGAGATATAGAGTCATTAACCAGGATGCCTAACTCAAGTCTAGATCAAGTGTCTTACCAAGAGTCTAGAGACTACTTAGATGCTATATCAACTAACCCATATACAAATCGGATTCCTTCTTTTATAGCCCCATTATAGACTCGATACGACTCCCATACATGCTTGTTATAGATTCAATACCGGCTTAATATAGACTCTAACAGACTCATTACAGAATGCCTTCCTATTGCTATCTCAGTTGACTTACTATATCCAACCAACAAGTTGTCTTTCCTACTATAGCAACACATAACAAGAGGCACTATCAACCTGACTTACAAATATGCCTTCACGCATGTGGTTTTGGCTAGCTCCAGCTGAGATTGTACCCATGATCGTTAAGGATTATTGCTTTCTCATGTTATGCCTTACTATTTTTTTCCAACCATTACAATATTTTCACATGGACTTTTGTTGATATTATGCCATATCATCACGTATCATGTTTTGTCCTTTTGTCATCACTTATTCATCTGGCGCAACTTCCTCTTCCAACACATTATCTTTGTCTTCTTCTTCTATTTCACTTATTCTATAGCAACATCCTTCCCTTTTCCCTTTATGTTGTTTCCTCTATCGTATCTCCTTCCTCTTCTCCTTTATGTTATTATCCATAATTAGGTATAATTCTACATGAATTATGCCCTACTGGTATGTTGAAGCCTTTGGTAAGTTGGTTGCTAGGATGTGTTCCAAGGCTCGCAACAAAGGATGAAAACCCAACCAAAAGCTTCAGGAAATCCTATGCAAGTATCACCCTCTCCTCTAATTTTTTGGTGTGGCTAACACCCATGGATATTCATCCTCCACTGGCACTCTTTTTAGTCAATGAGTTTCAATCCTGGAAGGAGCTATCTTCCTATAGAAGGAAGAAAAGTGTCTTAATTCTAAAATAATATACTTAGAAAGGAAATATAAACTAGGCTAGAGTTACCTTAAGAATGATGTGGTTTGATGTACATGTTAACTTGATATGAAAACATATAAGTTTGTTCATCAATTTAACAGAAATGTGAAAGATATTTACTTATCAACTCAAATTACTATCAATCAATCAAAATTGAATGATGGTAAGTTAAAGATTTAGAAACATTCAATATTAACCTGTGATTAATATGTTAATTCAAAAATTAACATAGATTATAATTGTCTGTGGATCATTTGAAGAAATAGATAAAAGTTTTAATTGAATAAACTCTTTTAAAACCTTAATCATACATAGATCATGAATAAAGATAAATGAAAACTATAGATAAATGTACTTATTAATTGCAAAAGATTAGCAGTGTTTGATAAGCAATTTGAAGTAAGAAAAATCAATATTATAAAGGAAATTTGACCAATAGATAAAGACTATCTAAGAGAATAACTTCGGTGTATTACTGAATGATTGTAACAAATTACAAGACCTGCATTAATCAGAGATTCTCGAGTCTCCTTTGCTGATTTTCTCCTCCCAAAATCCCCCCATTACATGAAAAAATTCCCCTTTAAATAATAGTTACAAAATAATAAATCTCCAAGAAACAAGGATTGGAATATCCATAAGAAACTAATAACCAAGAAATTATCTCCACCTAGCCCAAATGTCCAACAATTCGTCTATGTTTGGATAATTTGTTGTTTCAAACCCAAGTTGGACATCACATTTAAAAGTTTCAATCTCATTCTTAGACAACTTGTGCCAAATACAGATAAAAATGTGGATCTTTCCTTCAATTGGAAAAGGTTGTCTTACTAACTGATCCACGTCTTCAATGCTGATATGATCAAGACCCCTTAATTTTCTCACTAGCTTCGTCACACTGGCGTTCTACCTATTCAATCATTAGCTTTGGTGGACAAGCATTTTCAATGAGGTCCATGTTAGGAAAGTGCAATATTTCTATAATATTATCAACAGCATACCACCTTCTCCCATAGATAGCCTGAGCTTTCTGAATAGTATCTTCAATCATCGCATTCAAATTAAACCAGGCACTCAAAATAGTTCTAATTTTTTGTTAGTTGAAAACTGCTAAGGATAGTGATATTCTTTGGTCTATCCTTCATATACCTTTTTAAATCTAGGATATCATCATAATCCATAGAATCTTGTTCTATTTTAGTTGTTTTCTCCTCAAGAGTGACATACCTCTTGCCAAAAAAAACATGAGTCTCAAAAATAGCATCCAAAGTCCTAAACATTTTAGTTATCAACTCATGATGCTCTTGATTTACCTCGATAGATAAATCTTTAAAATCATGTTGAGAAAATCTAGAAAAAGTAGAGGAAGCTGCACTGGCAGTTGCATATTCACATTGTTTTTCAAGTGTAGCTATCCTGTGTGTAATAGTGGCATTTGTAGTATGTTCCTTCTACAATTCAGATTTGAGAGAAGTATTATTCAAGTACAATTCATTCAACCTATTTTCATATAACCTTTTAATATCAACAACATAAGCATCATGCTCCTTTCTGGTCCTGTCCAAATATTCTTCAAGCTTGCTTATTTCTTCCTTTATTCTGTCAAACTCGTTGTTCAATGTGTGAACTGCATCTAGATTATCACCTATGAATGCACCCAAAGTTGTAGGTGTATCAACAACATCTACCTGAGGATCACCAGACTATTGTGTCCAGATTATCTGATTAGCTTGAACATCACCTTTATCTCTGCTTCTCTTATTTCCTCTTCTAAGCATTTCCTTGGATGATTTGTTGTTGAAATAATCACCAAGAGGGACTACATTGTCTTCATCAAACTCAACCACCGACTCAATAAATGATGTAGTCCCATCCATTCTTGAGACTAATGAAGATGTATGAGTTATGGTGGAAGTGGGTTTAGGCATAGTAATATGAGAAGTAGGTAATGGAAAAGAGATGTTTTGATCAAGTGTTGTTCCAGGGGTTGAAGAAAATACTGGGATGGAAGTTTTAGGAGATGGAATGTGAACATTAGTAGCTGGAAGTGATGATCAAGGCACCAAAATTTTCTCAGGGATTGATGATGATGAAATGGTAAATGAGGGTTATTATAGAGGAATTTTCAAGGACTGGGTCTCTGCAAGTGTAGATTGAAACATGGGAGGTTGGACTGAGATAGGTATGATAGGGGCAGATGTAAAGGTTAAAGTATGATAAATTTGAGATAGTGAGGGTGATGGGATTGCTCCAGCAAACAAAGTAGAGAGAGTATGGATGGATGAGAGGAGCAATGTTGAAGTTGAAGAATAATACTTAGAAGTGGATTGTGAAATATTCAGAACATGGATAGAACCTTTCATACCATTACCATTGAACAAATATGTAAATTATTGAAAATATTCATATACTTCTTCGAGCACAGGCACAGGGGTAATCACCTCCTCTTCAGTATCGTAGTCACTCAAGTCTATAGTAGGGGTTTCAGTAGCATCTATCTAAATTTTTTGTTTCTTAAATGGATTAACCTCAGTTGTTGCTTGTTCATCACATACATGGGTAACTGTCATATTTACCTGAATGTTGACAATAGAGTTAGCAACTGTAGCTACTTGAGTATCCAATACAAAATTCATCTCAGATAATTTATGCTTTGATTGCTAAGAAGTATACAAGATATATTTTAATTGTTGAGCAAGAGTTACCAATATATTCCGTAGGGATTTTAAATTTACCTCCATCTGGATAAGTTATAATCGATGGACATTCTGCTTCGTTAGATTCTTTATCTTCTCTATTTTTTCTTACCCTTTCTAGTATATTAAGCTCCATTGTCTTGTAAATTGAAACCCTAGTTTTAATCTCCTATTGATATTGTAAAATGAGGTTTTGTTCATCCTTGCTCTTAGCTCTAGCCAAGACTTCAGAAAAAAATTTCAGTCCCTAATAAATAGAATCATCAGGGACTTGCTCATGAACATAATCAATATTGATATGGTATTGCTTGAAATGGGCACTAAGAAACCCTTTAGGGTCATCTTTCCTTTTGCTAGAAAAACCAAGTTTCAATGAATCTACCTAATCACCCAACATTACAGCCCAAGTTGAAGTTGGAACAACCAATGGCATGAGGTCCAAAGGGAATTTAGGCCATCCTTTCTTTTTAGGACCAACTAGTTTCTTGTAGACACCATCAGTTTTAGTCTAGAAAGAAACCTCTTCAATGACCAACCTGTTAGGAACTATATTGGGCAGCATATGGAGAGTATTTCTACCCCAAATTCTGATGTATTAAAATGACTCACCAACATACCAGTCACCGATTATGGAAATGAAATTTCTAGCCTTAGTTGAAAACCCACGAGCTTCCTGTTTGAATATTGAAAGATAAATGCTGCCAAAGAAATGTTCACATATTTCATAAAATATAGCTGCAAAATTAGTATCCCATAGTGATGAATAATAAATAGGTACTGGAGGGTCTGGTAAAGTCCAGTTCCATCTGAGATTGGGATATTGGAACTTAGTGCAGAATACATCAATTATAAAGATCAAAAGGTAGAAATTCGGCTTCTTCTAGGAAGTAGCTTTCAGATAATCTTGGATAGTCATTTTGCGCTCCCATGATAGGATTGATGCCCATGTGAAAGATTCACCAGTTTTCAGAACATGATGGGCGACCGGAGCCCATTCAGCTTTAAAGACAAAACAATTGGGAAGACCATAAAGTCTGCATAACATGGTTGCCAACAAGGAATAAGTTTCCATAGACCAAGAGACCGGGTATAGGCTGTCATCTTTCTGAGAAAATTTTCTAGGTTCATTCATCCAGGATTTCAACATTTCATCAAAATTGTACCTGGTCTTGGAAGTTTGGGAAAACTCAGCATTAAGAGGTTGCACAGCTGTTTTAAGAGCATAAGTTATGGTAAATACCTCGGGACATAAGGTGGCTAACTGTGAACCTTCTCTATCATTAAAAGACCAATCTTTAGGGTTTGTGTGGTCCATAATCCATTTGACGGTGTCAGTGAAGGGGAGTATAGCAGGCCTGGAAGCAATGGCATGTAGCCCAGAATCCCTAATTTTTTGGTAAGCCGACTGGTCGTTTTTAATATCAGAGAGGTCATCATTGTCAAAGATTGAGCAAAATTTGGGCCATTCAATTTGATAAATCTCATTAATCCTACCACTGGTGTTTGAGAAGACGTCAAAGTTTGGATCCTTGGTCAACATGTCTTTATGTGTTCTCTTGCAGTGAGTAACTCGTGACATTTTGGGAGATTGAATAAATCTGTTTAAATGCATAAACAATAAATCAAGACAAGTTGAAAGAGTAGAGTAACAGCAAAAATCAAAACATAAAACAAACAGAAAAAGCCAACCTGAATCGACTAAAGCAATAAAAATGATCAATGGTAAAATATCGCAGTAAAACTAAGACGGCAATGTAATTTTTGAAAATGAAAATGGTAAAGAAAATACAAAGAACATGCCCATTTATAGATTTTCTGCAAGTTTAATTTAGACTGTAGGATTTAAAGAAATAAATGATGGAGATTAAATCTTGTCGGATACGGGATCAAGTCACAAGATTTAAATTTTATTAACCTTCCCACAATCCGAATCCCAAAATTTGGGATTCGGGTTTCGGGAACTTACCACGCCACACTTAATTCAAACTTCTTCCCAAAATCTGCAATCCAAAAATTTTAGGTTTCGGGTTTTGGGATGACAAGATGCAATTGTAAAAATTGTTTCCGCACTTTGCATCCCAATTTTCAGGTTTCGAGATTCAGGAATGAAAAGTTGGAAATATGAAACCAATCTTCCGCAACTTGAAATTTTGGGTTTCAAGTTGCAGGTTTCAGGAAAGACTTATTTTTTTGGAAAATTTAGTTCTTCCCGAAATTCACAAAAACACACCAAAAATGCATGAATTTTCACAAACTGTTAAATAAATCAAATTATGATAAAGACATAGAAACCATGATGAATTTTCAATGGGGAACCCCTAAAAACCACTTGGGAACTTAAATCATTACCTTAGAATATAAAAATGGGGTGCCCATGTTAATCAACAAAACATGGGATATGTTGTATCTACAAGAAATGGCGACTGGCTGGGACGAACCAGTTATCTCTGTAAATAAGAATTTCTTCACCAAGAAAAACATGCCAGTAAAGAAATATTTCAGCCTAAATTTTAGAAAATGTTTACATAATGATGTAACCAACAAGCACAATTACAAAATGATTTATACATTCCCATCCATGATCAATTTAAGATGATGCAAACCAGATTAGGAAGTATGAAGAATAATAAGGATCATTTACCTTTAGGAAAACATAGGAATACATTTTAAGTTGAACCTGGGAGAAAACCTAAGACTACCCCAACATCAAATCATAGGACACCTTGATTTATTTACTATATTATTCTCTTTTTTTTCTTTTTTTCTTTTTTTCAAATAAATTCCTGTAAGACCTTATCGACATAAGACCACTTCCCCAATTAGGTAATTGGTTCCATTCACAAATTTGATCTGGAAACTGAACAAGCCAGCTTGGTAAGGATACCTCTTGTCTTCCATCTATATTGCTGAAAGAAACTATCATGGCCTGGTAACCATCTAATGATAATTTCATTCCAACATCAAACCTATGATCATGGTAGGGCTGGCTGGTGATAGGACCCCACTATCCTTATGTACAACAATTTCCTTACAGGAACAAACCAAAATTTATTTGAGTTTGAATTACAGGACACTACCATGGTTTGGTATCCACATAATGGTAGCATTACTCACTGATGATTTGCATATCATGAATGAACATACCTGTGATAGGATCTTCCATATTTCAACAAAAACTGAAATCCATCTCCCTAGTGTAATGCTGAATATGTAATTCCACCAAGCATCTATGAACCTGTTGATTCCTAGAAAATCGCAAGTAACAACAGTTAGGGATTCTCCCTAGTAAATGTTCCCAACTATCCCATTACCGTTTGGTATGGGGAATCCATCCGGTTTACGGTCCGACTACCGTAGGTCAAGTAACAAACATAAAACATTATACCGGTTACAGCCCGGTCCACCGTGTATATTTTTAGTTTTTTGTTTTTAAATATGATATGCAAGTGCCTATCTAAAATGCAGATTGATAGAAAATACGAGGAGCAGTCACAATGTGATGCACAGGTTCTTACCTCTCGTCTTAACTCTCTCACATCTAAATCACACACAGCAAGAAACTAAAACTAACTATCTAACTATCCCTAGGGAGCAAGATCATCATTTATCAATGAGTAATGTATTTCAACACATGCATTAAGAAAAATCACAGATAGTTGTTACTTATTTCAAAACGCATGAACATTAATAGATATATGAACAACAAGATAGCTTATTGTTTATGAAAATCCTTCATTACTCATAGTGGAAATTTCATAGAATAAACTAGAGCGCATTCATAACAAGAACATAGGTTCAAAGAGTTAGAATGATCTCACAGTTAATGGACAACAGCTGAAAACGAAATAGTTCACATTCAACAAATCCATAGCATAGCATTTGAAACCTTCCACCAAGCTTTCTCCAATAGGGAACTTGTAATTTCTTTATTGTAAAAGGAAATAGTTCTTCTTACAACATACTCTCACAAATATATCTGGTAAAAATTCCCCTCTACACCTCTAATTCTCCTATATTTATACAAAACAGCAAAACCTTTAGGCTACCCTCCAGTGACCTTTGGGCTCCCCAACCATTTAAATCCACAATTTTGTCTTTTAGTGAGTGTTGTACAATACATTACATTAAACTAAAATTTAATAGCACTTTTATAAAAAGGGACTAGCTTCGTCACCGATCAACTTTTCCCAAGCCTGGGCCTCTGCTGCTATCGATTCTACTCAGTAATACGTTGGTCTTTTTGAGATCCTGTTGATCTCAAACCTTCACGCTCCTCTTTTCTTGAGAAACATCTCTGGTTCTTACTTTTCCTTTCTTCAGCCAACTCCCTTCTGCTATGTCCTTTAGATATGTCTTCTTTGCAGCAACAGTCATCAAACTAGGTCTGAAAAAATCCTCTAAATCCATCTGCAGTTAAAATGAAAAAAATCATCATTAATCTGGACTGCATTCAATATCATTTAACTTTTCAATAAAAAGTAAACCACATTATCAATAAAACTAATCATCAAATGTGAAGCCCTGTATTGCGTTCTTGTCGCGAAATTGTTAACTTGATAAAAAAATCAGAAACCTCCGTCACCTATGGAGTAGGGTAAAGGCTCACAAAAATGGCAGGAAAAACCCCCACCGGTGGGAAAAATATGAAGCATTAGGCTGACAAACTCCTCATCGGCGAATGGAAAAATATACATCATATGTTTAGTTCACTAAGTTTTCACAACATCGGAAAGCATATAAACTAACGGTTTTGGGGCAAAATCAAACATCGAAAAAATAAAGCGCTAAAAGCTATCGTACATGCACCGGATATCTGAACCACTAATCATCGATGAGATAGTTTACTAGAAAACCACAACTATGAAAAGCAATCAGACTACAGCTTCTACACTCAAATGAAAACTTCGGTGATCGAAAACTTTAATTACTACAGATCAGTGAATTTTAAAACTAAGCATCTCCATAGTGTCAGTGAGATAAACAAAAAGGCCTTCAAAATGGTGGCGTCACTCGAGACTAGAACTCTAACTATTAGCCAAAAACATTCCGATAGCGAAACAAAAAATCATCGCAAAGCAAAAAAGTTTGAACCAATAAAACCACGTAATCGGTGAAAGAAAAAACTATCCATCTTCCCGTTCTCTATCTGTCCTCTGAAATGGCAGTGACATAAAAGGATAATGCTCCAACCGCGATAAAATAAAAATGCCGACAGTCCAAAGAAACAAATGAAATAAAAGTGCATCGGTGAAAATAAGAACTGTCCATTAGGAAGTTCATTACTTACCCTCCGCAACGACGGTCGCGTAGAGAACTCCTGGTCCGATTCAGAAATAAATAAACTTCCGACAGCGATGAAGGAAATCATTTTTAAATCAAACTTCAAGTTCCACAATCGAAAGCATCAGCAAACAAAAAGCAACTTTCCAAAAAGAAGAAAAATAGTTTACCTCAATTCAACTTCAAACAATCCAAAATGTAGCAGAGGGAAAAAAACAAATTTCAGCAATCCAAACACTCCCATGCAAGATAAAATTAAAAGGAGGGTCCAAAATTTTAAAAAAAATGGGAAAATAGTTGCAGCTGCAACAATTGGCGACTACCTGGTGAACCCAGATCTATGGACAATTTCTTCCTTAAGTAACAGACTGTTTGACAATAAAACCAACATGTTGAATTCTTCTAGATGTCTAGATTTCCCAAATGGCAAATGCATGTACTTTTAATCATTGATGATAGTCCAATTTAGGAAAATGGAAACCAAGATTTCAAAGTCAAGATAACTCTTTTGAGGCCAGGAATATGAGTTTCATTTTTTACCTCTGTCTTCGGGTAGCTTCCAGCTTGGACACCACAGGATTGTAACATATGGTAAACAAAAATATTCATTTGTTCCTCATTCCCATGCCATTTTGCACTTTTTGTGCTTTTGGACTTTTGTCCTTTTCTAATCCTCCAGTATGCCTTTCTTTCTGAATTTCTTATTCAGGCTCCTCTATCCATAGTGTCCTTTTGTGTGAGAGATGTATTTAATTTTCAGCTCACGGACGGAGAATAAATTTGGCAATTTTGTACTCATATGGTTCAGTACTTTGTTTTGATACACATTGCTTTCTTAGGATATTTTTTACTCTTATTTTCCTTTTTGGCTTTCAATTCTTGGCATGGGATCATTTATATATAATATATTGTTTACCTTGCTTCCTTTCCATGGGTCCTTGCTGTCACCCCCTCAGACATTTTTAAATGTGACATGGATGGAGCCTTGAAATAGTATTCCAGACCTTTTGATCCTAAATTATTTTACAAGGATTAAGTAGGACTTCAATGTGTTCATAGCCATTTAGGAAAACTGCTAAACTAGAAGAAATTCTTCCAAATAAATCAATAGTACACAGTCTTATAGCCAAGGATTTTAGTTAATCCAGAATTCTAATGTTCTCCATGCAACCAAAAGTTTTCTTCTTTTATTGAAATCAATCAAAATATAACTAAAAACAAATAGAAATAGAAATAAATAAAAAATAAACAAACAAAACAGTTTATTTATGTACAAAACAAAAACAAAAATCAGGAAAAATAAGGTTTGAGAACTAAACCATTAATTGGTAAGTTCTCTTCCCACCCCTGTAAATTTTTGCAACTTGTAGGTTGAGGGGCCAAGCTTTGCCGCAATCTGAAAAGGGCCTACCCATAACTGTTGAAACTTCATGTGTTTCCCCTTTTCATCATGCAGGTGATCCCACTTAAGAACCAAATCTTCCACTTCAAATTCCATTTTTCCAGCTTTTTGTTTATCAAACCACCATTTCACTACTTCTTGTTGATGCTTAAAACATTCTTTGGCTCTGGACCTAGACTCTTCCACCTTCAAGAGATTATAGATTCTAATTTGTAGGATTTTTTTATCTGTGCCTCTAGACTCCTGAGCTATTATGGAAGATGGTAGCATAATGTTAGGAGGAAGAATAGCTACTTTTCCATAAATGAGGGTATATGGTGACAAACCTATGGAATTCTTGGGTGTGACTCTATCAGCCCAAAGAGCATTCAGTAATGCTAAATGCCAAATTCTCTGGTTTTCTATCACAATTTTCTTTAAGATCCTAATCAAATTCTTGTTTGTAGATTCTGCCAAACCATTTCCTTGTGGGTAATAGTTTGCAGAATAATGCAACTTGATTCCTCTTTCATGAGCAAATGCAGTTAATCTAATAGAAGAAAAATAAGTAGCATTATAAAAAACTAGGGAAATTGAAACCCCAAACCTGGTCATAATATGATCTTGCAAGAAATCCATGACTAAATCTTCATTCACTTTACGTAACGGAATGGCCTCAACCCATCTAGTGAAGTAGTTAGTTGCCATCAAAATGTATTTGTCTTGCAAGGAAGAATTTGGTTTTATCTCTCCAATGATATCAATTCCCCAAATGGTTCTATTATCATCACAGGCTTCAATGGTCCTGCTGCTTTGGCTTGTATTCCCCCACACCTCTGGCAGATATCACACTCTCTGACATGGGCATGCGCATCCTTGAACAGTGTGGGCTAATAGCATCCAGCTCTAAGAATCTTATGGGCTGTCATATCTCTGGAAAAATGACCTCTAGCAGGCCCATCATGTAACTCTGTTATGACCTTCTTTGCATCTTCTTTCTCTAAGCATCTGAGAAGAACTCCATCATAATTCTTTCTGAATAATATTCCATCAACGATCTAATATGAAGCTGATTTAAGGCACAATCCTATTTGTTGTTTGGAATTCCAATGTTCTAGAAACAATCCTTCCTAAAGGTAATGAACAAGGTCCTGGTACCAAGAATCTGGAGCTATGAAAAGAGGACATACATCCATCATATGTAACTTAGCTTCATTGTCCCAATTGTTTTCTTCATTTTTTTTACTTTCAGCCATTAGTTTGCACAGTCCTTGACCTTTAGCTATGGATGTTGGTTTGAATTTGAGGTCATATTCTTGTAAAGTTGTTATCCAATTGCCTCTTCTTTCTCCTAATTCTTTTTGTATGAAAAGAGACCTTACAGCTGGGTGTGGAACTATTACCTTCATCTGGTTCTTAAGTATGTATGGCCTGAATTGTTTTACCACTTTGAAAACTGCATAAGCTTGTTTATCGACAACTAGGTAATTCAATTTGGCTCCTTGCAGACCAGTGCTCATAAATGATATGGGATACTCATCTCCCCCATCTTCCTTCTGTGTAAGCACCGTTGTTAATGAATCGTCAGATGTGAAAGTGTACAAAATAAAATCCTTTTCAAAATTTGGATTTTTGAGAGATGGTGCATTAGCAATAGATGTCTTTATTTTACTGAATGCATTCTTCTCTACATCAGTCCACTTGAATTGTATACTTTGTTTCACCATTTGCTGCAAAGGTTTAACAATTTGAGCGAAATCTGGTACAAACCTTCGCACAAAATTAATTGTCCCCATGAATGATTGCATACCTTTTTTGTTATGGGGTAAAGGGATCTGTTCTACGTCCTTGATCCTTTCTGGGTCTATGGAGATCCCTTTCTTAGAAACAACGTGACCCAGTAGCTTTCCTTATATAACCGCAAACACACATTTCCTAGGATTCAGTGAGATCCCATATTTTTGACAATGCTCGAAAATTTGTTTTAGATGGAATGCATGCTCTTCTCTCTTCTTTGAAAATATCGTGACATTGTCGAGATATACTACAACACTACTGCCAATTAGACCATGGAAATCTATATCCATAGCCCCCAAAAAAGTAGTTCCGCAATTGATTAGTCCAAAGGGAATTCTTTTGTAAGCAAAAGTTCCACACTTTGTTCTGAATGTAGTTTTAAGGTTGTCTTCTTCAACTACTAATACTTGATTATAGCCATAGAATCCATGTAGTAATGAAAATAACTTAGAACCCGAAACCATCTACATTATTTGTTCCATGGGTGGAACTGGATAGTTATCTTTATCCAAAGCACGATTGAGGTTTCTAAAATCTACACATAGCCTGATTTCTCCATATGTATTCCTCACTGGCACCAAATTCGACACCCATTTCGATTGTCTGACTTTGAATATAATTTTAGCATCCAATATTTTTTTCACTTCACTCTGAATTAAAGGTTCCAGTTTTGGATGCATCTTCCTCAAAGGTTGCTAATAAGGCTTGACTCCAGCTCTAATAGGGATGACATGTTGTATGATCTTCGTGTCATATGTTTTAAGCTCTTCATATGTCCAGGAAAACACATCTTTGTATTGTTTGAACAAACTAATGAACTTATTCATTTCACCTAGAGAACAACACTTTCCCAAATTTACATATATGGGTTTAACTTCAGTTCCCAAATTTATTAGCTCGAATTGTAAGGATGAGTTGTGAGTTTTGACATTTGTTGGCCTTCTGAATTTGTTTCCTAGATCAAACATTCGTTCTAAGGTCCTGAATCCTTTAGGAATAAAGTTGTCGAATTTTAATTCTTCTTGGTGTTCTTCATCATTGATTATTGCTCCTTTGAAGGTTTCATCATTCATCAAATATTCCAAGATTTTTTTATCATCATCAAAAACTTGTAGAGTGGTAATCATGTCTGGAACTGAAGGCCTAAAAAGTAATTCAATAGAACATCTATTATTTGAAGACACAAGCCTTGCAGCCGAGGTAACTGACAAGTCAGCTACTGCATTCTTTAGTCTAGGAATGGATACAATATTAAATGCATAAAGAAATTTTAAGCAAATCCCACACTTCATTGTGGTAAGATTTTAAATGAGGTGAATGCAATGTATCTGATTTCAAATTTGCTTTACAATGATTTCAAAATCCCCATACACTTTCATATTTTCTACTTTTAATTCAATTGATTTTCTTAGTCCCTAAACTAATGCTTCATATTCAGTTGTATTATTGGTACATTCAAACTCTAATATACATGAAAGAAAATGTTTATTTTTCTTTGGATCAATTAGGACACAGCAAGCTCTTGATCCTTTCAAATTTTTAGATCCATCAAAAAAAAGTGTCCAAAAACTATCTACTTCTACTGTACTTGAATCGAAAATTACATTTGAAACTAAGTCTACTTTTTTACAGTCAAATTCATTAACCCATGAAAATCAAAGGAGATTGGATTGTGTGTCTGGTGTACCACTACCTTCTTCTGCTTGGTAATTTCCTGGTTCAAGTTCAATAAAGTAATTTCCCAACACGAAATTCACTGGTTCATTCTTACCCTCCAATTGAGTAATGTTGTGCTTCATGTGGGGTTCTCTTAATACTTTTATTTGAGTGGGACTTCCCATATGAGGAAACCACAGATGTGACCAATATGATGCAAAATATCCACCGTTTATCTTTGCTGACCAATCCCAACTCAAAGCAAGTCCATAAGCCTCAGATATGTCTGCTACTACAATATCGATGAAATGGCATACCTTTTCATTTGAAGATAATCAAATCAGAACATCCTCCATTTCCCCAATTGCCTTCATAGTTGTTCTGTCTAACTGAATAACCTGCCAGGTAGATGGTTTAGATTTTCCATTTATCTTATTACAGACTGAAAGTGGCATCACATTGACTGATGCCCCTGATTCTACTAAACAGTTGTGCATATTATGGTTGAAAATTTCAAAAGTTAGGAGAAATGGTGGGGTTTTGCATTTAAACTTACCTCCCACAATTGCTTCACCAATTTCTTGTTCTTTAGGTTGGTTGTCAGTGGGAAGCTTTTCCTCTGGTACTTCACGTGTTTTTAACAATTTTTCTTTCTGCTGAGGCACATGACACATTTCAAATAGTGAGATATTTCCCTTAGCCCTTTTAATATCTTCCACAATATTATACTCCATCTTATGTTCTTCGAGATTCTTCTTTACATTATCAATTTTCTCTTCAACAGTCTTAACGGGCATGTTGATTTTCTTTGTATTTTGACTCGTAATGGTGAATCCATGTATTTAATCAGCTGTGGTGCTCTTCTGAATTTTCTTTACATTCTCTTGAAGTCTCTTAATTTTCAAGAGTACTGGCATGTCTTCTTTTATCAAACCCTGACTTCTTGTTGTCATGTTTGTTTCTGATATCTCCTCCTATTTCAGATAACCTTCTTCTTCGATATCAAACATTGAGACACAGTCCCAAAAAACTAGAGCATCCTCTTCTTGTTTTTTTGTAGGATGCTTTTTTTCTTCCTCATCAGCTTCTATTAGTTTGGAATCCAATAGTTGATTCATTACTAATGTCATCAAATTTATCCAATGGGGGCAATTTTTTTTAGAATGAGGCTACTGATGAAAGGTGCAAAAATTATCCATACCTACCTCAGTTAAATTCATTGATGTAGGACTATGAGGAGGAGGTTTAGATTGATTGTTGTCTTCTCTCCTTTTATAGTAAGGCTTATAAGATTTCTGAGCTTCCTTTTCCTTTTCCAAATATATTATTCTATTGGATAGCTTCTGCATCATCTTCACCATCCCTTCAAAGTCATGTGATTTCTCATTGTTAGGCTTAGTCCGTAACAACTCTTTCTTGCCAAATTTTTTTTCTCCCGACTACTCAGGATAATCTTCTATGCTCTCTTTTACAGCTTCTACCCTCCCAGCTTCTTCATAAGTTTCTGACAATGTACGTTTGACTAACATCTTGGAAAACATGGCCAATTCAGGCCCTAGAGCTGAAGTATAGTATTCAATTAGAACTTTATCAGCTGCAGAAAAAATTCTTTAGATAAGTAGCGAACCTTTGAGTGAAACTATGCACTTTTTCCTTTCTTTCTTTCTTTAAAGCGCATAACCCTTTCATTAGAGCTGCATGAGTTTTTTGGACTGCATATTTAATTCTAAATATTCTTTCAAATGTACCCCAGTCTGTGATTTAGTTTATAGCCAGAGAAAAATACCATGAAACTACTGCTCCTTTCAGGGTATGAGGGAACAATCTACAGACTACATCTTCATGTTCTCCAGCCCATAGTCCTTCTATAGCCAAGTAAAATATTTACAAATGATCATCTACCAAAATATTTTCACTTGGGTCAAACTTAGGAAACATTTTCTCAAAATCCTGAGGTAAGTCATGCAAAGGAGGTGCTAGGTTTAATGGTGATCTAGCCCTCCAAGTAGGTGGTGGATTTGGTGGGTTAGGTGGCTGATTTGCGTTTACATTTTCCATGATTCTGCGTGGACAATGAGGTGGTGAATGAACAGGGGTATGAACAAGTGAACAGTAAGGTGTATCTGGGCCCAACTAATTCATAGGTTTAACAACTTCCTATACGGCTATTTCTACTAGTTCTTCAAAATCTCCAACCAACACTACATCTTCCAATATAGGGAAGTATTTCTTCTGATAATTTCTTCTGGGTAAGGCAAGGATAATTGATAATCTTCCAATCTTCTTCACGTATGCCCTAGTAAATATTCTCATATCATCAAATACTTTGTTATCGACAGAATACAGATGCTCTTTACCTTTCTCTTCAGGAATTGGATTGGGAAACAAACTGCTCTTAGAACTGTTACTGGTGGAGTAACTTCGAGGAAATGAGTTTCCTCGGCCAGCCATGCACTGGCGACCCTTCTTCTAGCACCAAAAAAGGTTGATGTTTGGAAAATCGCAGGTAACAATAGTTAGGGATTCTCCCCAGTAGATGTTCCCAACTAGCTCATTACTATTTGGTATGGGGAATCCTTTTGGTTTATGGTTTGGCTACCATAGGTCAAGTAACAAACATAAAAGGTTATACAGGTTATGGCCCAGTCCACCGTGTATATTTTTAGTTTTTTGTTTTTAAGTATGATATGAAAGTGCCTATCTAAAACGAAGATTGATAGAGAATACAAGGAGCAGTCACAATGTGATGCGCAGGTTCTTACCTCTCATCTTAACTCTCTCGCATCTAAATCACACACAGTAAGAAACTACAACTAACTATCTAACCTATCCTTAGGGATCAATATTATCATTTATCAATGAGTAATGTATTTCAGCACATGCATTAAGAAAAATCACAGATAGATGTTACTTATTTCAAAACGCATGAACATTAATAGATATATGAACAACAAGATAGCTTATTGTTTATGAAAAGCCTTCATTACTCATAGTGGAAATTTCATAGAGTAAACTAGAGCACATTCATAACAAGAACATAGGTTCAAAGAGTTAGAACGATCTCACAGTTAATGGGCAACAGCTGAAAACGAAATAGTTCACATTCAACAAATCCATAACACAGCATTTGAAACCTTCCACCAAGCTTTCTCCAATAGGAAACTTGTAATTTCTTTATTGAAAAAGGAAATAGTTCTTCTTACAACATACTCTCACAAATCTATCTGGGAAAAAGTCCCCTCTACACCTCTAATTCTCCTATTTTATACAAAATAGAAAAACCTTTAGGCTGCCCTCCAGTGACCTTTAGGCTCCCCAACTGTTTAAATCCACAATTTTGTCTTTTAGTGAGTGCTATACAATACATTACATTAAACTAAAATTTAATAGCACTTTTATAAAAAGGGAGCAGCTTGGTCATCGATGAACTTTTCCCAAGCCTGGGCCTCTACTACTATCGATTCTACTGAGTAATCCATTCGTCTTTTTGAGATCCTGTTGATCTCAGACCTTCACGCTCCTCTTTTCTTGAGCAACATCTCTAGTTCTTACTTTTCCTTTCTTCAGCCAAATCCCTTCTACTGTGTCCTTTATATATGTCTTCTTTGTAGTAGTATTCATCAAACTGGTTCTGAAAAAATCCTCTAAATCCATCTACAATTAAAATGAAAAAATTCATCATTAATCCAGACTACATTCAAGATCATCTAACTTTTTGATAAAAAGTAAACCACACTATCAATAAAACTAATCATCAAATGTGAGTCCCTGTACTACGTTCTCATTGTGAAATCCTTAACTTGATCAAAAAATTAGAAACCTCCGTCGCCCATGGAGTAGGGTAAAGGCTCAAAAAAACAGTGGGAAAAATCCCCACCGGTGGGAAAAATACTAAGCATCGGGCTGACAAAATCCTCATTGGCGAACGGAAAACTATATGTCAGATGGTTAGTTCACTAGGCTACCACAATGGTGGAAGCCATATAGACTAATGGTTCTAGGGAAAAATAAAACGTCAGCAAAATAAAGCACTAAGAGTTTTCATCCATGCACTAGAGATAGAAACCACTAATCATCGCCGAGATAGTTTACTAGAAAACCGCAACAGCGGAAAGCAATCAGACTACAGCTTCCGCACTCAAATGAAAACTTCGGCAATCAAAAACTTTAATGACTATGGATATGTGAGTTTTAAAACTAAGCATCTCTGCAGTGTCGGTGAGATAAACAACAACGCCTCCGAAACGGCGGGGTCGCTCGAGACTAGAACTTCAACTATTTGCCAAAAACATTCTGATAGCGAAACAAAAAATCATCGCAAAGAAAAAAGGTTTGAACCAATAAAAACATGTAATCAGTGAAAGAAAAAACTATCCTCCAACGGTGACATAGAAGGCTAATGCTCCAACCGTGATAAAATAAAAATGCCAACAATCCAAAGAAACAAATGAAATAAAAGCACATCGGTGAAAATAAGAACTGTCCATCAGGAAGTTCATTACTTACCCTCTGCAATGATGGCCATGTAGATAACTACTGCCCCGATTCAGACATAAATAAACTTCCAACAGCGATGAAGGAAATAATTTTTAAATCAAACTTCAAGTTCCACAATCCAAAGCATCGGTAGACAAAAAGCAGCTTTCTGAAAAGAAGAAAAATAGTTGACCTCAATTCAACTTCAAACAATCCAAAATGTAGCAAAGGGAAAAAAACAAAGTTCAGCAATCCAAACACTCCCAGGCAAGATAAAATTAAAAGGAGGGTCCAAAATTTTAAAAAATTTGGGAAAATAGTTGCAGCTACAACAAAACCTAATGGGTTGGCTTGTGATAAGACCCCCCATCTTGCAACCCACAAGCGCTAACAAAACTAACTTACAATGTGACTATGATATGATCCAAGGTAGACAAGGCTAACTAGGTTATAAATGTATGCTTCATTGCAATAATGAAGACATGAGGTTAGAAGAACCAGTTGCCTCCACCACACCCATTGCAGAAATAAAGCATGTGTAAATATATTGACTGGGATGAGAATGTATAAATCCAAAATTCTACAATTATTGGTTTCCAATTGTATGAAAACAAATCCTAACATAGGCTAGAAAGATTGAAACCGACAATGTATTTAGAATTCATTCTTGAGATGAACTAATCAAAGGCCATGACCAAATGTGCAGATATTATTAAAATTCCTACCAATATAAAAAACAATCAATCCAAACGAAGGAAAGTGAAAAATGCACACACTTAACCTATATACAAGATATCAAAATGTTCAGACAAAATAATTTTTTAGCAAGGACACATTCACTGGGTAGGTATCAATGACTCCTTCTAGTGTCTGCAACCTAATGATGTTGGGGCCCATCTTTTATGTAACAATGAAAGGTCCTGGCCAAAGGCATTGAAACTTGGTATATTCTTTATTGTGTTTATGTTCTTTATCCCATCTCAATACTAAATCCCTTACTGAAAAGTCTCTATCCGAAGAAGATTTCTCATCGACCCATCGTTTAACTAACTGTTGATGTTGATATAGTTTCTTTTTGGACTTTTCTATATCTTCTTCTAGCTTAAGCAAGGTATCAATTCTTTGGTTAAGCGGGGATGAATCATCTTATTGAATGGATTGGGCTAGCTGTAATGAGGGGATAGCAAGGTTGGATGGAAGAATGGCTTCCTTGCCATAAACTAAACAATAAGGAAAATTCCCAATGGATACCTTTGGGGTGATTCAGTCTACCCAAAGAGCATTGTAAAGTTGGGTATGCCAATCTTTATAATCAAAAGCCGTTGTTTTCTTCAAAATTTTTATCAGGTTCTTGTTCGAAGATTCAGTAATCCCATTATCCTAAGGATAATAATTGGTAGAAAAATTAATCTTGATCCTTTTTTCAAGGGCATAGGATGTAAGATCAATGGACGTGAAGTAGGATGCATTGTCAAAAATGAGATATTCAGGGGCACCAAAGCTATTGACTATTTGACTTTCAAGAAAGGATATCACTTGGTTTGTATTGCACTATCTAAGAGGAACTGCTTCCACCCTTTTTTCATCTCGTAAGTCATCTGGGGTTTCTTCTATGAGTGTTGTCAGTTCTGTGACAACATCTTTATGATTGATTAGTGCTAAACAAATTTTGAATAATTCTTTAAGATTACTAACCTTTTTCATTTGCGTCTTCCTAATTAGTTGTTCAAATCATTTGGGCATGGTCTTGAATTTTCCAAATGTTGAGGATTGAGTAGCATCAACAAAGTATGGTCGCACCTCTAAGAATACTTCTTTCACCTTTTGGATATATAACAGATCTTTCTTTCATGTCACGAGTCTCACCTGTAATTGTCCTTGTTGTGTATTATTGTCTACACCTGTTGTAGTACCTCCACTCGTCACTACATCAATGTGAGGTTCTCTTGCTTCAGAAGAGATCATTTGAATGTTTTGATTGGGATTCAGATTCTAATTCTGCAGCAAGTTGGGATTTACGATAGTTCTAGCCTTCCATTTAACAATTACTTGTGGACACCCTTCGACGGTGTGATCAAATGCTGTATAGTATGTACAATCTTTTGCATTAATTTTACAATATCGGGAAAATTTCTTGGCTACCTAAAATTATAACATATGACTTGGCCTCTTCCTTGACCAAATCCTCCTTGTTGTTGTCGTTGACTTCTAAAGTTTCCACCCCCCCTTTGTGGAGGGTTTTTTTATTGTTGAGGATACTGATTCTACTGGTATTGTGTTTGTTTATATTGAGCAGGATGATAGTGAGGCTGCACTCATTAATCTTGCATCTTCTCATCATTTTTCATTAAGTAGATATCCATCGTATTTTCTTACAATAGCTAAAATCCTCTACAGTCCTTTTCATCATGACCCATTGATCTACAAAATTTACAATACAAACTAGCTAGTGTGCTTACAATATTTTGTAATTATAGACATTCTTCAGACTTGTGGCCCCTAGTCTAGTATATTCTACACCAAGCCATTCCTTGGGTGCTTAACAGATTTGGCACTCCTGCTATGACATAGTTCATGAGCGTTGAGAAATTGTATTTATGGTTTCCATCTATTATGTATCTTTTAGACCATAGCTCTTCCTAAAATTCCTTCCCTCTCTTGATTTCTTGGAGTTGGACCGTAAGGTTTGCCAGCTATGACTGAATTTGCATCGTTCCTAAGCCAGTATCTCTAACTGTTGAGGCTTATAATTTCATTGTTATTTCCAGAGCCTCTATCTACGACACAATCTTCTATTGTATCAACAAGGTTTGAATATGTGGTAATAAGGAGGCAATAAACCATTCCTTTTGTTGTAAATATAACATTTGGAATCTCACTTTGGCCATCAATGTCTCAAATCTCTAGTCAAAGTCCCAAATAGATTATGTCGATAACTGCTTAATCTCTTCGATTTCAGTGATGCATTGCGATTAATATTTTGGCTTTTTGAATTCCTCTATCATCCCCACTCGAATATCATTGAGTATTTTTGGGACAAATCCTACTCCTACTATGGAAAATTTCGTATACCAATCAAGCACATGACCTTTCATAGTCATGATCATCTGTGATTTCTTTATATTCTCATCCTGGATCTTTCGCACAGTCCAAATAGCTTTGCAAAGTAACCAATGTTTTTCTAGGTCTTCCAACCCATTTACATTGAATATTTGTAACCTAATCTCAACTCCATCCATTGTATGTGTTTCTAGTATAGTTGAAACAAAATTTTGGCTAGTTGGACTTACATTTCTGCTATTTACAGCATTAGTACTACTCGTATTTATAGAAGTACTTGCACATAAGTATCTCGATCTTATCTCTGGAGACATATGTGGTTATTTAGGAGATTTGTAACCATGTTCTCATTTTGGGGCTTCAGTTGACTCTTTTGAATCTTCATCCCCTTCAGAAATCGACTCATATTCTTCTTCTTCATCATAAGACCCTTCGTCCAAGTATGAAGCAAGCTTGTAGCCTTCTTCTTCTTTATCCATGTTGTAACTCCCTCTTCTTAACATATTTTTTCTTTGCTTACCAGATCTTAATCTTCTTCTGCTTCTTAAAAATCCAGACTCTAGTTCAGTTCCACTATCTCCTAGGAACATCTCACTTTAGGGTTCTGTTGAGAAATAGCCACTGTATTTCTATACAGTCTTTTTACATTCGCAGAATACCTTTCTCACATAGAAGCATTTTTATCCACGTATTTAAATATGACAGGTGTTGTATTTTTTCCTCTCTCTATCCCTAGACCTAGGTTCAGTCCCCTCTGACCAACACAACAAATCTCGAGATATCATCCCGACAGAGCAGAGCTCAACTGGCAGCACCTGCGACACAGATGTCGTCTCACCTGACATGTCTCTATTTTTTGGGTAACTTCAAGAACCACATTTCCTTATTTGTTTGGGAGGGTTTTTTAGTACACTGGCTTTGCACCAAGGCTTCGAATGAATATCGAGGAAGCAGATTACTTGTATGGACACTACTTCAACACTAATTTGTGATCCAACCCTTCTTTTTGTGACTTAACTAAATAAATAGTGAACATACAAGATAATCATATTCATTAATATAATGTGGTTGTCATACATTTATCCATTTGCAAATACAATAATCAACCAGTCATTCAACACAATATTCATAGATATATCTAATATACTCAACATTCACACATATGCACAGCATATAACGTGGAAACCCATTCGGGAGAAAAACACAAGGTTCTCTTCATATGGCATGAGGAAATAGATGCATCTTTTGTCTACGCACAAAGCTGCAGACTCTGTTAAAGATCTTCTCATCTATATTTGCAGAATTTTCCTGCTTCTCATGCTCTCTGATATTCTCTCTTTCTCTTGATACTCTACTCCTAATAGCGATCCACACATACCCTGGATCGACTCAACCTTCCCTACTGGTCTACGCACTTAGCTGCAGAACCTCTACTCTAATGCACTCAATGATACAGAGTCATTAACCAGAACATGTACCTCAAGTCTAGCTCAAGCGTCTTATGAAGATTCTAGAGAATACTTGCTATCTCCCAAAATAAATTTATTTTGATAGTATGAATAATTCAATTCATGTAATGAAAGATCTGAGGATGACTAACAAATTGAAGTTCTATGTTTTTGATATGGTTGAAAATTTTGGAAGTTATAGCTTTCGATGGCTTAGGAGAGGTTCTTTGTAGCTCATTAGCCACCGAAAGGCTATGTTTCAGCAGTTAACAATTTCACGCAGGATAAAAGTAAACCACCGAAAGCGGGACTGAGTGAGAAAATGAAAAAAAAAAACTTTCAGTGTCTTAGGCGAGACTTCAAATGACTCATTAGCCATCGAAAACTGTTTCTTTCGGAAGCTTAGCGAACAGTTGAAAACAGGCTTTAACCACCGAAAGTAGACAGAGGCTTAAAATTAAATTTTGGCATGTAGGACCAGTTTTGGGAAAATATGGATGGCTGAAGGAAAAAATATGAAGATGAAAGACATAGAAGAAAGCATCAAGAAAGGTCTGTTTCAGTTTTACTTAGACATAACAGTGGAAAAGGTCACCAACACCTAGATGTCCAAGGAAAACAATGAATTAACCAGCAGAGGGCCAGTGGCAGTGATTTCCAGCAGTTACCTTAGTTATATGAAGGTTCATACAGTGAACTAATTCTTCAGTTAGTTAGACAAGTAGTTAATTAGGGTTTTTTAACCTAATTTGCAAAAAAACAATTATTTTGTTTATTTTTGTAAAAACAGATTCAAGTTTTTAGGATCTGAGTATTTTGTAAAGTCTATAAAGACTAAGACTTATTTTATTGAAAGGGTTCAACTTCGGGGACTTGTAGACCATCCTATTGTTAGCTTCTCATTTTTCTCATCATTTAATATAAGCCCTTTTGTTATCATTTGTTCAGCTTCCATTTCTGTCTTTTCTATGCTTATGCTTGAATGTGTTATTTAGGTTATATTCAAGTTAATTAATGATTGATAGTTGTCACCCTATTGGAATGTTGATGTGATTTTAATTATAAGTACCATCCTTATCATGTTTTAATGATTTATATGCATTTTTTTTGTGTGTAAATCTGCCAGCCTGATGAGTTCTCCATCCCTGCACCTTATTGTCAACCTCTGAACAGTGTTAACTAAAAGCCTTGTACCTGATTGAGTTTCATGCATGTCTTGAGAGTGGAAGGTCATATAGGTCACCTGACTTAATCCATATTATAAAACCCCAAAAACATTGTAAGTTACCAGGCATCCTCAAGCTGCAACCTAGAGGAGTTTCCTGGAGTGATAACAAATTGGCGTCGTTGCCAGGGAGAGAAGACTGAATCTCAGCTTCCCTGGGAGATGACATAGATCCTTGCTTTGATGATATACAAAGATTGAACATTATTCTGGTTGTAATCATCTATTTGGTGACTCTATTGAAATAAGGTGGCTTCAAGAAGACCAAGTACCAGAGCAAACCCTCAGGGGCCACCAGCAACACCGGTTTCAGATCCACAAGAGATTCTGAGAAGAGAAAGGGCTTCACTAAGGCAGATTAGTAGTGCTGCAAAGGAAGCTACATCAGGTATTTCAAAGAATATTTGTGCAATTATTTCTTCTGCTGAAACACTTAATCCTCGGGAATTTAAAAATACATCAGAAAATTCTACGGTGTGGGCATCTTCAAGCACTGCTACTTGTGAAGATCAAATCCCTAGTGAATCCACCGAGATAAGTTTACCACCACCACCTTCTCAACAACTACCTACATCAGTACTCCCTTCCTCCACCCTTTCCATACCCATTTCCAATATGTTTTCCCCTCAATTTACCAAAATGTAAAGGATCCTCGTAGCTAGTTATGCGCCCATAAATTTTCCTAACCCACTCTCGGCCATGCACACTGGAGACTACCTCAAGTACAAGCCTAATTTCATAGGAGAGGGAGATTTCACAGCTAAAGAACATCTAGAGGCATTTTACAGTTATGCTGAGAACATTAACATAGAACAAGAAGATGTATAGACTAGGGTTTTTGTGCAAAGCCTAGATGATCAGGCTAGGAAATGGTTTAAAGAATTGCCTACTGGATCAGTGGCAGGCATTGAATCCCTAGATGACATCTTTCTAAAGAATTGGGGAGAGAGGAGAGACCAACTCTATTATATCACAGAATTCAACAACTTGAAAAGAGAGAATGGGGAGTCTATCTCAAATTTCACCAAGAGGTTCAACAATATGTATAGCAAGATCCCCACTAAAATCAAGCCCATGGATACCTCAACCATGATAACTTATGCCAATTCCTTTGACTCTTATTTCTACCTGATGCTTAGAGAAAGGAGGTCTTCCTCCTTATCACTCATGCAAGATGTTTCCCTATAGGTTGAATCAAACATTGTGGCATCTCAGAAGCTCAAAGTAAAGATAGACAGGAAAAAGAAGCCAGCAAAGCCTATTGGGGCTTCTTCATCAGAGAACAAGATTGAAAAAATGACCAAACTATTAGATAACCTGAATACTGAAATGTCTAAGCTGAAGGACCGAGGATAGATACCTGTGAGGGGTAAAGGGCCAAGTGATTTTGCTTCCCAAAACCCTAATTTTGTCCCTTATAGAAGAGGAAACCCCCTAGTTCAGATTCTCAGAAGGGAAAGGAATAAATGGGAAGATTAGAGAATAAGAGCTCCATTTCAAAATGTTGTATTAGAAGAAGGCCCAAAATTCATTGAAGAAGAAGGAGAAGCTAAAGACCACATCCACTGCATGGAGGATGAGGTAGACTATTCTTTTTTGACACAGGAAGAATATGAGGAATCCCTAATTGATGAGCATATTAGTGAAGGAGCTATATATCAGGATGATGGTTAGGGAGGGTACAATTTGGGGTCTAGGCTGGTTGATCCTCTTAAAAAGAATGTTGTACCTATCAAACAACCTGCTGCACCGGCTAAAAAGGCTCCTATATTTTACCAAAGAAAATGCCTGTCATTCCAAAACCATTGCAAAAACTAGCACCTTCAGCAAGCCTTGACCATGTCCAACTCAAAGCTCCAGTACATGAGTTAAGGTTTCCTGATAGGATGCATTATTCTTTCAACCTTGAGTTAGAGATTCAGAAATTGAAGATCCCTTTCCCATTAATTGAGCTAATGAAAAATGATGCATTCAAGTCTTCCATTCTGAATTCTCTTTAGCCAAAGGTGCATATTGATACTGACTTTGTGAATATGCAAGATGACAAACCTGTTGTAACCCTAGGCCCCATTGATCTGTAGGATCTCAACTTAGTGCTTTAAAATTTTGTTGTAAAAGAATGCGTGTAATAGGTTAATTAATGGAACAACATTAACAGAAATTAAATGCTCAAAACAGGAATGAAAAACAAGACTGATAAACAAATGCCAAGCAGAAAACACAGAAACAAAGTCATAAACAAAGTTGATAACGGAGCTCACCCCCTCCACTGGGCTATGTCTCTGGGTCCCTCTCCAATAGGAACCAATCCAATTAATGGCTTTAAATGGTACAAAAAGGTTCTGGACTAATCACAGAAACTGGACATTAACAGTAAAGTCTTCAAGACCTCCTCTCTAAAAGTTACAAAACTGGACTTCAATAGACAAAAGAAGCCAAGGATAACTGAGAATAGTCAACTTCAATAGCATGTGGATAGTTTTACCCAAAAAACCTCTCCAAGCCTGCATTCTCAATGAACTGCGTCCCCACTATGTCCGAATTTTTTTTTTTTCCACTGAATGGATTCCTCCTTTAATACTCATCTTGGCCATTACAAATGAGCCAAAACATCCAAGAAAACATGACTGTTCACATCCCATGCAATGCGGGCACAAGACTATTCACCTTCTTCTCTCAAATGCCAACAGGCTGTTCATCTCCTGGCGTTAAAATCATGCGGCATCAAGATTCTGCAAATCTATTTCCAAAATGCGCCCCGTGCAAACCATTGCAATGTTTGAGTTGGAAGGTTTTGTTATCTGCTTGTCCACCATTGCGGAAGGAAGATAAGCAACTAGCTCCAACGGTCTCAATCGGATGTTGACTGGCTTTCAAGTCGGAGGCTTTAGTGCTTTAGCTTCCACCGTTGCGGCTGCCGAAATACTTTCGAGTTCTGATCCCTTTAAGCTTCCGCCGTTGCGGATGCCGAAATGCTTTCGAGTTTTGATCCCTTTAAGCTTCCGCCGTTGCGGCTGCCGAAAGGCTTTAGAGTTTCGACATTGCGAAAGGGAAAAGCTTCCGACATCCGATCTATGGAAAGAGAACTCTTCCGATCTCCGATCTGCACGGCTTCTTTGAACCATGTACCATATTGGATCTTCAAAGAGGAATAATCTGCCAGATCAGTCCTCCCCATTGGAGAGCTTTTCGACCTCCAAAAGCCTAAATTATTCTGCAAGTAAGTGAGGGTAAAGTTCCCTCACTTTACCAATCTCCATCCATATTGCTTTGCTAGGATGCATTCCTTTCAGCCCCACTTGAAGGTACTCATCATTCCCCCTTCATGAAGTCCTTACATTTCTATCTAGAATGACACCATTCTGCAACTCTCTCATATATTCAGGTGCCAAATCATCTATTGAGGGAATCTGTATGTTAATTTCCTCATCCATGATCATAGGAGGCTCATACAATTTAAGATTCTCAACATTGATTACTGAATAAATTTGCATGTATGGAGGTAAATTTAAGCGAAAAGCGTTAGTGCCGATATTTTCCAAGATCTCAAAAGGACCATACCTGATAGGTTTAAGATTTTTACCTTCACCTTTCATCCTTTCTTTGGTGATATGTAACCAAACTCGGTCACCAACCTGAAATTGATGATCAACTCGATGCTTGTCATGCCTGGCTTTGTACTTGGCCTGGCTCTTCTCCAACTGATCTTGAACTTCCTACTGCACTGCTTGGAATCTTTGAATGAACTTTAAATCTTTATATGCATCATGATGTCCATCCACTGCATCTTTGCCAAAAGAGAAGTCCATCGGTGTTTTTGGCAGATAACCAAAACAAGTTTCAAAAGGAGATTTTTTCATGGAAGAATGAACTGCATGATTGTAAGCATGCTGGATGTACTGCAATTGTTCATCCCAAAGTTTAGGATTCTTACTACAATATCCTCTAAGAAAATGAACCATTGTTTTGTTCACTACCTGTGTTTGCCCATCGGTCTGTGGATGAAAAGCTATACTTTTCTTCAGTTTAGTGTCCATAAGCTCCCATAAAGTTGACCAAAATTTTCCCAAGAACCGGGAATCCCGATCAGATACAATAGACATGGGTAGCCCAAAATGTACCCAAACATTTTGAAAGAATAAAAGAGCTTTTTGTTCAGCAGTGATCTACTTGTTACATGGCATTAAGATACACATTTTGCTGAACCTATCCACAACAACATATAGGTAATCATGCCCTTTTCTAGACATAGGTAGTCCTCCTACAAAGTCCATAGAAATGCTTTCCCAAGGATGAGAAGAAACTGAAAGAGGAGTGTACAAACCCAATTTCCTATTGCTAGGCTTACTCCTTGCACACATAACACAACCCCTTATATATTTAGCTACAGTTTCTTGTATTTGAGGCCAATAACAATGATTCTGCAAGACAAGCAATGTTTTTCTTACACCAAAATGTCCTGCAATCAATGAACTATGTGCCTCTTAGATCACATGCACTCTTTCTTTCTCTGGGATATAGAGTTTACCGAGATGATACAAGAGCTGTTCATGCACAAAATAGTTCTCTTCCTGTTTACCATGTATTAGTGATGCATATACTTTCTTAAAATATTTATCTTCTGCATACTGTTCAATATAACTTTCATGTGTTAATGAACTGTTCTGAAGAATTATTGAAGCATTCATAGGTGGCCTTGATAACATGTCTGCTACTTTATTATGAATTCCCTTTTTGTATTTGATTACGAGATGAAACTGTTGTAAAAACCCCATCCATCTTAAATGCCTACTCTGTTGTATTTTAGTTTGAGATTGTAAATATTGAAGTGGCTAATGATCAGTATGTATGACTGTCTCTTTTCCCATGATATAATGTTTCCACTTCTTTACACTCTGTACTAAAGCATACAATTATTTGTCATAGGTCGGATAGTTACTTACCGCAGTAGAGAATGTTTCTGAATGGTAACAGACTGGCTTTCTCCCTTGCATCAAAACTGCTCCCATGGCAAACCCACTGGCATCGGTTTTGATCTCAAATGGTTGCTGCAAATCTGGCAATGTTAGAACTGGTGCTGTACTAATATTTTCCTTCAAAGTGTCGAAGGCTCTCTGGTGCTTGTTTCCCCACTGGAAAATTCCTTTAACACTTGTCAATGCATGTAACGGAGCAACAACGGAAGAAAACCCAGAAATGAATTTCCTCCAATACTGAACCGCACCCAGAAAACTTATGATTTCAGTAACGGTGTTAGGCCGTGGCCAGTTTACAATGACAGCAACCTTAGCTGGGTCCACTCGTAGGTGGCCTCCACCAATAATGTGGCCTATATATACTAAAGAAGTTTTAGAAAATTCACACTTAGACATTTTTACATAAAGCTTTTCCTTTCTTAGTACATCTAAAATTTTCTTCACATGTACAACATGCTCTTCCCAGGTTTTGCTAAACACCAGGATATCATCTAGATATACAATTACAAAATCATCAATGAATGAATGAAAGACATCATTCATGACCCGCATGAAAGTAGCAGGAGCGTTACATAGCCTGAAAGGCATTACAAGCCATTCATACAAACCCTGTTTCATTTTAAAAGTTGTTTTCCAAGCATCATTCTCAGCAACAAGGATTTGATGATACCCACTACGTAGATCCAATTTTGTAAAGTAAGTTGCATGTTTCAACTGATCAAGAAAATCATCAATACGAGGAAGAGGATACCTGTTTTTAATGGTGATTTTGTTAAGGGACCTATAGTCGATACACATCCTCCACGACCCATCCTTCTTCGAAACCAAGACTATAGGAGAGCCACAAGGAGAAGTACTGGGCCGGATGACCCCTTTCTCAATCAGCTCCTGAGCCTGCTTCTTGATTTCCGCATTCTGCATTACAGACATCCGGTACATGGCTATGTTCGGGAGTGGCACATCCTATTGCAAGTGTATCTCATGCTGAATCTCTCTCTTCGGTGGTAACCCCTTCGGATCTTGAAACAAATCATCATATTCAAAAATGATGTCAATCAGTTCATATTTATGCTTAGGGTCACATTCTTCAAAAGATTTAGAGACTTCATCATTTTTCATCTTAACCATCATCAACAAAAAATT
>LPNX010298986.1:179182-208006 GCA_001517045.1 Pseudotsuga menziesii
ATTTTTGCTAGAAGTAGATGGCAGACTTGTACTTGCACTAGAACTGGATGGTGCATCAATGGGAAGTGAGATACTTTTATCCTTACCTTGGATTCTGACAGCTGTAACTTTTGTTTCATCACATGAGTCGAATCCCAAGTCTTGAATAACGGCTGCAGTAGCTTTTGCTTTTCCTTTGTCTTTGTTTCCTCCATACTTATTTGGCCTTAACTCTAGATGAAGTTTCCAACACTTAGAGACATCATGTCCCTTCTGACAATGCGAACAGGTAGGCTTTTCACCTTCTTTCTTAACAGTAGCCATCTTCTTTTTCCCCTTATCTTGACCTTTCCATTTGCTGTCAAATTTAAATGACTTCTTCACAAAAGTATCATTAGCATGCTTACCCCTGGCTTCTAAATGGGTAGCTTGAACACATACATCATCCAAATTACTGGGATTAAACATCAACAAGGTATGTTTTATATAAGAATGCATTCCACCAATGTACTTAAGAAGAGTTTCCTGTGTATCTAGTGAAACATTCAATGCAATAGCCCTCTTTCTGAATTCATGAGTATAATATTGAATGCTTTGTCCTTTAGCTTGTCTAAACATTTGCCAATTCATGGTTAATTGCTGCATGTGACCTAAAGGATAAAATTGCTTCCTCAATACTTCAATGAATTCATTCCAAACTAAAATAATTTTACCATTCTTTCGAAGATCTTGCTGAATCTTGATATCCCACCAAGTAAGAGCCATTCCACTCATTCTCAAAGTGGCCATTTGAATCCTGAAAGGGTCATCATTAATGCCCTGCACCCTGCAATATACTTCAAGCTGCTTGATCCAATTGTCTAATTTTTCAACATCTACATCTCCATTATAAATAGCTAATTCAAACTTTACATCCAATTTGAAATAAGGCATATTAGGACTTGCATTATGAGAAGTATGAGAAGAAGAAAAAGTATGTTTAGTATCAGGAGGATCACCATCACCTCCTACTCCTTTACCCTTTTCTTCTGGCTTCACTTATGTATCTCTGGATGAAGATCCTTCTTCTTTCTTCTTCCTTTCTGCTCGCTCATCGATTAGAATTTCCATCATGGCTTTCATGCTCATAAAAGCCTCTAGAAACTCAGTTTCAGAAATGACAGGTTTTTCCTATTCAGTATGTCCTTCTTCTTCCCCTCGTGGAGAAGACATGGTTCTTGAGAATGTTTTCCTAGAGCCAATCTCAGGATCTCCTTCAACTAATTCTCCTTCACCAAGCTTTAACCTGGACCTGGTAAGCATTCACAAACTTGCACAATAGTCAACCATCTCTGATACCAAATATGATCCGTAGGATCTCGACTTAGTGCTTTAAAAGTTTGTTGTAAAATAATGCGTGTAACATGTTAATTAATGGAACAACATTAACAGAAATTAAATGCTCAGAACAGGAATGAAAAACAAGACTAATAAACAGATGCCAAGCAAAAAACACAGAAATAGAGTCATAAACAGAGTTGATAACAGATTTAACCCCCTCCACTGGGATACCTCTCTAGGTCCCTCTCCAATAGGAACCGATCCAATTAATGGCTTTAAATGGTACAAAAAGGTTCTAGACTAATCACAGAAACTGGACATTAGCAGTAAAGTCTTCAAGACCTCCTCTCTGAAAGTTACAAAACTAGACTTCAATAGACAAAAGAAGCCAAGTATAACTGAGAATAGTCAACTTCAACAGCATGTGGATAGTTTTTCCCAAAAAACATCTCCAAGCCTGCGTTCTCAATGAACTGCATCCCCACTATGTCCGAAATTTTTTTTTTTCCACTGAACAGATTCCTCCTTTAATACTCATCTTGGCCGTTACAAATGAGCCAAAACATCCAAGAAAACGCGACTGTTCACATCCCATGCAATGCGGCCACAAGACTGTTCACCTTCTTCTCTCAAATGCCAACAGTTTGTTCATCTCCTGGCGTTACAATCATGTGGCATCCAGATTCTGCAAATCCGTTTCCAAAATGCACCCTGTGCGAACCATTGCAATGTTTGAGTCAGAAGGTTTTGTTATCTGCTCATCCACCGTTGTGGAAGGAAGATAAGCAACTGGCTCCGACAGTCTCAATCGGCTGTCGGCTGGCTTTCAAGTCGAAGGCTTTAGTGCTTTAGCTTCTGTCGTTGTGGCTGCCAAAAGACTTTCGAGTTCTGATCCCTTTAAGCTTCCGCCGTTGCGGATGTCGGAAGGATTTCGAGTTCTGATCCCTTTAAGCTTTCATTGTTGCGGCTGCCGGAAGGCTTTCGAGTTTCGACATTGCAGAAGGGAAAATCTTTTGACGTCCGATCTGTGGAAAGAGAACTCTTCCAATCTTCGATCTACGTGGCTTCTTTGAACCATGTACCATATTGGATCTTCAAAGAGGAATAATCCACCAGATCACCCATGATAGAAGACCTAAAGGACTCATGCCCACCTTTCTATATATCCTTGAATATCCATGATAAAGTCCTTCATAACTGTCTACTGGATTCAGGAGCTTCTCATAACCTAATGCCAAAGGCTGTGATGGATGAGCTTGGTATCAGTATTACAAAGCACTGCCATGATTTATTCTCCTTTGACTCCAGAAAGGTCAAGTGCTTGGGCCTCATCAAAGACCTTGTTGTGAACCTAACTCAGCTACCTTCAAAAAGCATCACGATGGACATTGTAGTGGATGATATCCCTCCCAAAGTTGGTGTCTTGCTATCTTGGTCATGGAGAAAAAGGATAGGTGGCACCCTTCATATGGACCTTACATATGCCACCATCCCAATGTTTGGAGGGGATACCAAGATACTTTACAGGGAAAATCATATGGCCTACATCATAAGCAATGAGAGAAATTCAGTAAATCACCCCATCTATGTAGTAGACATGGATTTTGGATCATGCATTCTGCAAATAGATGATTCTCAGCAAACATCAATCCATCTCACTAAGCCCACCTGTCAGCAGCCCGAAGAAGTGACCACAGCAATCTGGAACATGTATTTTGATGGAGCTAGCACTCAAAGCTCAACAGGTGCAGGTGTAGTATTGATCTTGCCATCCAAGGAAAATATTCATCTATCTTATGAGCTTGATTTTAAAAACACAAACAATATAGCAGAATATGAAGCCTTGTTGCTAGGAGTTAAAGATTCCAAGGAGATGGGGATCATGTGCATGAGAATTTTTGGAGATGCTGCCTTTATTATATAGCAGGTCAACAACACTTTTCAGGCTAAAAATTTCAAACTAAAGGCCTACAGGGACGAGGTATGGAAACTCAGAGACTCCTTTATGTTTTTTGAACTATCATATATACCTAGGGCTTTGAATCACCTGGCTGATTCTGTGGCTGTCTCTGCAAGTCTTTTTGTTCCTCCTTTACCTCCTCAGCTCAGCTATAATGTTCAGGTCAAGTACAGACCTTCCTTGCCAGATAATGTCAAATTTTGGAAGCTATTCGAGAATGATGATGAGCTTAGAAAATTCCTTCAACTAGTGGATGAATTCTCTAATATACACATAGATCAAGAAAACCTAAACATTAAGGAATCCAAACAACTCAAGTTGAAAGATAAAGTGGCTGATCAGAACATTTTCCAATTACCTAGAAATTATATACCTCAGGGTCTAGTACCTCTAGAAGAGTTGTTTGATCATAATGACATCCCTTTCAAGCCTGCCAACAAGGAGCAAGACCCTGCTTTCCAAGAGAAAAACATAGGTAGCCAAATCCATCCAAAACTAATAAATCTGTCCACTGAGTTGACTGCTGATCAGAGGTCAAAATTTTGCAGCCTAATAAAAGAGTTTGTTGATATCTTTGCCTGGGAGTACAATGACCTGAAAACCTATGACACCAATATCATCCATCGTAGGAGTCCTTTGGAGAAGGACACCATCCCTTGCAAGCAAAGGCTGAGATCCATCTTGTTATCTCCCAAAATAATTTATTTTGATAGTATGAAGAATTTAACTCATGCAATGAAGGATATGAATATCATTGACAGTTTGAAAGCCTCTATTTTTTATTTGGATGAAAATTTTACAAGTTGTAGCTTTTGGTGGCTTAGGTAAGGACTATCATAGCTCATTAGCCACCGAAAAGCTATGTTTCGGTGGCTAAACAGTTGAACGTGGGCCAAAGGCGAACCACCAAAAGTGGTCTAAGAAAGCAAGGTCAAAGTAACACTTCTGGTGGCTTAGGCGAGACTACAGAAAACTCATTAGCCACCAAAAAGGGTGCTTTCAGTAGACTAGAGAGAGATAAAAAGGGTTTAAACTGTCGAAAACGAGTGGCAAGCAACGTCGGGAAAGGTACATTTGGTGGCTTAGACAAGGCTCAAAACATCTCATTACCCACCAAAAAGGGTCATTTTCGGTAAATTAAAAAAGGATGAAACACATATGATAACCACCAAAAGCTAGAAGATAAATATCGGGTGGAAAACCCTTTCAGCAGTTTAGGTGAAAGCTATGGCATTTGTGTTGACCACCAAAAGAATATGTTTTCGGTAGTTAAAAGGGTGGTTCACAAAGTCGCTATCTATCGAAAGTAGAAATTCACCACAGCGATGGGGTAAAGGTTCGAGTGGATTAAGAAAGAAAGATAAAGTTTAGTTGGACGCCAAAAGCCATCTTTTCAGCGGCTAGTGGACAAAATCGCAAAGGAGCTTAAACCACCGAAAGGACAAAATAAGGAAATGGTTGGGAACTGTCACATCCAACCCCATCAGCAAGACAAAAGATAATTTCATAGCATGATTACCAACTAAAAATATCTGGATCCATGTGACTACGTGGGAAATGAGTGAAAAGGGTCGTTATGCAAGTAACAAAAACTGATCTGACTACCAACCTCTAGTTTTCCTCCACCTGTCCCAAAGATCATCAAATACCTATCGAATGCTCTAGATGAAGCAGGTTATGATGATATGGGAAAAGATATTTCAAGGATTGAGTTGCTATCATTATTTTGGTGACCTCAGCTTCCATAAAAGACAGAAATCCCCCATAATCAGTGCCTTGTGACTCTATCGAATTTCATTTTCAAAATTAGCATTGTTCTCCCTAGAAAAACGAGATCTAAAGGAGCAACTTGTTGAAGCACAATGTAAACAAAGTCTAAAGGTTGTTTGCAGGTACCTAGGAGATACACCCATTAGGGTGAAGAAGAGTGGATGAGCTCTCAAGTAGGAGTTAGGTGATGTCAGTTATTTAGAGGCCCATCCAGAGGTTTGTAGACTATTCTAGGAGGTAGGCTGCTACAAATTCTGTGAAAAAATACAGGGTTTTCATCAGCATGTGGCTGAAGCTTTTGCACTGTCATTTGATGGTTCAAAATCAGTCATAAGAAGGGAGGAATTTCTCATAGATGAAGAACTAATCTCAAAGGTGACTAAACTCCCTTGCACAGGAGATAAGTGGTTCAAGACCACCATACCCAAAGATGTGGAATTCAGATCATATCTCAAGCTTGAGCATAGGGGAAAAAAATGGAAGAAGGCTATGCCATCATCATGGCTGGAAGAGAACTTGCAACAGCTGCTAAAGCACATTGTGGTCTATTTAACCTATGAAGGGAGATACAATATATCAATGATCTATCATTTCAAACTCATGAACAACTTCATAGGTAAAAACCCTCTTAATCTACCCTTTTATTTACACAGGAGTCTAGGGAAGATGGCACATCAAGTGAAATCCCAGCTATCCAAAATTGCTAGCAGGATGTGCCACCATCATTTGATCCAACTATTGGTCCATGATTTGTTGAAGAAAATAAACATTGATTGGCCTTATTTTCTGTTATGGAATGGCTTTGAGATAGGCCTTCAACCAGAGGAGAAAGGGAAGTCTCCTGCCAAGAAATCCAACACTCCAAAGAGTGGGAGAAGAAGGAGGAGGGCCATTTCCCTAGCTGTAGCAACAAAACAACCTCCCTCCTCCTCCAAGACCAAGGAGGAAAAAAGGAATCTGGATTTCAGCGAGAAAAGTCAGGAGGCAGAAGCACACCAGGAGAATGTCTTAAACCTACCCTATTCAAATTCTGAGGAAGAAGAAGGAGAGGATGCTTCCCTAGCTCTGCAAATTGTTCCATTCATTGAAGCATCAACATCCCCCACACCACGGGAACAAGAGGAACTAGCAGAAAGGCCTTCCTCCAACAAACCTAGAAGTCAAAAGATCAATATGCTACTGACGCAGGTTTATGAAATGGAGGTCTTGGAAATAGAGGTAAAGAGAAATATTGAGACATTGACTAGGAGAAACAAGTTATTGCATAAGTATTAATATTGCACATTGATCTAGGAACAAAGAATCAATCTCATCAAAGAATAATCAACAAATACTCATGAAATGGTGTTAATCAGAACCAGAATGGTTTCCTCTCTGTATCTTCAATAAAGAATGAATAGTTACAATACCAATGTCAAGCAATAGCTTGAATCAATGAGAAATTCAAATACCTAAGGAGGAAATTTGAAATCATGAGTGAGTCTGGCTTAACTGACTCTCAACCATAGGTTCACACTCAGTTAACCACTTGACCAAAACCCTAATTGACTCACCAAACCCTAACTAAAGTCGGAGTGCAATAAATGACTGAATCTCAACTGAAGGAGATCAAACACATGTCATAGCAAGACAACCATCAAGTGCTAGTGCTCCATGACTTCAATAAACCCTGATGAGGTTAAATGAAGCTGAACTGACCATCAGAAGTTGGTGGAGGTGCCCTGCTGACTCCAGATCATTCAATAATAATAAATAATCATTAAATAATCATTAAATAATATATTTAATGAGAGAAGGCGCCTTAACTGACTAGTTGAACTGATTGTAACCACTAGTTAGCAATTAGGTGCATTAATATCACTCAGATCACCCCCGAAGTGCTCTAGTTAGCCTCCTTGACTGTAGGATAAGGCTAAGTTATCCTCCTTGACTGTAGGTAGGTGTGGGTGTGACTGGATGATGGCAATTAATGCTCTGTTGATGTCAATTAATGTCAATTATACTTAGGATAGTGGTTTAACTAGGCCAGTTTGACCAAAAGAGTGTGTATGATGGTAAATGTAGGAAACATAGATGCATAAAAATGCTAGGTCCTAGAAACAAATGCATAGGTCACCCTGTACAATAAGGTAACTACTTAATATAACAAAGGAAATGGGGAAAAATTCATGGGAAAAATACCCCCCCTCAAACTAAGCAGTAAATCAAGAATTGGTTCTTCTATGCAGCAGCATCCTGAGACTGTGCATGTGAACCTCTGAATCCAAACTAAATGAATATTTCTGGAGGAATCTTCCACTTTGGAAGAAGAACAATGCACTCAACTGAATCTTAAATATAAACAGCTGGACGGTGAAAACTGGACCCATGTAGAGCAGCTGAAATCATCTGAAGAAAGAGCAAAGGTTCTTGAGGATTCGAACCATGTGTGGAACACTCAAGAAACTGATATGTTGCAGCCTTGAATATAAAACCATGAGTGGTAAAATCAGCCCCAATTTTTAGGAGAAAGTGTCCAAGCGGATGCAGAATGTCTTCCTCTTTACTAGTTCTATGAGGAGATGAGCATGTGACCAAAGGTAGAGAAGCCCTGGGACTCTAGAGAGTGAATGCTTGAGATAAATAATATGATATAGCTATATAAATAGATAATTATTCAAAAAATAAAATATCATCAACCTCATAAGAGGAAACTAACACCAAATCCCAAGCAGCAAAATTGAAGAAGAACTGCGGTACTTGATTTTTCACACCGGAATTGGTGAGAGCAGCTACAAGCATGACTGAAAGCTATTGGATTTTAAAATATGAACAAAATAATATTATATCAGAATTTAAATCATATCTAAATAAGTTCACAACAGATCCAAAACTATGAAATCAAATCAAATCCCCAGCAGCAGTTTTGTAGGAGACTTGCGGTACTTGTTTCTTCACACCGTTGATGAGAACAGCTACAAGCAGTACTGAAGGTTTATGCACCTGAAATTTTGAACCAAGAAATATCAAATAAGATAAAAATAATATCATATCAGATCCAATAAGTTTCATATCAGATCCAAAATTATGGTCAACCGATATGGTGGATGCACAATTTTCTTCTTCTTCAAAATTCCGAATTTTGGTGCATGCAATCCTGCAGGAATTTGCTAGAAGATATAGATCATGGGGAGTGAATGGATCACTCTGGTAATCTGATATTTCTTCAAAAATATCCAAGGTATCACATATTTTCACACCAGAAGCAACATTAGAGGAAGAAAAATCAAATTTCTCCTCACTTTCGGAAGCAATTACTGGTAAATTTTGCACAGAATTCAAAGGAAAATCACCGGTGAATGTTTGCATGGAAGTGCTGTAGTATTTTTCTTCAATATCAGATATTCAAATGTATTATTATGTTTCAGAAATATGAGGATATGAGATATCATATATCTCATTAAATTCCAAAGCATCAGGAGAAGGAGTCACTGCATGGAGACTTTGTTCAATTCGAATTGACTATGTAGAAGATTCTGCTTCATCTTCAACTTGAACAAATTCATCAGAGAGAGTAGAGGCTGAGACTTTTGAGTAAAGAACTCTTGTGGTGCTAGATGTAATCTTCAAAGTACTACTATGATCCTCATTATGCTTGCCAAAGGTTCTGTCCAATTTTGTCCAGACTTCCTTTGGGTATTCAACAAAACAAATAAGGTACTACAAGCTAGGAGAAAGGGCCAGACCTATTGCTCCAAAAGATCTATCACCATCATTTAGCCAGTCATTCTCATTCTCATAAGACTCTTTTCCAAGTCCAATAGACACCTCATAGAGACCTTGTCTCTTCATAGATGAAATCATCTTCAACTTCCATTCCGAATAGCTTGTGAATGGGGTGAGAAGAGGGATTGATGAGTCCATTCGAAGTTGTACCTGTTAAAACCTACAAATCAAAACAAAAAGGGCACCATAAGGTCGGACAGCCTGGACATTATAGGATTCATCACACCCAGCATAGTCAATCAAGCAAGCTTGATCAACAAGTTCTTTACTTGGGATATTGAGTGGTAAGCCTTGGCTTCTGGTGCAGTGCTGGATTTTTGAGCTATTGCTCAAATTTCATGTAAAAATCTGTCAAAAAGCTTGTTTTTGAGAGATAGATCTTTGATCCTACCATATGTTCTGATACCATATTAATCTTGCACATTGATCTAGGAACAAAGAATCAATCTCATCAAAGAATAATCAACAAATACTCATGAAATGGTGTTAATCAGAACCGGAATGGTTTCCTCTCTATATATTCAATAAACAATGAATAGTTACAATACCAATGTCAAGCAATAGCTTGAATCAATGAGAAATTCAAATACCTAAGGAGGCAATTCAAAATCATGTGTGAGTCTGGCTTAACTAACTCTCAACCATAGGTTCACACTCAGTTAACCACTTGACAAAAACCCTAATTGACTCACCAAACCCTAACTAAAGTCAGAGTGCAATAAATGATTGAATCTCAACTAAAGGAGATGAAGCACATGTCATAGCAAGCCAACCATCAAGTGTTAGTGCTCCATGACTTCAATGAAGCCCGATGAGCTTAACTGAAGCTGAACTGACCATCAGAAGTCGGTGGAGGCGCCCTGTTGACTCCATATCATTAAATAATAATAAATAATCATTAAATAATATATTTAATGAGAGGAGGCACCTTAATTGACTGGTTGAACTAATTGTAACCACTAATTAGCAATTAGGTGCATTAATATCACTCAGATCACCCCTGGAGTTCTCCAGTTAGCCTCCTTGACTATAGGTAGGCGTGGGTGTGACTGGATGATGGCAATTAATGCTCCACTGATGTCAATTAATGTCAATTATACTTAGGATAGTGGTTTAACTAGGCCAATTGGACCAAAAGAGTGTGTATGATGGTAAATGTCTCCAACAATAAGTCCTACCTGGAGCAAAGGGAAAGATACATCTTCTTGAAAAGGCTGAACAAAAGATACCTAAGGGACAATACCAAGTTATACAGGATGGTGAGGCTCCAAAGGCTACAGCTGAAAGAAGCAAAAGTAAACCCTAGCAGCCACCTTACATTATCAACCCTAGCTAAAGTAGCCATCAGTCTCTAGCCTCCTGAAACCAGCCAAGGCACTGTTAACACCTCTAACATGAAGCCTGCAAAAGAGGAAAGCTAAGCCAACAGGTCTGAAAAGACATTTTTGATGAAAACCAAAATTTTTTGGTAAAACAGGGCTTTCAGAGGCTTAGGAGGATGATGGAATAGTACATTAGCCACCAAAAGTGCCACTTTCGGTAGCTAATGGGTCTGATTGACTAGCCGCTTAACCATCGAAAGCGGACAGAGGCATAAAGGAAAGTTTTGGGCACACAGGATTGCTTTTTTGGTGATAGAAGATGGCTCAAGGTCGTAAGTTAAGATAAAAGGTGCAAACATAAGTATCAGAAAGGGTCTATTTAGATCTATTATGAAAAAATAATGCCATAAAGTCATCAACCTTGGATTTCAAGAAGAAATCAGTGAGTTAACTTACTATGGAATAGCAGTAGTGATCATCAGCAAATGCTTCAATTATTTAATGTTCGGTCAGTGAGCTAGATCTTCATTGTAGTTATACAAGTAGTTAGGTAGGGTTTCAAACCCTAATTTGCAAAAACTGTCACTTTTGAGTATTTTTGTAAAAAATAGATCCAGTTTTTAGGATCTGTACTTTTTGTAAAAGGCTATAAAGCCTAAGATCTATGATATAATAAAGGTTCAAATTCGAGGATTTATAAGCCTATAATGCTTTCATCTTCTCATCTTTTCTCTTCATGAATATAATATATTTTGTTATGATCTGTTCAGCCATCATCTCTTTCTTTACTGTACTTTTTCTTGAATGTGTATTTAGGTCATTTTCAGATTGATTAATAGATGATAGTTGTCATCCTATTGGTTTTTTAGTGTAATTTGATTTATAAGAGCCATCCTTATCATGATTTAGCCATTTATATGCATGTTTTATGTATGTAAGTTTGCAATCCTGATGAGTTCTTCATCCCTGCACCTTATTGTCAATTTCTAAGCAATTGTAACTAAAAGTCTTGTAAATGAATGAGTTTTATGCATGCCTTAAGTGTGGAAAGGTTATATAAGTCAACTAACTTGATTCATATCAAAAACCCTAAAAATTTTGTAAATTACCAGGTATCCTCTAGGTACAACCTAGAGGAGTTTCCTGGAGTGATAACAAATTGACGTCGTTGTCGGGGAGAGGATACTGAAGCTCAGCTTCCCTAGGAGATGACATAGATCCTTGCTTTGATGATAGACAAAGCTTGGAAACTATTATGGTTGTAATCATCTATCTGGCGACTCCATTGATATAAGCTGGCTTCAAGAAGACCAAGTACAAGAGAAAACCCTAAGGGGCCATCAGCAACACTAGTTTCAGATCCAGAAGAAATTTTAAGAAGAGCTAGGTCTTTACTAAGACAAACCAGCAGTGCTACACAAAAAGCTACATCAGGTATTTCAAGAAATCTTTCTGCTATTATTTCTTCTAATGAAATTCTTAATTCTTAGGAATTTTTTGATACATCAGAAAAATATAGGGTTTAGGCATCTTCAAGCACTATTTCTTGTGAAGATCCAATCCCTGGTGCCTCCACTGGGATAAGTATACCACCACCTTCTCAGCAAGTATCTACATCAATGCTACCTTCCTCAACCCTATCCATACCCATTTCCAATATGGCTGCCCCTCAATTGACCAAGATGGAAAGGATCTTGGTAGGTAGGTATGCAACCCTAATTTTTCCAAATCCCCTCTCAGCCATGCCTACTACGGATTATCTCAAGTATATGCTTAATTTTACAGGGGAAGGGGATTTCACTGCTGAAGAACATCTAGAGGCATTTTACAGCTATGCTAAAAATATTAACATAGAGCAAGAAGATGTATGGACTAGGGTTTTTGTGCAAAGCGTAGATGGCCAGGCTAGGAAGTGGTTTAAGGAACTTCCTGCTAGATCAGTGGCAAGCATAGAGTCCCTAGATGACATTTTCCTAAATCATTGGGGAGAAAGGAGAGACCAGCTCTACTATATCACAGAATTCAGCAACCTGAAAAGAGAAAATGGGGATTCTATCTCCAACTTTACTAAGAGATTCAACAATATGTACAGCAATATCCCTAATGAAATTAAGCCCACTGATACCTCAGCTAGGATAACTTATGCAAATGCCTTTGACTCTCAATTCTGCCTACTTCTTAGAGAAAGGAGGTCTGCCTCCTTATCACTCATGCAAAATGTTTCCTTGGAGTTAGAGTCAAACATTCTGGCATCTCAGAAGGTCAAAGGTAAGATAGACAAGAAGAAGTAGCCAGCAGACCCTAGTGGGGCTTCTACATCAGTGAACAAGATTGACAAAATGACCAAACTATTATATAACCTAACTACGAAAATGTCTAAATTGAAGGACCAAGGACATCTACCTCTGAGGGTTAAAGGGCCAAGTGACTTTGATCCTCGAAACCCTAATTTTGTTCCTTATAGAAGAGGAACCCCCAGTTCATATTCTCAGAAGGGAGAGGAATCAAGGGGAATATCAGAGGATAAGAGCTCCATTTCAAAATGATGTATTAGAAGAAGAGCTAGAATTCATTGAAGAATAAGGAGAAGCTGAAGACAATATCCACTGCATGGAGGATGAGGTAGACTGTTCTTTTCTGACACAGGCAAAATATGAGGAAGCCCTAATTGATGAGTAGATCACTGAAGAGGCTGTCTATCAGGATGATGGTCAGGGAGGTTACAATCTGAGGTCTAGGCTAGTTTCTCCTCTCAAGAAGAATGTTGTACCTGTCAAGCAGCCTGCTGCACCAACTAGAAATGTTGTTGCTTGACCAAAGAAGGTGGTTGTCACATCCAAAGCATTTCAGAAACCAGCACCTTCAGCCATACCTGATTAAATCCAACTCAATCCTACAGCTCATGAGGTAAGGTTTCGAGATAGGTTGCATTATTCTTTCAACCTTGAGTCTGAAATTCAAAAATTGAAAATCCCTTTCCCTTTAATTGAGCTAATGAAGAATGATGCATTCAAGTCCTCCATTCTGAATTCCCTTCAGCCCAAGGTGCACATTGACATTGACTTTGTGAACCTACAATATGACAAGCCTTTTTTAACTCTGGGCCCCATGATCGAATACCTAAAGGACTCATGCTCACCATTCTACATATCCTTGAATATCCATGATAAAATCCTCCATAACTGTCTGCTGAATTCAAGAGCCTCTCATAACCTAATGCCAAAGGCTGTGATGGATGAGCTTAGCCTCAGCATCACGAAGCCCTACCATGATTTATTCTCATTTGAGTACAGGAAGGTCAAGTGCTTGGGCCTCATCAAAGATGTTGTTGTGAACCTACCTCAGCTACCTTCAAAAAGAATCATGATGGACATTGTAGTGGCTGATATCCCTCCAAATTTTGGCCTCTTGTTGTCCCGGTCATGGAGCAAAAGACTAGGTGGCACCCTTCAAATGGATCTCACATATGCTACCATTCCCATGTTTGGACTAGAGACTAATAGGTTGTATAGGGAAAATCAGCTGACATACATTAAAAGCAAAGAGAGAAACTCAATGAATCACCCCATATATGCAATGGACACTGATTTTGGGTCATGCATTTTGCAAATAGATGATTCTCAGCTGACATTAGTCCAACTCACTAAGCCCACCTGTAAGCAGCCCAAAGAAGTAACCACAACAATATGGCCCATGTATTTTGATGGGGATAGCACTCAAAGCTCAGAAGGTGCAGGTGTAGTATTGATCTCCCCATCTAAGGAAGACATCCACCTGTCTTATAAGCTTGATTTTAAAACCACTAACAACATAGGATATATGAAGCCTTGCTACTAGGAGTTAAAGATGCCAAGGAGATGGGGATCATGTGCATAAATATTTTTGGAGCTGCAAACCTCATCATACAGTAGGTCAACAACACTTTTCAGACAAAAAATATCAGACTAAAGGCCTACAGGGACGAGGTATGGAAACTCATAGACTCCTTTATGTTTTTGAATTGTCATATATACCTAGGGCTTTGAATCACCTGGCTGATTCCCTGGCTGTCTCTGCAAGTTTGTTTGTTCCTCCTTTACCCCCTAAGCTGAGCTATGATGTTCAGGTCAAGTACCGACCCTCTCTACCAGATAATGTCAAATTTTGGAGGGTATTTGAGAATGATGATGAGCTTAGTAAATTCCTTCAGTCATAGATGAATTCTGTAATGCCCCGATTTTGACCCCGTTGCATTAAATGTACATGATGTATATACTGTAATGATCTTGGTGTGGAGCTAAAGGCCAAGGCCCCACCATTGATCGGTTATGCTATGTTTTGGGATTTAAACTTGTCACCGATGGTATATCGGGGCATGCGGCATATATTATGTTTGTCATCGTGTAAATATGCATCTATAATGAATTAAATGAACCCGACCAGCTACAATCGCGGCAGCTAAAATGAGAAAGGGGGCATGATTTCCATAAGGATAAGGATGTGGGGGAATTTGTCAAACCTTGGCCAATGGTGTAAAAATCCATGTGTCACCTCTCTTTGTTTACCCAACCACCTCCAATGAATAATGGCTGGTGGTGGTTGAGGAAGTTAATTGTTTTGGGAGTGGGGTGGCAGGACTGTCAGTCCTCAACCACACGCACACTCCACCCACTGTCAACTTCATTATGGCAAGGAAAAAAAAGCCACCACCATCACTCACGCAGTATACCACTCTCTCCACGAGTGCACTGAACACCCACGCACTGCAATTTCGCGTCCTCCCTGTAGTTTTTCACCTTCACGCACTTCCAATTGTCTGCTCATTGTTTTCACTCACAGGAATTTTCCTGGTCTTACCCATGTAGTTTTTCCTCTGCGGATTTGCAGGTGATGTGGCCATATCTTTTCCTCATGAGCTGATTTGTGGGTTCCGCGTTGCTGTTCATCCACGCACAGGCTAGGAGCTGTTCGTCCTCACGTAGGGACCGTGGTTGTTGTTCAATTTCACGCATAGGCTGAGAGTTTCACTCATGCACAGACTGATTGGAGTCAGCTTCCCCTACTGTGAGCTGTGCTCACTGATTACATTTTGGGACTGTTAATTTCCCCATGCCGAGAGCTGTGTTTGTTGTTACATTTTGGGGGTGCTGGACACTGTTTGGAGTTGTTTTTCCCTATCAAGTTGTAACAACTGAATGATTGCATGAGGGCAATGGTTGGTCTTTGAACTGCGTTAGGGGAGCAGGGATGGGGGCTTGATTTTCTTGATAAACCTGGTGATGAAAAACACACAGATAGAGCTATAGGGATAGCTTTCTTCTCCACAACCCCTGAATAGCACTGGAAGGGAATGCAAGGCCTGAGGGACTATGTAGTAGAGAAGGGACCGATTCCTTGTGTTGGGTGTGTCTGGGTGTCTTAGAAGTCAAGATAGTTCTGGTGTAGGTGTTCTTGGCTCTGTAATGAGCTCAGCAGCTTAGCATTTAGCCTTTCCCAACTCTTGGATGGCCTGATAAACCCAATTGTGTTGGCTTGGCTGTGTTGGCTTGGCTGTGTTTTGTGTATTCCTGGCTATGTGTAAGCCTGCTTGTTCCCTTATTCCTCGGAGAATCATGCCCAACTCGGGGGTGGCAGCGTTGCTGAGAGATTAAGGAGCACGCTAGCCTATGGTTGGGTGGAACGTTGCAGCGATGTAGCTGGTTGCGGAGCAAGTTCTTATAAGATAAGTGATCTTGCCCATTTTTACTTCTGCAACCATAATTTATGTTAATGAAAATGACGAACATGTTAAATGAGTGCTTGAAGGAATGCACTCTAATTCCGCTGTGCAAGACATATAATTGTAGCTATGAATGTTGAATAATTGCATCTGTGCATGATAAATATTTGTGTGTGCATATTCTAGTTCAAAGTCTCATTTAAGCATTATGTTTCAGCAATTTTTATGCATGTACATGTTCCATGGGGCTCTTAGCCCGTGTGATTAAAGCTTGTAGTCGCGTCCTCTTCGCCAGTCGGAGGCATGGGGATGTGACAAATTCTCTGACATACATATAGACCAGGAAAACCTAAACATGGAGGAATCCAAACAACTCAAGTTAAAAGGTAAAGTGGTTGATCAAAACATTGTCCAATTTCCCAACAACTACATACCCCGAGGTCTAGTACCACTGGAAGAGTTGTTTGATCACAGTGACATCCCTTTCAAGCCTGCCAAAAAGGAGCTAGATCTTGCTATCCAAGAGCAAAACATAGGTAGCCAAAGCCATCCAAAACTGATAAATCTTTCCACTGGGCTAACTGCTGGTCAGAGGTCTAAATTTTGAAGCCTGATAAAAGAGTTTGCTGATGTCTTTTTCTGGGAGTATAGTGACCTAAAAACTTATGACACCAATATCATCCAACACATGATTCCTTTGGAGAAAGACACCATTCCTTTCAAATAGAAAATGAGACCCATCATCCCTCTCCTATTACCAGTGATTGAAAAGGAAATCCACAAGCTCCTCAAATCCAAGATCATAATCCCCCTCAGGTATTCCAAGTGGATTGCAAACCTAGTAGTGGTAAGAAATAAAAATGGAGAAATCAAGTTGTGTGTGAATTTTAGAAACCTAAACAAGTGTTCCAAGAAATACAACTATCCACTTCCCAAGATGGAACACCTGCTGCAGAAAGTCTCAGGGGATAGGATTATGTTCTTCCTTGATGGCTTCCCTAGATACAACCAAGTTGCTATGCACAATGAAAACCAAGAGAAGACTGCCTTTACCACCCCCTGGGGCACCTTCATGTATGATAAAATGCCATTTGGGCTAATGAATGCTGGGGATACTTTTCAGAGATCCATGGACCTAGCTTTTGTAGGGCTAAAAGATAAGTTTGTGCTGATATATTTGGATGACCTATCAGTTTACTCTCACAGCCATCATGACCACTTGCAGCATTTAAGGAAGGTATTTCTGAAGTGCAAAATGTATGGAATATCAATGAACACCAAGAAGTCCCATTTTTCACTCAATGAAGGAAAGCTCCTAGGCCACATAGTCTCAGCTGAGGGTGTAAAGATTGATCCAGTAAGGGTGGAAGCAATCCAAAAGCTGTCAATACCAAGGTCAAAAAGAGACATTTATTCCTTTTTAGGCAAGATAAACTTTTTCAGGAGGTTCATTCCTAATTTCTTCGAGCTGGTGAAGCATATAATAGTCATGCTTGTTGGGGCGCGTACCCTAAAGATTACTAGTTGTGGTATCTTCGCGGTTGTTGGTAAGCGAAGTTATGGGTCAAGATAGTCTTAGGGGTGTCAGGGTAAGTCAAAACCCCCTTTTTTGTAATAAACCCGTGGTTTAAATCCAGGTTTTAGGGTTTTTGGGTGCCCATGGTTTAAGACCATGGTTTTGTAAAAATGCGCAGTATAAATAAGCGCTTATGTAAAGAAGATAGGTTAGGTTTTATGATGAAAGAAAGATTAAGGTGAAGCTAAGATTGGTTCTGTGGAAGAAGGTTAAGTCCCAGCTATGTGCGTGGACAACCTTTGCAGCTGTGTGCACAGAGGGTTTTGTAAAGAAGATTGTAAGGAAAAGACCTGCAACTGTGTGCGCAAGGGCCTGCTGCTGTGTGCGCGGATTTTTGAGGACTGAAAGGATCTGCAGCTATGTGCGCAGATCAAACTGTGGTTTTGTAGCGAGTTGAATAGAACACAGTTTGTGGACGTAGCCCCTACACTGGGGGTGAACCACGTTATATCCGGTGTTGTGGTTTCTTGTGCTGTTTCTATTTCTATTTCTTTTATGCATTAATAACTGTATACATCTGATAAGTTAGATCACTGCTAACATTTAGCTTCGCTATGAATTCCCTGTAGTGGGTTGAGCAAGTCACGACTGTTTATCTATTTGCGAAGTTGTATGTGAATAAATGGTTAAAATTGTAATTATTGATTAATAAGGTTATTAAAAGGCTAAGGTACAGTAATCCCCCTCTTTGCTTGCAGAAACCTGATTCTACGGCATCCCATAGCTTTTTTGGGTGAGACTGCAACCTGCGCGCAGGTTGTTGCCGAAAGGGCCAACACTGTGGGTATTTTGTTGGTGCGACACAAAAGGTTTAAACCCGGGTCTGCCCTATTGCCCAACAAATTGGTTCCGTTGCCGGTTGAACTCAGTACCTGCTCAAGAGGGGTTTGCATTGTACCTCGGGGGCTATGTTCTGGAGGCCCTCTGTCAAGGACATCGGCGATTGGTTTGCTGAGACTTGTCTGAAATCCGCTCAGCAAGAGAATATGAATCCATGTCGAAGCGCAAGTGACTTTTTACAAAGGTATTTTTTTTGTGATACTTATGAAATTTTCTTTGGTCGTTTCCACATAGAGTTGCACCAGTGGTTGTCTAGGTTAACAGAGAGGAGGATGAACTTTCAAGCTCGACGGATTCCTGTGTGGACCCCCACAAGGGTCAACCTTGTGCAACACGTGAACAATGAGGTGTCCCGCGCTGTTGATTTCTGGACGACGCGCACATTGGAGGCCTTCGTGACAGAGTTTGCCATTGATACAAGAACTTCTTTCAGCGAAGCTGAACGGCAGTTTTTCAAAGGGCCCCGTGGTAAGTTTTTAAATTCCTTAAGCTTGAAGATTAAAATACTATTGGTTGAAAAGGGTATCTTAATATTTGAGTCAGACTGCTAGTTTAGTAGTACTAACACATGTTTGCCAGTGAGAATATTTTCGACGCGCAAAGTGGGTTGCCACGAACTGAGCAAAGATACAAAAGAAATTTTGAATCCTACTCCTCAGGACAGACCACCACATTTCCCCTTGTAAATCCTCCACAACCAGACCCCGAAGAAAACCCTCCTGTTACCCCCCAGCGTTGCTTCGTTACCCCTAAAGTTCGGTCGCAGTGTGACAGGAAACCAAGTACAAGTATTCCGGCCATAGGTCAGCCTGCCCCTATAAATCCCCCCCCATCAACGTCCTGCCCCCCTCCCAATCCTCCCAAAACCACCATGGCCCACCTAGCTGATGACATTAAGCTACCCATCTTCAAAGGAATGGGATCAGAAGATCCAGAACAGTTCTGGTTTTTATGTGAGGCCGTCTGGAATGCGAAGAGTATTACCGACCTGGATGTGAGAACCGCGCAGCTCATTACTTCCTTTCGTGACCAGGCTTTGAACTGGTTCATGAAATTCTCCAGTAATCACCACCCCACTTTGGATGAAATCAAGGCTGCCATCATTAAGGAATTTAAGAAACCAAAATCAGAATCCCAGAGCATCACTGAACTCAAAGAGATTCAACAGCGGCGCGGCGAATCCATGTGGGACTTTGACCAGAGATTCAAAGTTTTATTAGACCAAGTGAGCTTCACTATTAGTCCTACGCAGCACAAGGAATGGTTTATCGCCACGTTATTGCCACATATAAGAATGCCGCTCATGCAACAGAAGGTTGCTGACCAACAAGAGGCTCTGGAAATCGCAATGAAGCTAGAGACCGCTCCCGTCGGAGACGATTCTGGTCTTGCTGAAATCCAAGCGCAGCTGGCAGCGATGGCCCTGGAACTTCGTGACATGAAGAAAGCTAAAACCAGTAGAGAGGAGGTCTGGTGTATGCAGTGTCGGTTCGAGGGTCACGATAGGGACCAGTGCCCCGTGGTCAGAACCTATCTCAACACGGGCACACCCACCCAATTCAATTCCGGTGTTCTATTGTGAGATTTGCCGAACCTCTGGCCAGCATCACCCTGAGCACTACCATCTTCTTCAGAGATATGTTCAAGTTCCCAAAAACCCCTACTACCAGTTCTGTAAGTCCGTCGGGCATAATGAAGAAGAATTTCGTAGCTATGACCTTATGCAAGAGCGCACCTCTGATGCCTACCGAGTCCACAATGAAGCCCAGAATAATGATGGCTATGGTTACCGCGGTGGCACCTCCGGAAGAGGTGCTTTTGGCGGTCGCGGCCATGGTGGGATGACCAGCAGAGGTAGAGGCCAGGTTGTGTGTTACAATTGTAACCAAGTTGGTCACTTGGCTCACGACTGTCGGAACCCCACTACGACCTGTCGGTATTGCCACGCAATGGACCACGTGATTGAACAGTGCCCCCAGCTCCTCGCAAAGATTCAGGAAAAAAACCGTGGCCCTACTCCAAGTATTCAGTTGATTTCTGTGGAGCAAAGACCTGCCCCAGCCCTCAATGTGGTCACCCGGAGTGGAGCTACGACACATACTCAAGACTCGCCAAAGCAACCTGCCACGGTGTGCACACAACAGACCTCCCAGAAAGTCCCAGTCCTTGGCCCTGTGAAGGACCACGCACCAGTCCAGGAGGCCCTGTGGGATAATGTTGACCTTGGCGCTGTAGAAATACCTGTGCAGCAACATCAACAGGCTTCGCAGCCACAGGAGGCCTCGACGGATAAAGTAAGTACACTATCCTCTTTCTTGCAGAGCTGTATGAAACTCTTGCGCAATCAAAACGCTCTAAATGAGCTGCAAAAAGTTCTTGCTGTCACAGACCCTCAGAGAGGAACTAATCAGGAGAAAACTGTTAGTCATGTCCGAAGAACGGGAAGGGAAATGAGGTTGAACATTTAGATAGGAGAATATGATATGACTGATGTCATCCTGGACCTTAGATCAGACGTTAATGTCCTACCCAAGCAGACCTGGGGACAAATGGGAAAGCCTTCCCTGGTTTGGTCACCTATACAACTACGACTAGCTAACCAACAAAGGATTGTATCACTAGGGAGACTTCTTAGTGTCCCAATCGACATCGATGGGGTCAGTACTCTAGCAGACTTTGAAGTTATTGAGATCATTGATGACATCAACCCTTACCCGGCCCTGCTGGGAATTGAGTGGGCCATGGCTAATGCTGCAATCATCAACCTTAAAAGGAGACAGATGATCTTCGAAGGAAATGGCCTGCGCGTTATTATACCCCTCAACCCATCCCAAGGAGAAAGATATATAGAACCACTCAGAGATGAAGGGGAGCAGGATACTCTAGACCACATCTATAACATCACAGCCAAGGATGCAGATTATGTCGAGCCTAATGCTGATGGTGTACTGGATTGGCAATGTGATAGCTCTTGCATGTCTGATTCAGACGATGGTCTAGAGAATTTGCAGCATCGACTGTATGAGCTACATGGCCATAGGTGCGTGTAGATCACTCAGTATCTTCGATGCATTAGCGCACAGCCGCGAGAATTGCCTGCACAGGTTGGGATGACAGACCGTGGAGAAATTATTACACCTATGATAGAATGAGTACCTCAGTCACCAAACACCCAGTGTCTGGAAATAACAATAGAAGCTACAGCAGCATGGGGGATCGATCATACAAAGCCTCAGCCCCGTCGGGGAACCTGCCAGAAATTCTTGCACCCCAAAGTTATAACGCAAGCTCAAGAAGTGCGAAGTAAGTTCAAGGGGCGGAATAGCCCTCAAGGACATTTGAGGCAGAAATATACAGCAATGGAAAAAACACTTCATAAGGAGTGGATGCATCAGTTCATATATATCTTGGACCCTATCATGAAAAATGGGCATATGAAGGTTGAGCTCCGCCACAGTACTGTAAGTGGGGATGATATTGTGGATCGCTTTTTGATCGCAGTTCCCATTAATAAAAGTGGTCCTGTTCTAGATATAGCTTTCCGATCAAATCACGACAAGGCAAATGTTGATCATCCAGGAATTGGATACCAAATCGAGGGGCAGAGCCAAGATGCTAGTACCTCAAATCTAATAGTCCTATCACAGATACTACCCGGTCGGGTCGAAGGGCACTATTGGGACGAGGTTGCTTATTGCCCCGAGGCTTCAACCATGATTCTGCCGTGGCCCAAAAATGTAGCGAGGCTCAAAATTGGACCGTTGGGAGGAAGCCAATTTGGCGGCGGCGGGATTTTAATTGCTTTAAATGACTGTACTAAGACCAGTACCGGCAATCGCACTCCACATGGACAAGATTTTCATCAGATTCGGTGCCTTCAATGCACTATCCTTCCCGATTTGATTGATGGCGTGTATAAGAAGATGCCTAAGTTAGGAAATAGTGCATCCTGCATCTCTTCAAGATTTTTGAGTGAACCCATGACCACCGAACACGAGATTGACGCTTTGGTCAGAGAATTCGAGCAAGAGGGTTTGATACCCTGCTCTAATCGGTCACCTGCCATAGCTCACTGTGAAGCCACTCCTCCATCACCTCCACGACCGATGCAGACACGGTCTGCCAGGAAAAATTCTAGAATTGAAATTCGCACCAAGCGCAACCAAGACCGGCCGCAGCACACAGGGCAAACACCAGCGGCTCATCCTATGGAGCCCTCTGGTTCTGCACAGGCCCCGGCCGAGGGAAGGGAGAATATTCTGCCACCACGGCCACCATATCTACCACCTATTCGCCCAGGCACCGCGTTACCCCGTCGTACAAAGAAATTTACATTAGCCACACCCTCGTTGCCACCAGGAGTACAGTTGATTGGAAGTATGACAGGGAAGATTGATCGGCTTAAGTACAGCGATCACGACACCAATGACCATGGCAAGTTCCCACAATTTGAACCAGCATAATACTTGCACCGCGTCAAGTACCCCAATCATAGGGTCACACTACTGGAAGTGCAAACATGGGCTGCGGGCCTGGACAAAGCCAGCCTACTCAAGCTATTTCACATTCCCCATTTCGGACGCGGCATACATGTGACTGTAGTGGCCAAGCAGTTACTAGCCCTGGTGCATGATGGCTACTTATGGATAGGGGACCAGCAAATTCCTATTGACGTCGCCCTCATCCATAGGATCACTGGTTTACCCATGGCAGGACCTGATCCGGGAACCAAATTTCCGTCCAAACATGACGATACAAAGCTCGCGCAGACCATGAAGGAGCGGTTTGGCCTGACAAAAGGGAAACGGGGGTATCACACTTCCACGATTCGGGAGCAGCCCATTCAGTTTGTAGCTGAACTCTTAGCCTGTAAACTCATACGGAAATGCAGGCCAACTGAAGTACCTGCCCCGGTTATCCGGATTGCGATGAACTGCGCTGAGGGGTATACTTATAATTGGGCCGGATATCTTGCGAAGGAGTTTTTGGAGGATGCCCGCGATGCGCAAGAAAAAGGTAGACCTTTTCATTATTCCTGTCTTATGATCCTTATTGCATTAGTTGGGTGGAAAGAACCCACTGAAGCCCAGTTTGTCGAAATAAACCCTGGCATGCCAGGGGCAGCGAGGTATGCCTCCCTATGGATATCCTCAGCTAAGGAAGCTCAGCAGATGATGAACACTGTGTTCATCTTCTATGCTATGAGTATTCACTATGAGATTGTGCGAACACCTCGACTTACCAACGAAGTGTTCTCTCAATACGAGGGCATCGCGCACTTTAGTGCCGACATGCATCATGTTTTCATTCAAGCTCATGCAGATCCTCAACGACAATGCTTCAAATTACCATATGTAGTCACAGAACCAGATATCAGGAGGATCGTTCAGTAATGGCCGGCCGAATGGCTGAAAGATTTAGGGAAAAAACCCTCTATTCTGGTTCCCCCAGCTACCAATATTGGCGCAGGTACTAGTCAGGCGCAGCAGCAAAGCCCATTGGAAGATAGCGAAGACCTAAGTGATTTGTAGATGAATGATGACGGCTAGGGTGGAGACAGCAGACATGATTAACAGGATGACCAGGATGAGGAGTCGGTCAAGACCATAATAGATCCTACCCCACCAACGAAGCGTAAGTCACCAGAAGTAGTTGAGGTAACCAAGCCACAGTCCCGCAAAAAGGTAAAAGCATCGAAGGACAAAGCTATCAAGGAAGAAGACACTGTCACGCTGGATGCACTGGAGCATGCTCTAGAACAGTCTACGACAGCGCTTACTAAAAAATGGTCAGAGTTTGCGGAACTGCATCTTGCCGGCCTCTCAGGTATCGCAAACAGGGTATCGGAGTTAAAAGAGCTAACCGCAAAATCAGCGCCCAGTACTGCGACAAGAAGCACTATGGCACCCACGCAGCAGGATATTAGGAAATGGCCACCCAGGGATCCCTAGGGACAGGTATCAAGCGCAACTCTGATACAGCCTGACACCGATTCTCGACCCCAGCCGAATATAACCGCGGAGCTTGATTTTACAAAGATGTCTATGTCAGAGTTGCACCTCTGTCAGCTCGCGATTACAAAGGTGATCCATACCCGAACTCAAGTGTCACAAGTCCAATTGGAAGACACCATCAAACAAAACAAAACCTTCGCAGCACGCCTAGAAGAGATCGCACAACAGAAGAAAGAGGCTGAACAGACAACCACCACGTTGATGCGAGCATTGGACGAGGCATGTCGGAGTCTTTCTGACTCCGACATACAGGAAGCGGCGGCACCAGAGCAGAGAATTGCTAAGCTGAGAGACTATGCCCAGCAGTCCCGCAGTGAGGTTGAAAGGATGAAGATAGAACACCAGCAACAGATTGCAGAACTTCAACTGCGCATTCCTCCTGAGACTCCACCAGAGGTCCGAGAACAGCGCTAGCAGGACATCAAGGCTTCAGCAACAAAAATATCAGACAACGTGGCTAGTGTCGTAAAACTAATGGAAGACAGCATAGAAGCATGGGCAAACCAACAGGACCATCCAGATGTAGGGAAGATTCAGGAAACCATCAAGTTGCGCCAGGATGAGTTAGATGCAGTCAGAATAGAAATCAAAACGCTGCCACCTATGCAGAAGATGGCTAAAGTAAAGTGCAGCAAGGAACTTCAATAGGAAATCGAGTCCTGCAGGACGAAGGTAGTTATGCTAGAAAATGCGTTACAGCCCCTGGTTGATGAAGCATTAGAATTGAGCAATACTGCGGAGAGCCAGCTCAAACTTTTGAAGACCTATGACACTTTTGCGCAGGAAAAGGCTGACACAGACTCTTCTTCAGTATTACAGGAACTGGTGGAAAAGGAGAAAGCCGCTGATGAGATACTGCATAATCTCACCAGTCGTTTTGAGGCCCTCGCGCAGAAGATTCTCCCACTAGAGTCCTCGCAGAGTGTCCCGGGACGGGCCACTAGTGAGTCTTAGGGGCCTGTTGGGGCGCGTACCCTAAAGATTACTAGTTGTGGTATCTTCGCGGCTGTTGGTAAGCAGAGTTATGGGTCAAGATAGTCTTAGGGGTGTCAGGGTAAGTCAAAACCCCCTTTTTTGTAATAAACCCATGGTTTAAATCCAGGGTTTAGGGTTTTTGGGTGCCCATGGTTTAAGACCATGGTTTTGTAAAAATGCGCAGTATAAATAAGCGCTTATGTAAAGAAGATAGGTTAGGTTTTATGATGAAAGAAAGATTAAGGAGAAGCTAAGATTGGTTCTATGGAAGAAGGTTAAGTCCCAGCTGTGTGCGTGGACAACCTCTGCAGCTGTGTGCGCAGGGTCCTGCTGCTGTGTGCACGGCTTTTTGAGGACTGAAAGGATCTGTAGCTGTGTGCGCAGATCAAACTGTGGTTTTGTAGCGAGTTGAATAGAACACAGTTTGTGGACGTAGCCCCTACACTGGGGGTGAACCACGTTATATCCGGTGTTGTGGTTTCTTGTGTTGTTTCTATTTCTATTTCTTTTATGCATTAATAACTGTATACATCTGATAAGTTAGATCGCTGCTAACATTTAGCTTCGCTGTGAATTCCCTGCAGTGGGTTGAGCAAGTCACGACTGTTTATCTATTTGCGAAGTTGTATGTGAATAAATGGTGAAACTTGTAATTATTGATTAATAAGGTTATTAAAAGGCTAAGGTACAGTAATCCCCCTCTTTGCTTGCAGAAACCTGATTCTGCGGCATCCCATAGCTGTTTCGGGTGAGACTGCAACCTGCGCGCAGGTTGTTGCGGAAAGGGCCAACACTGTGGGTCTTTTGTTGGTGCGACACAAAAGGTTTAAACCCGGGTCTGCCCTATTGCCCAACAATGCTGAAAAAAGATGCAAAAATAAAGTGGACTGACCAGGAAAGAAACTCTTTTGAAGACATTAAGAAAGTTATCATGGGGACCCCGACCCTAATTAGTCCTGACTACACCAAGGGTTTTTACATTTTCTCTTTAGCATCTTATGACATAGTAGCAGTTGTACTATTACAAATAATGATGAGGGTCTTGATCATCCAATTGCATTCTTCAGCAAAACCCTGAGAGATGCTGAGCTGAAGTATGACCCAATTGAGAAACAGGCTTATGCTCTCATAAAATATTTGAAGACTTTCAGAATCTACATTCTCCATGCAAAGGTCCTTGCATATGTCCCTTCAGATGATGTGAAGGATGTTTTGACTTAGCCTAACATTGATGGGAAGAGAGCTAAGTGGATAGCCAAACTCATTGAGTTTGATATAGAGGTGAAACCCACTAAGCTGGTAAAGGGACTAGGTCTGGCTAAACTCATGGCCAAACAAAGCTATGAACTAATGGGAATAAATTTCACATGTGTCAAGTCAGGAAAGGTGTAGACTGTAGTAGTAGCAGAAACAGAAGTAAATCAAGAACAGAATGACATTCCATCAGTAGCTGAAAACATATCTTCATGTGAGTGGCACTCAGGTATCATTCAATTTTTACAAAAATTAGAAGTTTCTCCTGATCTCACTCCTAACCAAGCATGAGCTCTCAAGTTGAAATCTGTTAAGTTTTGCATAATTGACAAACTGTTGTACTTGAGAGATCAGTCTGTAATTTTGCTAAGGTGTCTAGATAAAGAGGAAACAGAGCAGGTCATGCATCATTTTCATTCCAGCACATGTGGGGGCCACCACTACTGGAAAACCATATCCCACAAGATCTTAAGAGCAGGATACTATTAGCCAGTCCTCTTTGCTAATGTATGCACTTTTGTAAGGGCCTATGACTAATGCCAAAGATTTATAGGGAAGTAGCAGCTCGAGTCCTTGCCCCTTAGGCCTATTGTGGTGAATGGGCCTTTCCAGCAATGGGGTTTGGATTTCATAGGTGAAATAAATCCATCTTCCAGTGGACATCATAAATGGATCTTAGTAGCCACTGACTACTTTACCAAATGGATAGAAGCAGTACCCACAAGGAATGCCACTCATCAAGTCATCATGATATTTTTATATGAGAATATCTTTAGCAGGTTTGGTTGCCTAGTAAGGTTACTAACTGATAATGCACTAGATTTCAAGGCTGGGGCATTAGTTAAAATTTGTGAATCAATGGGTATTCAACTAGTACACTCCACATCCTATTATCCTCAAGGAAATGGCCTGGGTGAGTCTTCCAACAAAAGCTTAGTCAGAATCATCAAGAAATTGCTGGAAACAAATTAGAAAAGCTAGGATTCAAAGCTTAAGTTTGCTTTATGGGATGATAGGGTAACAGACAAAATATCCATAGGCACTTCTCCATTCAAGGTAGTTTATGGCATTGAGGCCATTTTTCCTATCCAACTCATCCTTCCAGTGGCAAATTTATTTCAAGAAGAAGAAGATGAACCAAATGATATGGTGAGAAGGATGATGGACTTGGTGGAGTTATAGCAAATCAAGGAGGAAGTTGTAGGAAAATTAGAAGCCCATCAACAAAGGATAAAGGGCATGTTTGAAAAAAGAGAAAAAGTAGACAACTTCCAGGTTGGAGATTGGGTCCTCAAGTGGGATGTTGTCAGATAGGATAAGGGAAAACATGGAAAATTCGAATCTTTGTGGATTGGCCCTTTTGTGATAGCCCAGGTATATAAGAATAACACCTTTAAATTGTAGAATCTGGAAGGGGAAGAGGTATTTGATGGCCCAGTGAATGGGTGGTTCTTGAAACTCTATTTTATCTGAGGCTCTGAGGCCTTATTATTGCAAACTAGTAGATAGTAGGTTGTTTTTCTTTCATAATAAACTCCATGCCCAATGGAACAGTAAATGATAGTGTTAAGTTATTTAGTTGCTTTTAGGGAAAGGCATTTTGGTCTGGATTTCTTGGGACCTCATTGGGAGGCTCCCATCCCCAAGTAGGAGCCAGATGTTATCTCCCAAAATAATTTATTTTGATAGTATGAAGAATTTAACTCATGCAATGAAGGATATGAATATCATGGACAGTTTGAAAGCCTTTGTTTTTTATTTGGATGAAAATTTTACAAGTTGTATATTTCGGTGGCTTAGGCGAGGACTATCATAGCTCATTAGCCACTGAAAAGCTATGTTTTTGTGGCTAGACAGTTGAACGTGGGCCAAAGGAGAACCACTGAAAGCGGTCTGAGCAAGCAGGGTCAAAGTAACACTTTCGGTGGCTTATGCGAGACTATAGAAAACTCATTAGCCACTGAAAAGGGGCGCTTTTGGCAGACTAGAGAGAGAGATAAAAAGTTTTTAAGCTACCGAAAGTGAGTGGAAAGCAGCGTCAAGAAAGGTACATTCGGTGGCTTAGGAGAGGCTCAAAACATCTCATTCACTAGTGCAAAATGAGAGATTAGTGACCAAGAGACCAAAAATTTTGGTCACCACAATTTTTTTCAAGGGATAAATGACCAAAATTGATAAATTTAAGCGGGCTAACTTAAAAAGACCAAGATAAATGACCAATTTTGGTCACATGATAAAACTAAACTTAAAAAGACCAAGATAAATGACCAAATTTGGTCACGGGGTATCTAGAAAAAAATGACCATATAACAATTGGTCATTTATTTGGTCATTTTTAGTTGTGGATCAGT
>LPNX010299007.1:0-37776 GCA_001517045.1 Pseudotsuga menziesii
GTAATAAAAGACCTTAAATTAGCCACCAGCGATCGCCAAACCAAAAGTGGTCATTGATATGCGGATTTTGGTCATTTTTTTGGTCACTAATCTCTCATTTTCTACTAGTGACAAGACATGTACCTAAATGAAAAACTTCATAAGCCCCAAACCAGTCATTTCAAATTCACTTTCCATGACTATTCTAAAATCCTTTATGTCAAAATCACGAGTAAATATTAAATCGTCTACATACATGCAGACAATTAACATGTTACCTTGCTCATTAACTTTGGTGTACAATGTTGGTTCGCTTTCACTTCTGTGAAATCCATTCAGGGTGATTCTAATATCCATAATTGGATATTCTCAATTAATCTGGAATGAACGTATAATTACTGAAATAACCCACATATCCGTAGATATAAAAATATATAAATTGATATATAATAGGTTACAATGATGGCCTGCTTTAAATATGGGTTGGGCATTATGTATGAAAGGTCGTGCCTTTTGATTCTAAGTTTATAATTAATTATGTTTAGTTATTAACTATTTGATTATTTGTTATTTTATGTTTGTTGCATTGCCACTCTCTTAGAAAGGCTTTGTCCTCAAAGCCTTATAATCTAGTCGCATCGTTCTGTGCAAGGTTGTGGCTGACGACGCAAGTCGATACAAACTACTGAGTGTAGAGCATAAATGTTTATACGTGGATGGGTCTATCCACCCCAAATTGATTTTTTGTTGAACGGTGCACTTTCTAAGTGAACTGACATCTTGAGAATTGAGTGCATGGGTCTCACTGATTTCTATAGATTGTTTACGATTCTTATGATACTGACTTCCATGGTTTGCATGTGGATAGGGAATTTTTTCCATGTCATTTTCTCTTATCAAGTTTGTGGTGTCCCTTTGTATTAATCTTTGTGTAGGCTTCTTCTCTATTGGAGCGACATCTTTAACTTGTTTTCTAATTGCTTATTTTCACTTTGATTCTTCTTAATAATTTCTTCTTGTGTTTTTCTTCATCATTGCATTTCTTAAGTTGTTCTTTAAGTTCTTTATTAATATTTAGAAGGCATTGAATTTTTTCTTGCTTTTCTAGGACTTTCCTTCGATGTCTTCAGTGGAGTTGTCTGCCTTCTTGGTCTTCGTAACTAATATTTTATTATGTTTTCTTACTTGATATATCTCTTTGGTATTACTTGTTAATGTTTGATTGACTTTTGTAATTTCCAACATGTGCACCTATTTTGTGTCATCCTCTTCGTGTTGGAGTTCCTCAATATGTTGTTGAATGTGACAATTCTATGTTTCTTGGCATCTTACTTTTTTGTAAATCTGTGTGATTTAGTCATCTTTGTTTTTGATGATTTTGTTTAATCGTTTTATTTCTTCTTTATTCTCAACTTCCTCTTTCATGATTTTTTGGTTTTGTAGATTCTGATTGGGATAGTTTTTACTCATTAATTTCTCAATTTGAGTAGATAATCTCTCAATGCGTCTTTTTAGATAATGATTCTCTTGCTCTATTAATTCCTTAGAAATATCCAGCTTCGTCATGTCCAATAGCAAACGATCATTGTTTTTTTATGATGTTCTACTTTTTCCAATGCTACTTGTAGTTGGGATTGCAATTCTGATTTAGAATTCACTGTAATTCTTGAATTCTTCGATGATAGTTGATTTCCTTTGACTTGATTTCTTGTTTATTAAATGTAGATGAGTGGTTTGGAGGAGTGATTGTTACCCTTCCAACCTGGGTTTAAATCTTGATATCTTGTTTTAGACCTTTCACTTTGATGTAAAAACCCTTTTGTTTTGTTTTGTTTTCCTTTTTTTTCCAATAGTTATTAAAATTAATAACTATATCTATAATAATAATAATATATGTTATTATAATTAATAACAATATTTTAAAGATTTGGGATTGAGTAATTTTATAAAAATAAACATTATTATTATAAATTAATATATACGAAGTTTAGAAAAATAGAATTTTAAAAATTCAATATTAATAATATGAATATTATTGTGTAATATTGAATTTATTAAATTATGTGTTGTATATTGTTGGAAAAACCATGTGTTGTTTCTATACTTCTTTTAGTTATTTATTTTTTACTTTTTTTTTAACTCTCTTTCTTTTGACTAAGGTCAAAGACCTAATTCAAGGATTCCTTGGATTGGATCTGATACCAATGTAACATCCATAGTTGGATATTCTCAATTAACTCGGAATAAATCCATAATTTTTTAAATAACTCACATATCCGTAGATATATAAATATTTATAAATTGATAGATAATAGGTTACAATGATGGTCTGCTTTAAATATGGCTTGGGCATTGTGTATGAAAGGTCATTCCTTTTGATTATTTTTTATAATTAATTATGTTTAATTATTAACTATTTGATTATTTATTATTTTATGTTTGTTACAGTGAGATAGGACTCAATGTGACTGTACCAAGCTCTAGGAGCTTGCTTCCAACCGTAGAGTGTCTTGTTTAACCTCTACACTTTGTGCTCTTAACCTTCAACTTCATAGCCTTGTGGTTGTTCCACATACACTTCATCCTCTAGATAGCCATTCAAAAATGTCGATTTAACATCCATTTTATAAGCATGCCATTTTTTTTATGCAACAATGGCCATAACTGTTGTGATCGTATCCATGCGTGCAACAGGTACAAAAGTTTCATTGAACTCTATTTCAAGATGCCAGTGTGAACCTTCTTGCGACCATTCTTTACTTGTGCTTCTGCACATTCCCATGAACATATTGATTGGTCTTGTAAATCCTTTTGACACTAATTACATCCTTATCTTTTGGTACATCTACCAGCTCCCATGTTTGATTCTTCTCAATACATTCTATTTCATCATCCATGGCTTGTTCCCATACTTATTCTTTGACAACTTCCTCAATTGTTAGTGGATCATCTATTTGAGAAAATAATGCAAAAAGAGAACATGAATTTGGTGTACTTGTTTCATATACCCCACGTAGACTCCTTGTCTTTATTGGATCAGTCGGCGTCGACCTCGACAAACTACTTGATGGAGTTTGTTGACCTCTTGGTGTGCTTGTGGGTGTAGCTTGAGATGTGACTTGTGTCGATGTTCCTTTTATTGAACCATGTCACAATGTTCTGGAAGTGAATGGTGTTGTGACATTTTGACTTACATGTGGTGTTTAAACCAATTCCTTCTCCATGTCACCATGCTTGACGGTCGACACAATCTTGACATTATTTTTTAAGGTTCCATCCCATGATTCATTCTCGACAAATTGAACATCGTGACTCGTGATTAATTTCCTTGCGACATGAACATACAACTTGTATGTTGAAAATAGTTGTCAATTGATGTCAAAAGAGTTCAACAATGAAAAAGGAATAACTAGTGAACATGATGACAAGGAAAACTCAGTGTAATACAAAGGAATTACAAATTCGAATGGTAGTTCGACGAGTAGCAGTCCAATCGACGCAATAGGTAGAGGAGATGAGGATCTACAGTAGATGGTAGTTCGAGGAGTAGTGGTCGATTGATGCAAGAGGTAGATGAGATGAGGATCTACAACAGAATTCATTACGAAGACTCAGCAACCTTTTGATCAGGTGATCAATGATGCAGATTGATTCGACGAATGGGATTTATGCCACAGTGGCAGCGCTATTGAGTTTGTATGTGTTTATATGCACTGGCTTCACTATGGTTATTCAACGCGTAGAGAAAAGGTATTGTGGGGACTCTAGGTGCTTGGACTCCATGAGAAGTCACCAGCCTGGAGCCCGAGATGACCTGTTAGCCCCCCTACCTTTTGGAAGAGGTGACAATGAACAAATCTAACGGTTAGAATAAAGTTCATAGAATATATATGGCTATAGAGCAATTTGCAATGTTATAGCGCAATTCACATTTGATCATAGATCAACGGTCTAGAGTGAACCTGTAAAGAAATCGACAGCTCAGATCAATTGAGAGAAATTGTGGAAGTCGATTTTGAGAAGATCGACAGTGGTGAATGATTTACGCACAAGAAAAATGAAGATTCGTAAATCTACATTTGATTGTAGATCAATGGTCAGGAGTGAACCCGCAATGAAATAGACGGTTAAGAAGAAATGCAGAAACAAAGTTGTGAAATAAAATTGTGGAGGCCAAAAATATGAAAGTGTGATTCCACAATTTGCAATCCAAAGTTCGATGGTGAGGAAAGCATCCACAAGAGATCAATAGTGTGGAAGAAAAATTGCAGAAACGGAATTGCTAAAGTAAATTTTGAGATTTTATGAACACGTAATGCAGGAGATCGATGGTGAGTAAAGCATCCACAAGAGATCGATGGTACAAAAGAAAATTTACAGAAGTAACATTTGATATTTTATAAGCCCTCTTGGACATCTTGTCTAAATAAAAGAATGAAGCCTTTACAGTTCTAAGAAACACACGGATATCCCACCAACACGGTTCGTTTAGTGTTCTCATGGACGATGTTAGGCTTAGCGACAATCTCATCAAATACTTTAGAAAATGCTACCAAAATAGAGGACTGAATTTTCATATACTCTTCATTATTCCTATAAACATGGTAGCATTATACTAAAATTATAATACTCTTCATTATACTAAAAATCACATACCGTCACTTGGGAATTTGTCCAAGTTCACAAAAGTCCCCATGGAATCTACTCCATGTTATCTCAACCTATTTAGGATGGGATAGATGGTCCTCACTATTTCCTTACCCACATGTGTCTTTGGCATAATTCTCTTTTAAAATTTTGGAAATGGGGCTAGAAAATAAATTTAATCCCTCTAAAGAAATGAAAGTTCTAATGTTCTGATAGTCGAACTCACAGAACAAGCGTACCATATTGATCTTTCCATATTTTTACCCATTAATCCTTTGTTATCGTTCTACTTTTCTTTGATGGTCGTTACTGGATTATATCCACGAAAGGATCAACATTTATGGGAGTTGAATAAATTTGTTGTTGAAAGAAGAACGATAACAAAGAATCAACGGGTGAAAATATGGAAGAAGATGAATATAGTAAGTTCACTCTGTGAGTGTGAGTTTGAATATCAGAAAATCAAAACTTTCATTTCTTTAAACGGATTCAAATAATATTTTCAGAGACCCAATTCCAAAAATTTAAAAGAAAATTAAGCCAAAGAGGCTTCTCTGGATGTGGGTAATGAAATATTAAAGACCATCTACGCCATAATAAATGGGTTGACATCACATGGAGAACATTCCATGGGAAAATTTGTGAAACTTGTGGAAGTTCCCAAGCGACCGTATGTGATTTTCAGTATAATCAACATTCTGGACCATGTTTATAGGAATAATGATGCCTATATGAAAATCCAGTCGTTTATTTTGGTAGCATTTTCTAAAGTATTTGATGAGATTGGCGCGAAGCCTGACATCGTCCATGGAGACACTAAATGAGCAGTGTTGGTGGGATATCGTTGTGTTCTGAAGATATTGTGTTTAAATACGAGCAGTCTTGGTGGGATATCGTTGTGTTTTGAAGATATTGTGTTTAAATGATGCATTGCATCTGAGTAGGGAGGACCTCAATCACGAGATTTCTATTCTGAAAAGTGTGAGGGCTTCATTCTTATATTTACACAAGAGAAATTGAGAGATCAAATGATTTGAAGTTGAAGTGCAGGCGCAGCACAATTCTGAGGCCCTAGAAACGGGTGTTAGTCTTATTATTAGAGATATACTCATGGAAGAAGAAAGTGAACAATTCTCCAGTTTTGCAAGCGAAAAAGGAATACATGAGTTGCGATATATGATATATGCCTATAGCTGCCATTTCCAGGGATTAAACACAATTAGAGGATTGTCTTAGACATCTGGATCTAAGTCAACACCGTCAATATTAACTCGTTCTAAAACATCTAATGCCAACCATTTTTAAGCCATTACATACCTCCGCTGATTTACACAGAAGAAAACATGAAATAATTTGAAAATGAATCGAGGGGTTCTGAGCATATCCATCTACGGCATGGAGAGTTTCCACAGCGATACGATACAGTGTAGAATTTGGACGAGGGTTTGAAACTCAGTTGTTTGAAGACGAGGGTTTCCATGCATTCATATAGGAAGCAATCAGCTAGATTTGAAAGCGATCTCGGGAATTTGAAAACGATATGCACAAGTGGGAACATTTGAAACGTTTGATTGCTGGAAGTGAAACATTTGATCGATTCACCTCCAACACGATGGATCGATTGAAACTGAAATGGTTGGATTAATAATAATAAAACTGAGAATTAAGGGAAAAACTGGGGATTACCAAACGACTTTTAGGTAGGGTGACCGCTCATAGCGATGTGTGATCGACGAATCTTTATTAAGGTATATGTCAACTCAAGTCAAGGCCCGTCGCCCGACATTAATGAAGGATTAAAAGAGAGCTATCAAGTTGAGGGTGTAATGTTGATTGAAGCTGTTTATTTGAGAATTATAATTTTACCAATCCACCATTTATATGTCTTCCATTTGTTATCTCTCCATGATAAATTCACTCATTTATTCTTTTTCGGAAATCATACCTCCTGATCTAATCATTACCTCACTATAATTACGTCAATTGCATGTTGTCTTAGATACATAATTCAGATAACACACAAATTAGCTGGTAACCATGTAGAAAATTAGCTTCCTTTATTTTTTATTTGAGTAGCAGGACTTGTGCTTCGGGACTTTCAACTACATATCTAGGCCAGGTTGTTCCATGGATGCTTTAATCTTCATTACCTTCATCTCCAACTCTAGAGATATAGGAGTCAACTCACAGACATTTGAAGTGAAATATATATTGGCTCACCATGTGTTCGATGAAGGATCTACATCACAGATATATGCAAATAGCTGCAAGGTAAAGCTAGCTTAAAATGAATTTTGAATTTTCGTTGAAATTAAAGGTTCGTCATATTGCCATGTGACTTACTTTATGAGTCTCAAATAGTAGTGAATACTTAAAAAAATAACTGCATCTATTTACTCTGAATCAATTGGGCATGTAAAACCAAATATCAACCATTCACATGGCAAACAAATGAATTCTTTCAAAGAGGGTATGTATTACTATTTACCTCGACTGTTGTGTCTATATTTCTTGGGAAGTTGTCACACAGTTGTTGTTTTCTTGAGAAGTTTTCGCACGATTACCTTCTACACCAACTTTCGGTAAGGACCTTTATCATACATCTAATTAGACTTGTACATATCATTTTTGAAACAAAATTCAGGGAATATCTAACTGTGTTCCAAGAAATTTTTTTGTGGAAATATGATCCTTGTAAATGAACCTTGAGCAAATAAAAAATGCTTGTCGATCTTTGGGCGTAGACTCAAAATCCAACTTCCTTCAAAAATTTGAATCAAACGCCATCAACTAAGAATATGAGAGATCGATGGATACAAAGGTAAACAACAAAGCCTCTAATGTTTCTTTCACTCGACTAATTAGTTAGGTCAGGAGGCTGCAAAAGAGATAGAGGGCTCAATTTAGTTACTTTATTACTTTTCCCTCAATTCTTATGCTTGGGATTTTGTGGCCCCATAGCGTAAGGTTCTCCCTTTATTTCTTCCCATCAAAGCCTTATATCCCGAGATCTTGTCTATTTCCATCCATCTCCCTCCAAATTGAAAATGAAAACATAACTATCAATTTTGCAACTGAGTTCCCTAAGATTTATTTTGTGTTGAGAGGCGTAAGGTATTGGGAGAGTGGGGGATTGAGTGAGAAGTGCTATGGTTAACTTGAGTTAAAGCATAGTAAGAAATTTTATTTTCCTTACTTTTGGGGCTGTGACAGAGTGCCTTTGGAAACCCCACCTTTTACTTCAACCAATTAACTATGACCAAAATACTTGCGACGAGAGTTTACTCTGATGGGGTTTTATTACGTCGAAGATTTGTTGCAACTCGATTTTACTGCAATGGGGATTTACTAGGACAAACTTTTACTATGATACACAATTCTGCAACAGACTTCACTCTGACATGACTCAACTTTCACTTTTCGTCGAGACACTTTTTACGGACTTTTAAACCGACACACTTTTACCTCAATAGACACCCACTTGAATTAAAGAGGATTTTACAGTGACACGCTTTTGGTTGCGACCAACTCCCACTTAGACGTGACCACTATTATTTGATCTTAATAAAAGGAGATTTCTTAATCTAAATACTTATAATAGGAAAAGCACTTTTCACCAACCGAAAGCTTGGGATAAACCTCGACACAACTATATTACGACAAGTTGACAATATTATGTAACCAAAGTATAAAGTAATACTTCTATCAAACACTCTACGGTTAAAACTCAAACTTTTACATAGTGAAATATTTATGGATTCTTTGTTTCTTTCACAAACAGTTAATGTAAACAATATTCACACAAGCAATTCCGGAGAATATGTGCGGCGTAAATAAAACATGCACTCAACAATAAATTATGGAATTTATATATTTCGCGACATAACAAAGAACTACAATCGTAGTTACAAACTTGGAAATTTACAAGGATGTTTCACCTTTTACATAGCTTCGACTCTCAACACTTTCCAAAAAACAGATATTGAGCTTTTGAACTCTTCCCAGAGTTTTTTCTTCTTATCCTTTTCTTCTTACTCTGTTCTTCTTTCTTTCTACGGCTCTGCACTCTTTTTTTTTTCTTTTGTTTTTCATTCTTCTTCTTCTACATATACGGACACTAAAATTTGCTTCGCTTGGAAGCTAGCGACTTACATTAAATATTGTAATAACTTGATACCTAGAAACTTAACTGTAGAAATTTAAATCGACAACTTTGTATATGGAGAGACATGAAATCTTCATTATGTCAGACAATCTGACAAAATTTGAACTATAAGACCTTGACAGAGTCAACTTAGACATGATGTGGATCTACGATTAATTTATATTTCCAACACTCCCCCTTAATTATGAGAAGATGGGGATCTTCAAACAAAATTTTACAAAAATATTTAAGAGCAAAAACTTGCTCTGTGCATGAAAAATTTCACTAAGCAGAACCTGTCATTCCTAAATAAATTCATAGATACTGGAACGTATCCCTTTCCAATGGTTTTGTAAAGATGTCTTCAAGATGATCTTTATACTTGCAAAATCCTAAACAAAATTCTTTATTGTTCACCAATTATCTTATGAAATGATACCTTGTGTCGATGTTCTTGGCTCTCTTATGGAACACATGGTTTTTTGACAATGCAATGGATGAACTGTTGTCACAGAAAATCATTGTTGGTTTTGCGTTAGGAATCTTAAAATTATCCACATCCACATGGCTTGACATGCAGCGCTTGTAGCTGCGACATACTCTACTTCTGCTGAAGACAAAGTTACAATGGGATGTTTCCTCAAATCCCACAACACAAGACATGTACCTAAATGAAAAACTTCATAAGCCCCAAACCAGTCATTTCAAATTCACTTTCCATGACTATTCTAAAATCCTTTATGCCAAAAATCACCAGTAAATATTAAATCGTCTACATACACGTAGACAATTAACATGTTACCTTGCTCATTAACTTTGGTGTACAACATTGGTTCGCTTTCACTTCTGTGAAATCCATTCAGGGTGATTCTAATATACATAATTGGATTTTCTCAATTAATCCGGAATGAACTTATAACTACTAAAATAACCCACATATTTGTAGATATAAAAATATATAAATTGATATATAACAGCTTACAATGATGGCCCACTTTAAATATGGGTTGGGCATTATGTATGAAAGGTCATGCCTTTTGATTCTTATTTATAATTAATTATGTTTAGTTATTAACTATTTGATTATTTATTATTTTATGTTTGTTGCATTGCCACTCTCTTAGAAAGGCTTTGTCCTCAAAGCCTTATAATCTAGTAGCATCGTTTTGTGCAAGGTTGTGGCTCACGACGCAAGTCGATACAAACTACTGAGTGTAGAGCATAAATTTTTATATGTGGATGGGTCTATCCACCCCAAATTGATTTTTTGATGAATGTTGCACTTTCTAAGTGAACTGACATCTTGAGAATTGAGTGCAGGGGTCTCACTAATTTCTATAGATTGTTTACGATTCTTATGATACTGACTTCCATGGTTTGGATGTGAATAGGGAATTTTTTCCATGTCATTTTCTCTTATCAAGTTTGTGGTGTCTCTTTGGATTAATCTTTGTGTAGGATTCTTTTCTATTGGAGCGACATCTTTAACTTGTTTTCTAATTGCTTATTTTCACTTTGATTCTTCTTAATAATTTCTTCTTGTGTTTTTCTTCATCTTTGCGTTTCTTAAGTTGTTCTTTAAGTTCTTTATTAATATTTAGAAGGCATTGAATTTTTTTCTTGCTTTTCTAGGACTTTTCCTTCGATGTCTTTAGTGGAGTTGTTTGCATTCTTGGTACTCTTTAACTTCTTGGTCTTCGTAACTAATATTTTATTATGTTTTCTTACTTGATATATTTCTTCGGTATTACTTGTTAATGTTTGATTGACTTTTGTAATTTCCAACTTGTGCACCTATTTTGTGTCGTCCTCTTCATGTTGGAGTTCCTCAATCTGTTGTTGAATGTGACAATTCTATGTTTCTTGGCATCTTACTTTTGTGTAAATTTGTGTGATTTAGTCATCTTTGTCTTTGATGATTTTGTTTAATCATTTTCTTTCTTCTTTATTCTCGATTTCCTCTTTCATGATTTTTTGGTTTTGTAGATTCTGATTGGGATAGTTTTTACTCAATAATTACTCAATTTGAGTAGATAATCTCTCAATGCGTCCTTTTAGATAATGATTATCCTGCTCTATTAATCCCTTATAAATATCCATCTTCGTCATGTCCAATATTAGATGATCATTGGTTTTTTTATAATGTTCTACTTTGTCCAATGCTACTTGTAGTTGGGATTGCAATTCTGATTTAGAATTCGTCGTAATTCTTGAATTCTTCGACGATAGTTGATTTCCTTTCAATTGATTTCTTGTTTATTAAATGTAGATGAGCGGTTTGGAGGAATGATTGTTACCCTTCCACCTGGGTTTAAATCTTGATATCTTGTTTTATACCTTTCACTTTTATGTAAAAACCCTTTTGTTTTGTTTGTGTTGTATATTGTTGGAAAAACCATGTGTTGTTTCTATACTTCTTTTAGTTTTTTTTTTAACTCTCTTTCTTTTGACTAAGGTCAAAGACCTAATTCAAGGATTCCTTGGATTGGATTTGATACCAATGTAACATCCATAGTTGGATATTCTCAATTAACTTGAAATAAATCCATAATTTTTTAAATAACTCACATATTCGTAGATATATAAATATTTATAAATTGATAGATAATAGGTTACAATGATGGTCTGCTTTAAATATGGCTTGGGAATTGTGTATGAAAGGTCATTCCTTTTGATTATTTTTTATAATTAATTATGTTTAATTATTGACTATTTGATTATTTATTATTTTATGTTTGTTACAGTGAGATAGGACTCAATGTGACTGTACCAAGCTCCAGGAGCTTCCTTCCAACCGTAAAGTGTCTTTTTTAACCTCTACACTTTGTGCTCTTAACCTTCAACTTCATAGCTTTGTGGTTGTTCCACATACACTTCATCCTCTAGATAGTCATTCAAAAATTTCGATTTAACATCCATTTTTTTAATGCAACAATGGCCAAAACTGTTGTGATCGTATCCATGCGTGCAACAGGTACAAAAGTTTCATTGAACTCTATTTTGAGGACGATGTGTGAACCTTCTTGTGACCATTCTTTACTTGTGCTTCTGCACATTCCCATGAACATATTGATTGGTCTTGTAAATCCTTTTGACACTAATTACATCCTTACCTTTTGGTACATCTACTAGCTCCCATGTTTGACTCTTCTCAATACATTCTATTTCATCATCCATGGCTTGTTCCCATACTTATTCTTCGACAACTTCCTCAATTGTTAGTGGATCATCTATTTGAGAAAATAATGCAAAAAGAGAATGAATTTGGTGTACTTGTTTCATATATCCCACGTAGAATCCTTGTCTTTATTGGATCAGTCGACGTCGACCTCGACGAACTACTTGATGGAGTTTGTTGACCTCTTGGTGTGCTTGTGGGTGTAGCTTGAGATGTGACTCATGTCGATGTTCCTTTTATTGAACCATGTCATGATGTTCTAGAAGTCAACGGTGTTGTGACATTTTGACTTACATGTGGTGTTTAAACCACTTCCTTCTCCATGTCACCATGCTTGACGGTCGACACAATCTTGAAATTATTTTTTAAGGTTCCATCCCATGATTCATTCTTAACAAATTGAACATCGTGGCTGATGATTAATTTCCTTGGGACATGAACATACAACTTGTATGTTGAAAATAGTTGTCAATTGATGTCAAAAGAGTTCAACAACGACAAAGGAATAACTAGTGAACACGATGACAAGGAAAACTCAGTGTAATACAAAGGAATTACAAATTCGGATGGTAGTTCATTGAGTAGTGGTCCAATCGATGCAATAGGTAGAGGAGATGAGGATCTGCAGTAGATGGTAGTTCAAGGAGTAGTGGTCGATTGATGCAAGAGGGAGATGAGATGAGGATCTGCAATAGAATTCATTACGAAGACTCAACAATCTTTTGATCAGGTGATAAATGATGCAGATTGATTCGACGAATGGGATTTATGCCACAGTGGCAGCGCAGTTGAGTTTGTATGTGTTTATATGCACTGGCTTCACCATGGTTATTCGACGCGTAGAGAAAAGGTATTGTGGGGGCTCTAGGTGCTTGGACTCCATGAGAAGTCACCAGCCTGGAGCCCTAGACGACCTGTCAGCCCCCCTACCTTTTGGAAGAGGTGACAATGAACAAATCTAACGATTAGAATAAAGTTCGTAGAATATATATGGTTGTAAAGCGATTTGCAATGTTATAGCACAATTCACATTTGATCATAGATCGACAGTCTAGAGTGAACCTGTAAAGAAATCGACGACTCAGATCAATTAAGAGAAATTGTGGAAGTCGATTTTGAGAAGATCGACGGTGGTTAATGATTTACGCACAAGAAAAATGAAGATTCATAAATCTGCATTTGATTATAGATCAATGGTCAGGAGTGAACCCGTAAGAAAATAGACGGTTAAGAAGAAATGCAGAAACAAAGTTGTGAAACAAAATTGCAGAGGCCAAAAATATGAAAGTGTGATTTCACATTCCGCAATCTGCAATCCAAAGTTCGATGGTAAGGAAAGCATCTACAAGAGATTGAAAGTGTGGAAGAAAAATTGCAGAAACAGAATTGGGGAAGTAGAGTTTGATATTTTATGAACCCATAATGCAGGAGATCGACGGTGAGTAAAGCATCTACAAGAGATCGATGGTACAGAAGAAAATTTATAGAAGTAACATTTGATATTTTATGAACCCGCAGTCCAATCTCATATCGACAGACATGAAGAATTCCACAATGGATCAACGTCCTATGATGGTTGTGGAAAAGGATTTGTTGTGGAAAGGCAATTACGTAAGGATTTTTGTTGTGGAAATATCATTGCAAAAAAGGAAAATTTAGAAGAATTTCTGGTGAAGAATTGCCATTGTGGAGGGGCAATGTTGGTAATATCTTGTTGCAGAAAGGTGTGACTGATAAACCTAAATAAAATTAAATAATTGTTAATGTGAAGAATTGAGTTTTCATGAAGAAGCATGATTTAAGAATGAAAAGGCGCAACGGTGAAGAGATGCATTCACATAAAACATGTTAGAGGGTATTTATAGACAGAGTGTTGAGTGAAATAAATCATCTTTGCAATCCAGATAATAACTGTAGCTAGAAGAGGCAGAGACCAATGGCGTGAAGAAGTATTTATAACAGAGATTGAAGGAAAAAGATATTTGGAAGATTGAAAAAAATATATTAGGGTGGTAGGGTGGTGCAAGGGCATGCTACAATCCTACAGGGGGGTCATAGCCTCCTTCTAGTAGTTGTTGGTAAATAGGGTGTAGTAACATCCTTTTAGTAGCAGTTATAAAACCAGGGGGTTGTAGCCTCCTTCCAATAGTTGCTAGTAAATAGGGTGTAGTACCATCCTTGTCTGTAGAAGCAGGTAGAAACTATTTGTAAATACAATTTTGTCAGTAATTGGAAGTATTGCTGGTTTACCCAATTGGGATTCCATGATAAATTTGTGTTCTGTGTGTTCTTGTTGATCATGTGTGTTAATGAATAAATTAAAAATGTTTTAAATTGTTAAAAGTTATCAATATTGATTCACCCCCCCTCTAAGTATTGTCCAATATTCCAACAATTGGTATCAGAGTAGGTTCCTTCACCATAGTTTAACCACTACAAGGAAGATCCTACTTAAAAACCACTATGGATAAACAAGAAGGGTTAGCCACAAAAAAACCACCATTATTCACAACAGAAAATTATGCATACTAGAGTGTGAGAATGAAGTGCCATCTGATGTCTCTTGGATGGAAGTTTTGGGAAACAACTGAAAATGAGCACAAAATAGTAGACAACCTACCTATAGACATATTGGAACTAGACCAATATGAGGGTAATGCAAAATCCCTAAATGCCATCTTGAGTGGATTGAAAAACTTTATGTTTGTAAAAGTCATGCGATGAAAGACTGCCAAACACGCTTGGGATAAGTTAAAGATTGTTTATGAATGGGAATCCAAAGTCAAAGAATCCAAGCTTTAGACATATAAAGGACAGTTTGAAAGCCTGAAAATGAAAGAAGAAGAAAATATTGGAGAATACCTTCTAAGAGTATATGAAGTTGTAAACGGTATTGGAGGCATTGGAGGATAATTAAAAGAAAGAGAAGTAGTCAAAAATTTACTAAGGACATTTCCAATGAAGTATGACTCAAAGGTGTCCACTCTAGAAGAATGAGATGATGCCTTAACAATAGATGAACTACATGGGATCTTCACTGCATATGAGATGAGAATGAGACTGAATGATTCTTCAAGAAAAGATGAAACATTCAAAGCCATAAATGAATCAATGAATTCCAAAGCCCCATCGAAAAACCATTTAGATATTTCATATGATGAACAAGCCCTCTTTATTAAAACAACTTGAGAGAGGTACTTGAAAATACAAAGGAAAGATACCCCTAAAGTGTTTTAGATGTGGAAGAATTGGACACTTTGCATCAAAATGTCCTTACCCTAAACAAGATTATAGTGATGAGAAAGAAACCTCAAGGAGTTCAAAATGGCTAAAATAGGAAACAAAAAGAAGTACTATGAGAAAAAGAAAATTATCTACATTATGGAAGATAGTGAAGATGAAGATACAAATGGAGATGAATAAATGTAAATTCTATTCATGGGAGTAGATACTCAAGATCAGAATGGTGAATCAGATGAGGAAGGTGAAGTAGACTTAAAACTTGAACTCATTAACTCTCTTGAAGAACATGAAAAATGCAGGAGAAAGAACAAAAATTCAAACCATGTCATTAGCGAGTTGAAAAATCAACTTCTAGAGGTCAAAAGGATTGAAGAGGACCTAAATTTGTAGGTCAAAATAAGAATACAAGAATTTGAAAATTTTGAAGAAAAGATCATGCAATTTAGGAAAAAGCTTGATGAAGAAGCTATGAAATCAAAATTTGAGGGAAGGTCAAAGATCTTAGATGATATCTCAAATAGCCAAAGATATTCAAATGATAAATTTGGACTAGGATATGGGCAAAACTATTATTCTTTCACAAACCAAGGTGGAAAGGAAAAAAAGCTATGTTTTTGCACTAAAGATTCTAGTTAAGAAGGAAGGAAGAAAGAAATCTATTCCAAACTCTCATAAAAAAAACAGGATTAATGTGATGCCTAAGAAACCAATGACAAACAAATATCAGCATATCTTCCTTGGTCATTGTTACTCTTGTAATAAATTTAGTCATAAATCCCTAAATTGCAGAGCCTATGGAAAGTTTCATGAATAGAAGAAGAATTCACCTAGTGACAAACCAAAAGAAAGGAATCATAATTGTTTTACACTTATTCGAAGATATGAACTGGAGTGTTACAAATGTAATAGCCATGGACATATGGCAAGAGATTGTAAACCGATGACTCATACAAAGAATACTATTGCAAATGAGTTTCAAGAAAACAAACAACAGAAGAATTGGAAGAAATGGAAAGAAAAGGAGAGTTCCATGATTCCCTATGCGCAACAGAGAAACAAAATCTATGGCATTTGGATAGTGGTTTTTCAAAACATATGACAGGTGACCCAAACAAATTCATAAAACTAAGAAAATATAACAAGGGTAGAGTCACATTTGGAGATAATATGACTTCTAAAATAATTGGCAAAGGTACAGTTATTCTCAATAGTAAGATCAGAGTGGAAAATGTGTTGCAGGTAGAAAAACTTGAGGCTAATCTCCTCAATGTAAGTTAAACATGTGACCAAGGGAACATCTGTATTTTAGACTCTGAGAAATGTGAAATCAGAAAAAAGAAGCCAGGAAGAATTGTTGGCACTATTGTAAGGAATTCAAGCAATGTATACATTCTAGAAAATGAAAATCAATGTTACTTGAGTATGGTTGATGAAAGTTGGTTATGGCACAGAAGGATGGGACACTTAAACTTTGATAACCTTCTCAAGGTAAGTAAGAAAGAAGCTGTGAGAGACATGCTTAAAATTGTGAAACCTCTAAACTCAGTGTGTAGACATGGTCAACATGGAAAGCAAACTAAAGCTAGTTTCAAAACAAAAGAACACATGACCTCACATACTCTGGAAATAGTTCACACTGATCTTTGTGGACCAACAAGGACTAAAAGTATGGAAAGAGAATACTATTTTATGATGTTCATTAATCACTACACAAGGATGAATTGGGTAACTTTTCTCAAAGAAGAATCAGAGGATTTTGAAAAGTTCAAAATATTTAGAGCAATGGTTGAAAATGAAATAAATCAGAAAATTAAGTGTCTTAGATCATACATTGGGGGAGAGTTTACCTCAAACTAGTTCAATGAGTTTTGTGAGATACATGGGATTAAAAGACAATTTTCAGCTACAAAGACTCCTCAGTGGAATGGTGTTATTGAAAGGAAGAATAGAACAGTCCAAGAAGCTGCCAGAACAATGCTTAATGAAGCAAAGTTGTCAGATTCATTTTGGAGAGAAGCAGTATACAAAACTTTGTATATATTTAATAGAGGACAAATCAAATTTAATAAAGAAAATAATCCTTATGAACTATGGTATGGAAGATCAACCTTAGTAAAGTATTTCAGAGTATTTGGCAGCAATTGGTACATTAGAAGGAACGAGGATGACCTTGGCAAGTTTTATTCTAAGAATAATGAAGGAATATTTTTAGGATATTCATCCACCAAGAAGGCATATATATGTTACAATGAAAGGTTACAAAAGATCGTAGAAAGTGCAGATGTAATAATAAATGAAATAAAACCAAGAAGAATAAAAATTCATGATGGTGATGTAAGTACAAATGATGAAGAAAAGGAATACCTACAAAAAGATGAAAGTATTCATGATGAAGAAGAAGAATTAGAGGAGGAAGATACACATGAGAGTACAAAAGGATCATCTTAAGACATAGATCATCAATGACAAAGACGATGGAGTCAGTACAAGGAGACAACTACTATTTAATGAACAAGCCCTACTATCAGTAGTGGAACCTAATAATTTTACAGAAGCCAACAAGAATTATGAATGGATCGAATCCATGAATGAAGAATTGGATTAGATAGAGAAGAAAAAAACCTAGGAACTTGTCCGAAGACCCAAAGACAAGAATATTATAGGGACCAAATGGGTTTTTAACAACAAATTCAATCAAGATGGTCAAGTGATAAGGAACAAGGAAAGATTAGTACGTAAATTTTATCCTCAAATGGAAGTGATTTATCTTGAAGAAACTAATCCCCCTATAGCAATACTTGAATCAATCATGATGTTTTTAGCACTTTCATGCCATAAAAATTTTAAAGTATATGAAATGTATGTCAAGTCTGTGTTTCTGAATGGAAAACTAAAAGAAGATATTTATATTGAAAAATTTGAAGGTTTTCTCTTATCAGAAAACATAGACTATGTTTGTAAATTGAAAAAGAAAATCTATGGCCTCAAACAAGATCCAAGGGTGTGGTTTTCAATATTGGACAACTACTTAAATCAATAAGGATTTAAGAGAGGGGCCATTGAAAGTAACTCTACTTAAAAAATGGAGATGAAAATATGATCATTGTTGTTATGTAGATGACATCATATTTGGAAGTAATTTAGAAATACTAAGTGGAAAATTTGCTTCTGAAATGAAGAAGGAATTCAAAATGTCAATGTTGGGTGAACTAACATTCTTTTTGGGATTACAAGTTTACCAAACAGACAAAGGAATCTTTATATTTCAAACTAAGTACACCAAAGACATGCTTAAAATATTTAATATGGAAGACTCCAAACCTGTTAGTACTCCTATGATCACAGGTTGTAAATTAAGTAAGGACGATGAATCTCTGGAAGTGGACCATACCATGTATATATCCATGATAGGAAACCTGCTATATGTGACAACTACCAGACCATATGTGCTGCAAGTTGTAGGTTTGGTTGCTAGGTTCCAGTCAAGCCCCAAAGAAACACATGCAATAGTAGTAAAAAGAATCTTCAAATATTTGAAAGGTATTTTGGAGTATGGGTTATGGTACCCAAAAATTCAAGACTTCATCTTGAAAGAATTTTCTGGTGCAGATTGGGAAGGAAGGGTTGATGATCAAAAAAGCACCAGTGGAGCAAAATTCTTCTTGGGAAATTGTTTGGTATCTTGGTCAAGAAAGAAACAATCCTCCATTTCACTCTCCACATCATAATCCAAATACATTGTTGTTACGTCATGTTGCACTCAAGTCATTTGGATGAAGAAAACACTAAAAGAATTAATTGTGAAGTATGAGCACCTAATAGTAATAGATTGTGATAATACCAGTGCCATAAATATGTACACAAATCTTGCCATGCACTCCAAGACAAAGCACATGCCAATAAAGTATCACTTCTTAAGAGAATAAGTATCACAGAAGGTTGTCAAGCTAGAGAATGTTAACACAAAAGAATAGATTGTTGATATCTTTACCAAGCCACTACCCAAGGAATATTTTGAGCATCTTAGATGGAACATGGGAGTAATCTCCTTACAATAGTTGTAGAAGTAGAAGCGTTATCTCAGGGGGAGATATGATGACAATGGGAGCTTTCAGAAGGAGCCTTTGTCATTGTTGTCAAAGAGAAAATGTTGCAATCAATGCTAAAGGGGGAGAATATTGAAAATAGTAGTGTTAATTAATGTTGAAAGAGTTCAACAATGACAAAGGAATAACTAGTGAACATGTTGATAGGGAAAAATCAGTGTAAGACAAAGGAATTACAAATTCGGATGGTAGTTCGATGAGTAGCGGTCGAATCAATGCAATATGTAGAAGAGATGAGGATATGCAGTAGATGCTAGTTCGAGGTGTAGCAATTGATTGATGCAAGAGGCAAAGGAGACGAGGATATGCATCAGAATTCATTATGAAGACTCAACAATGGTTTGACCAAGTGATTAATAGTGTAGATTGATTCGATGAATGGGATTTATCCCACAGTGGCAGCGCAATTGAGTTTGTATATGTTTATATGCACTATATTCACTATGGTTATTTGAGGCATAGAGAAAGGTATTTTGGGGGATCTAAGTGCTTGGAATCCATGAGAAGTTACCATCCTGGAGTTTGGGATGACCTGTCAGGCCCCCTAACTTTTGGAAGAGGTGACAATGAATAGATCCGACCGTTAGAATAAACTCCACAGAATATCTACAGTTGGAGAGCGATATGCAATGTTATAGAGAAATCCACATTTGATCGTAGATCAATGGTCTGGAGTGAACCCGCAAAGAAATAGATGGCTCATATCAGTCGAGGGAAATTGCGGAAGCCATTTTTTAGAATATTGATGGTGGTGAATGATTTTCGCACAAGAAAATTGAAGATTCGCAAATCCGCATTTGATTGTATATCAACGGTCACAAGTGAACCCGAAAGGAAATCGATAGTTCAAAAGAAATGCAGAAACAAAGTTGCGGAAGAAAATTGCATAGGTCCAAAATATGAAAGTGTGATTCCACATTCTGTAATCTGCAATCCAAAGATCGTCGACCAGGAAAGAATCTATAAGAGATCGATGGTGTGGAAAAAAAATTGCAAAAAGGGAATTGTGGAAGTAACGTTTGAGATTTTATGAACCCACAATTTGGAAGATCGATGGTCAGGAAAGCATCTGCAAGAGATCGATGGTGCGGAAGACAAATTACAGAAGTAATGTTTGTGATTTTATGAACCCGCAATCTGCAACCCACAATATGATCTCAGATTGATGGATAGGTGTTTGATTTTCTTGTCCCTCTCCCACATTGGACCCATGTTTGTCTCCTTCTTGGTCATCACAACAAAGCCCAAGATATCGTCCTGATAGAGGAGACCTAAGCGAGCAACACCTACGACACAGATAACTTCTCAGCTGAGATATCTTAGTCCTTATGGGTAACTTCTAGAACCATGTTTCCGCAATTTATGCGGGAGGGTCTTTTAGTACCTTGGCTTTACGCCAAGGTTTTCCAACGAAGACCGGGAAGGTGGGATATTGGTTTGTATAGTACTTCAATACCAAGTTATGATTCAACCCTTATTTATACAATTTCATGTAAACACACAATGAACAGACATCATAGGCATATTCATTACTATAACATGTCATTCATACATTTATCCATTTGCAACACAATAATAAATCAATCATTGAACACAACATTTATGCATTTAACTAAGCTACTCAACATTCAAACATATACACAACATGTAACGTGGAAACCCATCTAGGAAAAAACCACAAGGTGCTCTTCATCTGGAATTGCATGAGGAAATAGATGCACCTTTTTGTTTGCGCACGAAGTTGTAGATTCTGTTCAAGATATTCTCTCATATCTTTTCAAACTTTTCCTCCCTCTCATGCTCTATGATCTTCTCTCTCTCTCTCTCTCTCTCTCTCTCTCTCTCTAATCCTACTAGCAATCTACACACAGCTTGGATCGACTCGACCTTCTCTCCCTATCTGTGCACTTAGATGGAGAACTAGTACTCTGATGCACTCAACGATCTAGATTCATTAGCCAAAGCCTATTTATTTCTAGTCTAGCTCAAGCGTATTTTCCAAGAGTCTAGATAATTACTCAAAATTGTTGTATCATCTAATCAACTCAAAAATATCTAACCCATTTATAGCTTGGGTTCCTTATTTTATAGCCTTCTTACGGACTCAATATAGATCCCATACATGCTTGTTACAGATTCAATACTAACTTGATATAGACTCTAACAGATTCAATATATTGCCTCTTTTGATACTTGGTATATATCATGGTACTATTGCCCCCTGTTTAGATACCTTGTAAATGCCATGCTAGTTCTAGTTCTTAGGAGCAAATTTTTGAAACTAGATTTGGAAGCATTTTGTGTAAATTTCCATTGTTTGGGTTTTCCTGTAACACCCAGTTTTGACATTTCTACCTGAACTACTATTATATGTTGTATTTGTTTGATTGTGAGACCTCGTCGGTTTGACGACACTGTGGACATATGGTTCTATTATTTTGCCGATATATATATGTGTGTGTGTGATGATAGTATTATGGTTGGTAGTCATGTTTAGATATGTATCATGTGTTAATTATGTCAAATATATGGAAATTTCTGAATGATGGGTACGTGGATACCGTTACAGATATATGTTGAAATAATGAATGTTATGCCAGATGCATGGCGAATGAATGAGTTTATTGTTGTCATGTTATGATGAGATATATGTGTACATATCGAGGATTATGCATGATATCCTATATTGTATGTCGAGGACTGACTTACAGTTTGAAACGGCTAAGTGATAGCTGGATCCTACGAGGTGGGAGGGCCTCGAGGACATGGACTTCGAAAGATAAAATGGTATGCGAGTGATGCATTATTTACTTTCGTATGGTTATTTTGTTGTTTATTGTGATGTATGTTATGACATGGGTGGGGTAGAGTTCCAGGAAACTCAACCGCCCAGATCGGTTATACGATGACAGACCGAGTACAAGTGCAACGCTGTTGTTATGTCGAGTAGACATAGTCCCTTGTCCCATTAGGGGGGTGGAGGATTTACCCACCGTTTATCCCCGAAACCTAGAGTCATGGGAGGGCTATGCTACGGCGCGCTCCCCATGGTGTGTGATGATGACTAGTGGTTTCCTGCTGGGGAAGCTTGGTTGATGTGGTCGACACTTTCGCTTACGGGTTCTAGCTGGAACCGGTCATGACTTGACATTCCAGGGTAGTCCAGCAGAGGACAGGATAGGATGTGGAAGTTAGTAATGATGTAGGTAGATAGATGTAGCATGAAGTAGGGGTGAAAACAAGATCTAACTGTAGGTGTGTAAAACCCTTGGTCAGTATGTGTCGTAAGTCAGTGATGTATGAATTGTCGTAACATGGATTTCAGTAAGCTAATGGATCATACCTTGTAAACTATGCTAAAACATGTGTCGGTAAAGAATAAGTTCCTTGATTATGATTGATGTATGTGAATTATTACTTTTAGTGTACTTACGTGAGGAATGTAAGCAGTAGATACGCTTACATAACTCGCCTACATATTATGAATTACATGAAATATTGTTGAGTAATAATGTCAATTAGTGTCGCTTAATATTGATTACTGTCACTTAGTAATTAACTATTGTTGATCAATGTTAATAATGTCGATTAAAGTTAATAATGATGATTAGGGTTAATAATGTTGATTAATGGTTAATTATTGTCCATTAATAATTAATTATGGTTGAATAATAAACAAAGCAATGGTTAACCTCGGGTAGTGACTAATGCAATTGATTAGAATGCTTGATTGATTGTTAATAAGTTTAATTAGCCTAGACTAAGGGTTGAAATGTAACTACAAGGTTAAATAAGTTGATAGTAACTTGATCCCTTAAATTAATTATGTGTTAATGATGTTAATTAATTTTAACAAGACTATGCTTATCTTTAGTAATGATTGTTAATTAGCTAATTACAAACTAAGGTGTAATTAAAATGGAAATAGGTATATGAGTCGATTAAATCATAGTGAATTTTATTTAATTAATATGATTACACATTGATAATGTTATGATTTACATTGATAGGATTATTGTGCATAATTGATAAATTGAATTAGTGAAATTATAATTAAAGGGAATTTACATATTATAAATATTAGAAACCATTAATTAAATGATTAGGTAAGTGTAATTAATCAATTGACATTTACTGTTAATTAAATTAAATTGGTGAAGCGTGCAAGTTTAAACTATATAATAAATATAACATTTATTATTTATTAATTAAATGGTCAAATATAGAAATATGAGTAAGTATATGTTTAAAATTATTATATTAAATAGAAGTATTAAATTTAATTGAATTAGAAGTTACGGTTGAGAAGTGACCCCAACCAACACCTTTTAATATTAATTTAAATATTTAAATGAGTCCAAGTCCAAGTTGAGGGATTGAGGACTTACATGGTAGATGGAAGGGGGTGGATAAATTTATGAGGAAGATAGGGGTGGTAATGGGGAGGAAAGGTCGGCAAACATGGGGATAAGAGGGAGAAAGGAGGGAGGAGAAGGGGATCCTTTTTACCTTAGGATTTTGGAGAAGTTTTGGGAGAGCAGAGCTGCAAAGAAGGGGTTTTGTTGGAGATTGTTTTTTTGAGGGGATACAACAGCTTAGGGCTTGTACTCGGTTTGGGATCAGGGGTCCAAAGGGGTACCTTTGGAGCTGGATGGTCGGCGAGACCTCGCCAGTTGGCAGGGTGGCAAGACTGGTTGGGACTGGTTGAGTTTCAGAGCTTTGGGAAGGACTTTTGGCTGCAGGAAAAGCAAGGAAAAATGGAAAACAAGGACAGCAACAAAGGTGGACCTACTAGCTACCTACAGGTATTTTCCAGCAGGTATGTTATTGTTTCTACCTTGGCAAATTCTGTTTAATTAAATTGCAAAAGTTTATATGCTGTGATTCTCTTTGCTACCTGCACAGTCAACAATAAATTGTTAGAAGTAGATAAAACATATTTATCAATTTTCAAATCTGAAAAGAATGAAAATGCATATTTTATATCGTTTTAAGGCATGTAAATGAGCAAAAGTTAGAAACGAAAACATGAAATTAAAACAGAATTTTAATTGTTCAATTTTGTAAATGTAAACACTTTATTTTCTTTACAGCCAAAACTAGTAAAGGAGAATAGAAACACAATAAAAACAGGAACAAAACACAAACAGAACAGAACAAAATTTTTGACAAGAAGTGAATTTTCTGACTGTTTATAAAAGTTAAGGGAGACCCAGTTGGGGGCTTTACATTTCCCAAAACTTTTTTTAATTACCCTTCGCTATAATTATCACTTATGTTTTCTTTTGGAAAGAGCTTACATTGGTTGAGTATATTTATATTTTATTTTCTTTCTCATATTTAATCAATGTATTTATCACATTCTTTGGTGAAATAACTTTTTGATTCAAACTAAGAAAGATAAGATAGAAATAGAAATAATGAAGTTTCAATGCATAATTTTGCCCTTTTTCTTTCAAATATAATTAAATAAGTTTCTATCCACATATAAGTATCTTTAAATAACCAAACTTGGATTTTTAAACCTTTTTTTTTTTCAATAACACTTATTTTTTATCTTTTATCTATCTTATTTTATTATTATTTAACACCTATTTTGAATCTTTTATTTATACAGTTATACTGACTAAATTTATGGTTTAAAAAATACATAAAAACATATACCACCTAAAACATTTATATATCTATATTAAAAGGATTTTAAAACAAGATGATAGCTAGTGGTTTGCAATTGCCTATGCAAAAAATTAAAACTGTTTGCAATTGCCTATGCAAAAAATTAAAACTCAATAAAAATAGATTAAATTTGGTTATAGCCTACTTAAAACTCAATAAAAATAGAATAAATGTTGTTATAGCCTACTTAGGCATCCTTTTGAGGATGTTTGAGATTTGACTACTTAGAAGACTCTAGACTTGAGTTCTATTTCAATGGATCCAAAGTGAGGATGAGCTTTACGAGCTTTGCAAGAACAACTACTACATCTCAAATAGGCCATGAAGGAAATAAGGAAAAGCCTAAATAGAAATGATAAATTGTTGATGCTTGTTGGGTGGTTAAGTTAATTCCTTTAGTATTAGAGTTGGAAACCAACTTCTCCTTCTAAAATGGTACCCACCTCTCTCCACTCCATATTTGAATAATGCTAAGCAAATATAAGAAAAAGAAGAAATTGACTAATGCTAAACCAATATGGGGAGATCGTGTCATGTTAGTCACGTTATGCTATAGCCAACATAAATAAAATATATTAAAAAATGAAAAATATAAATTACATATTACTTAAATAAAATAAAAATTTAAACTAGCATAGATCCATTTTAAATCGAGATTTATCAAGCACCCAAAGAGCTCCAAAGGTAAAAAATGTACACCTCAAAAAATTGGATTCCTCTCGGTGCTTGATAGATCTGGATTTAAAACAGATCTATGCTAGTGTAGATAATGTTTGTCAAAGTGTTAAACTTATTTCCTCAACAAACCAGCAAGCTCTACATTAGGGTTTATCATCTATGCAATGTTTTCTTTCGTGGATCTCGACAATCAACCATGATTAACTAATATTTCAAAGCAAGAGTGCCGTAGTTGTAAGATGTAATCACTCATGAGGTTTTTCAATATATATATATTGTTCCCTTGTTGAACTCATAGGTTGGATCCACACTAGTTTGGGATATAAGAGTTTTGGGTTAGGAAGTGACCTACATAGAAGCATCTGTCCCAAACAAAGAAGGTAGTTACACTATTTTCCATTAATGCCATTTTTCCAACCTATCTATTCAATTGATATTATCTTTGTATCTTTATTTTTCCTACTCTAAATTGGATTTTTTGCACAAACTCATTTTCGTTAGTTGTTTTTTTAGCATGAGTATGAGAAAAGGAAAATCCACTCTTTCTTACTACAAGATCATTGATTTAATCAAATGAATATAAGGAGTTTACGCATATTAGTATTTAGTCATTTTTTTGCTTTTTTGTTATGACAACAAGTACAATCTCCTTTGATCTAGATCCTAAAGTTGACTTATTGACACAATGATATAATGTTTTAAACTAGTGAATATGCACAAAGCAGTCATGCGACACTCTCTCCTATTGATAACGATGTGCAATTTCGAGTAACCAAAAATTAAATAATTTTGGACTTTGTAACATTGTTATTAGTAATAACAATTCACATAAACTTAATTCCAATACAATGAAAACAATTGACAACAAGAGATGCGAGTAGTGAAGTCTCTTCCTCTGGAAAATTGAAATGAAAATTTGGAAGAAAATTGGAAGCTCTTGTGAAAGCATATTGTATTTTGTGAATCGTCTTAGATTAGTCTCCTCTACATGAAAGTTGTTGAGCAATATCCTCTAATTTTGAAACATATGTTTGAAAAAGTAAAACCATAAAAACATTGTCAACAATGAAATATTTTTGCCTACGATATGTTACCACCTTAATTGTTAGATCATTGACTCCAAGGATTAGAACATCTCAAATTCTTATACCTTCAAACAAAGAAATGGATTCTTCTATATTATTGGAGGATGCTCACAATCCTAAGCATATTTTCATTGCCTATTTCCTTTGGGGTCTATTATTCCCCCTCCTTATGTTGGACCTCAGTTATTGTTAAATTTTAATGCTTATGGATAATAGAACAATTTATTAGACATATATAGTATAATAACAATAGGCTTAAAGCTTATATTGCCTCTTTTGATACTTGGTATATATCATGGTACTATTGCCCCCTGTTTAGATACCTTGTAAATGCCATACTAGTTCTAGTTCTTAGGAGCAAATTTTTGAAACTAGATTTGGAAGCATTTTGTGTAAATTTCCATTGTTTGGGTTTTCCCAAAACTTTTTTTAATTACCCTTCGCTATAATTATCACTTATTTTTTCTTTTGGAAAGCGCTTACATTGGTTGAGTATATTTATAATTTCTTTTCTTTCTCATATTTAATCAATGTATTTATCACATTCTTTGGTGAAATAACTTTTTGGTTCAAACTAAGAAAGATAAGATAGAAATAGAAATAATGAAGTTTCAATGCATAATTTTTCCCTTTTTCTTGCAAATATAATTAAATAAGTTTCTATCCACATATAAGTATCTTGAAATAACCAAACTTGGATTTTTAAACTTAGGTTTTTTTCAATAACACTTATTTTTGATCTTTTAGCTATCTTATTTTTTTATTTAACTCCTATTTTGAATCTTTTATTTATACAGTTATACTAACTAAATTTATGATTTAAAAATATATATAAAAACATATACCACCTAAAACATTTATATCTATATTAAAAGGATTTAAAAACAAGATGATAGCTAGTGGTTTGCAATTGCCTATGCAAAAAATTAAAACTGTTTGCAACTGCCTATGCAAAAAATTAAAACTCTATAAAAATAGATTAAATTTTGTTATAGCCTACTTAAAACTCAATAAAAATAGAATAAATGTTGTTATAGCCTACTTAGGCATCCTTTTGAGGATGATTGAGATTTGACTACTTAGAAGACTCTAGACTCGAGTTCTATTTCAATGGATCCAAAGTGAGGATGAGCTTTACGAGCTTTGCAAGAACAACTACTACATCTCAAACAGGCCATGAACATAAGGAAAATCCTAAATACAAATGATAAATTGTTGATGCTTGATGGGTGGTTAAGTTAATTCCTTCAGTATTAGAGTTGGAAACCAACTTCTCTTTCTAGAATGGTACCCACCTCTCTCCATTCCATATTTGAATAATGCTAAGCCAATATATGAAAAAGAAGAAATTGAAAGAAAGAAAAACCTCTCATTGAAGGAAAATTGTTGATGCTTGTTGGGTGGTTAAATTAATTCCTTCAGTATTAGAGTTGGAAACCAACTTCTCCTTCTAAAATGGTAGCCACCTCTCTCCACTCCATATTTGAATAATGCTAAGCCAATATAAGAAAAAGAAGAAATTGAAAGAAAGCAATGAAGGAAAACTCACCATGTACCCTTCAATCAAATAGAAAAGTTTTAATAAAGTAAGACAACAATTCCCATTATTACATATATCATAATAACCACTTATGTAAGTATCCACCTATATTAAAAAAACTTATTAATAAAAATTAATAACGTTTTGATTTTTTTTTTACCATGAAATTAAGTTCTAGTGAATTATTTGTCCATTCTTTGAAAGAGTTTCTTAAGATTTTCAATAGTATTTTGACGGGAGGACATACGCCAGTCAAATTCCAAGTCTTTCTCAATAACTTGAGTTAAAATGAAAAATTCATTACATGAAAAGACATTACATAGATTACTTTAACACACTTATCAGATATAAAACCATATAAACTTTATGTAACAATTTTATACATATATAAAAAAACCACATATACTATGCCATTTAAGCAATCAAAATTAACATAAAACTATAAAATTTTCCAAAAAAATTAGATGGCAATGCCAATGTTACAACTGCATAGCATGGATTTGCACAAATCCAAACTAGGCCCTTGAGCTATATAACACGTAGCAACAACCACAACAACCAGTTCATTTCTTACATATATTTATATATTCACCATAGTTTGCCACGTCTACACCGATATGAAGAAAAGTGTGAGTCAACTCTCCATACTATTAATTGCTTGAACACGCGTTAAGTACTAGGAGTGTACGCGCTCTACATTGCAATCTCTATGTTAGTTTGGTTGACACTTATGCAGGGCCTTGAATGGACCGCGGCGTCGCATTGGGCCACGCGTCCGTTTCTTATCCACCCACTAACCCTAACACTAAAGAGAGGACTATACTAAACACGTTCCCCCTCCATATCATTCATTTTCTCACCAACACAGCGTTGCGTAGTGCCCTCCTGGACATCTTGTCTAAATAAAATAACAAAGCCTTCACACTTCTAAGAAACACACGGATATCCCACCAACAGGGTTCTTTAGTGTTCTCATGGACGATGTCAGGCTTAGCGACAATCTCATCAAATACTTTAGAAAATGCTACAAAAATAAAGGACTGAATTTTCATATACTCTTCATTATTCCTATAAACATGGTAGCATTATACTAAAAGTATAATACTCTTCATTATACTAAAAATCACATACTGTCACTTGGGAATTTGTCCAATTTCACAAAAGTCCCCATGGAATCTACTCCATGTTATCTCAACCTATTTATGATGGGATAGATGGTCCTCACTATTTCCTTACCCACATGTGTCTTTGGCGTAATTCTCTTTTAAAATTTTGGAAATGGGGCTAGAAAATAAAGTTAATCCCTTTAAAGAAATGAAAGTTCTAATGTTCTGATATTCGAACTCACAGAACAAGCGTACCATATTGATCTTTCCATATTTTTACCCATTAATCCTTTGTTATCATTCTACTTTTCTTTGATGGTCGTCACTGGATTATATCCACGAAAGGATCAACATTTATGGGAGTTGAATAAATTTGTTGTTGAAAGAAGAACGATAACAAAGAATCAACGGATGAAAATATGGAAGAAGATGAATATAGTAAGTTCACTCTGTGAGTGTGAGTTTGAATATCAGAAAATCAGAACTTTCATTTCTTTAAACTGATTCAAATAACATTTTCAGAGACCCAATTCCAAAAATTTAAAAGAAAATTAAGCCAAAGACGCTTCTCTGGATGTGGGTAATGAAATATTAAAGACCATCTATGCCATAATAAATGGGTTGACATCACATGGGAACATTTGTGAAACTTGTGGAAGTTCCCAAGCGACCGTATGTGATTTTCAGTATAATCAACATTCTGGACCATGTTTATAGGAATAATGATGCCTATATGAAAATCCAGTCGTTTATTTTGGTAGCATTTTCTAAAGTATTTGATGAGATTTGCGCGAAGCCTAACATCGTCCATGGAGACACTAAACGAGCAGTGTTGGTGGGATATCGTTGTGTTCTGAAGATATTGTGTTTAAATAACGCATTGCATCTGAGTAGGGAGGACCTCAATCACGGGATTTCTATTCTGAAAAGTGTGAGGGCTTCATTCTTATATTTACACAAGAGAAATTGAGAGATCACATGATTTGAAGTTGAAGTGCAGGCGCAGCACAATTATGAGGCCCTAGAAACGGGTGTTAGTCTTATTATTAGAGATATACTTATGGAAGAAGAAAGTGAACAATTCTCCAGTTTTGCAAGCAAAAAAGGAATACAGTTGCAATATATGATATATGTATTGATGAACAGACAATCTTAGAAAATATTTGGATGGCCCTATAGCTGCCATTTCCAGGGATTAAACACAATTAGAGGATTGTCTTAGACATCTGGATCTAAGTGAACAGCGTCAATATTAACTCGTTCTAAAACATCTAATGCCAACCATTTTTAAGCCATTACATACCTCCGCTGATTTACACAGAAGAAAACATGAAATAATTTGAAAATGAATCGAGGGGTTCTAAGCATATCCATCTACAACATGGAGAGTTTCCACAGCGATACGATGCAGTGTAGAATTTGGGCGAGGGTTTGAAACTCAGTTGTTTGAAGACGAGGGTTTCCATGCATTCATATAGGAAGCAATCAGCTAGATTTGAATTTGAAAGCGATATGCGCAAGTGGGAACATTTGAAACGTTTGATTGCTGGAAGTGAAATGTTTGATCGATTCACCTCCAGCACGATGGATCAATTGAAACTGAAATGGTTGGATTAAACAGCGTCGCCACATGTAGGATTAATAATAATAAAAACTGAGGATTACCAAACGACTTTTAGGTAGGGTGACCGCTCATAGCAATGTGTGATTGACGAATCTTTATTAAGGTATCTGTCAACTCAAGTCAAGGCCCGTCGCCCATCATTAATGAAGGATTAAAAGAGAGCTATCAAGTTGAGGGTGTAATGTTGATTGAAGCTGTTTATTTGAGAATTATAATTTTACCAATCCACCATGTATACGTCTTCCATTTGTTATCTCCCCATGATAAATTCACTCATTTATTCTTTTTCGGAAATGATACCTCCTGATGTAATCATTACCTCAGTATAATTACCTCAATTGCATGTTGTCTTAGATACATAATTCATATCACATGATCACATGATTTGAAGTCGAAGTGCAGGTGCAGCACAATTCTGAGGCCCTAGAAACGGGTGTTAGTTTTATTATTAGAGATATACTCATGGAAGAAGAAAGTGAACAATTCTCCAGTTTTGCAAGCGAAAAAGGAATACATGAGTTGCAATATATGATATATGGGTTGATGAACAGACAATCTTAGAAAATATTTGGATGGCCCTATAGCTACCATTTCCAGGGATTAAACACAATTAGAGGATTGTCTTAGACATCTGGATCTAAGTCAACAGCGTCAATATTAACTCGTTCTAAAAAATCTAATGTCAACCATTTTTAAGCCATTACATACCTCCACTGATTTACATAGAAGAAAACATGAAATAATTTGAAAATGAATCGAGGGGTTCTGAGCATATCCATCTAAAACATGGAGAGTTTCCACAGCGATATGATAGAGTGTAGAATTTGGACGAGGGTTTGAAACTCAGTTGTTTGAAGACGAGGGTTTCCATGCATTCATATAGGAAGCAATCAGCTAGATTTGAATTTGAAAGCGATATGCGCAAATGGGAACATTTGAAACGTTTGATTGCTGGAAGTGAAACGTTTGATCGATTCACCTCCAGCACGATGGATCGATTGAAACCGAAATGGTTGGATTAAATAGCGTCGCCACACATAGGATTAATAATAATAAAAACTGAGAATTAAGGGAAAAACTGAGGATTACTATACTATACTATAAAGAGGGTATGTATTACTATTTACCCATAATTGCGACTGTTGTGTCTATATTTCTTGGGAAGTTGTCGCACGATTACCTTCTACACCAACGTTTGGTAAGGACCTTTATCATACATCTAATTAGACTTGTACATATTATTTTCGAAACAAAATTCGAGGAATATCTAACTGTGTTCCAAGAAAAAAATTAGTGGAAACATGATCCTTGTAAATGAACCTTGAGCAAATAAAAAATGCTTGTCGATCTTTGGGTGTAGACTCAAAATCCAACTTCCTTCAAAAATTTGAATCAAACGCCATCAACTAAGACTAGCAACAACCACATTAAATTAATAATGTGTCTGAATATGCCGATAGGCGTAAATTTAAGCACATACTATAGGGAAAAACATTAATATAAAAAGTATGTGCCTAAATGTACGCCTATCGGCGTATTCAGACACATTATTAATTTAATGTGGTTGTTGCTAGTAACGGGTGGGTGCATAGACATATCTACAAAGTATTAATAGAAATAATATTGTTATTTTAATGATAATATATAATATATATTATTTAATATATTTAGTACCATATTATTTAATTAAAATATTATTAATACAATGTTTTTCTGTATAGTATATATGAAAAATATATGATGAAGTTAATTATATCCAATATCTATTATTCACATGTTATAAACTAACCTTATAACAGATATAATCACCGATTCATAATGTAACCTAGCCATAATGTTCCATACCATGTTATTGATGTACAAAATGAACATATGTTCATTATTATTAGAATGAAGATGATCGTCGTCACAATGTGACATAACCAACATTTTTCTCTATAGTATGTATTGTGTCGCAAAACATACAAAGATGTGACATGAAACCCTCGCAAACTGTGACAATGTGACATAGCCTTTGTTTAATTTCAAAACGTGACAAATACATTGGGGAACGCAAGCATTCAAATACTATCTAGGAGGTTCACAAAGGGTTAGGATAAATCACATCATTCGTCACATTGGAAACAACTATAGTTCTGATTATGTTGGGATGCAATGTTCATGATGGTTTATGTGTCTTTACTACACATCGCAACGTTAGCATTTTTAATCAAAGAATAATATGTTGGTTAGAGGTTATTCACATCGCAACGTTAGTATTTTTAATTAAAGAATAATATGTTGGTGAAAGGTTTGTCACATCGCAACGTTATGATTTTTAAATCAAAGAATAATATGTTGGTCAAAGGTTTTATTAGATTCTAATAGTATAGAAGCTGTTTAATTGTCATCTTCCATTATCAATCGTTCCCTAATGGGTTATGTGAGATTAAGTAATTCATTGTAATGTTGGATTGTAAGTTTATTTCATAGTTGGGTCTAGCTATGTATGCAATGGTTTTCATGTTCTATTTCGACATACATAAAGTATTGATAGAAATAACAAAATGTTTAATTAATTTTAATAAATAATATCATTTATTTATTACCACATTATTTAATTAATATAAAAACATTAAATAAAACATAACATAGGTAAAGTATTATTAATAAAAAGTGTTTCCCCATAATATATATGCAAAATATATGAGGAAGTTAATTATATCCAATATTATTTATTTTATATGTTAAGCATACGTTATTATTTAATACCTTCACAAGTACTTATATTAATATCGATTTGTAATTAATTACATGATATCATTTAAATTGTTTGTTGCAATATTACAATTAGTAAGACATATCGCAATGCGACAAAAACATTGATTAATGTCGCAAATACAACATAACTGTGATAAACGTCACAATACAACAAAACGCTTATTAAACGCCCACACTCGCATTATTAATGTGTCACATCTTTGGTTTTGTTGACATATACCAACCATACACTGTAACAAGCCATGGTTTAATGTCGTAATCTGATACAACCCTTGATAACGTCGCAGTGAAACGTAAAACTTGATAAACATCATAATGCGACATAACAATATGATATGCAACATAAACTGTGTTAAACGTCACAATGCGACATAACGCTTATTAAACGTCCACTATCACATTATTAATGTGTCTCACAATTACTTATTTTAATATCGATTTGAAATAATTTGTCGCAATATTACAATTATTAAGACATATCACAATGTGACAAAATCCTTGATTAATGTCAATACTGTAACATAACTGGGATAAACGTCATAATGCGACAGAACGCTTATTACTATGTAGAATGTGGATGGTTTCAACCATTTCTTTTGCGAAGCAACTCTCTCTCTCTCTCTCTCTCTCTCTCTCTCTCTCTCTCTCTCTCTCTCTCTCTATATATATATATATATATATATATATATATATGCAAGATAATTCTTAAAGAAATTGTCTGAACATCCAAGCAGACATTATTAATGTGTCAAATACTGGACATTATTACAATGTGACATAATCGTTGGCGAATATCACAATGTGACACAACCCTTGATGAATGTCATTCATGTAACATAACATGTGATAAACGTCACAATGCGACATAATCTCCATGTTGCATTATGGCTATGTCGAGTAATGTGGTACTGTGACAATATTTAAGTCATTGTAACGTTGCACAATGATTAGGTGTAGTCAAATTTTTAGGTGTAAACTATGTTTTGACATAAACGAAGGGTTATGTTTGATTGGGTTGTTTCTGTATGAATATATTGCATTATGGTTATGTTAATTAATGTGCTTCATTGCATTTTTCTCTTAAAAGTAATTTCATAAGAGAATTATACGTTTAATGTATGAAGTGATATGGTGGATCATCATAGTGAGTGAGCATGAAGTTGAATTGTGACATTGCTGTATGGGCATGATGGCCACTGGATTTTTGTTACATGATGCCATTAATTAAATTGTTTTGTAGTAGTTGGCTTTAGTTTTATTTTGAATTTCTTATTGCATTCTGAATTTGATCAAGCGCTATCTTCGATTCTGATGTTCATTGTTGCTTATGGTGTCTTGTGACATGCGGTGTATAGAAAGTCTTCATAAATTAAAAGATTGTTAATTATGTTGTTTTCATATGAACAAGGCGTGAATGTCAATTGTGGAGCAAATATGGAATATCTTTGTTATTTCAAGTGGGAATAATTGTTATATAATCTGCAATGTTTGTAGTGAGTTGTTTTCATAGACTGTAATACTACAACAGTTGTTTAATTGATGTTTATTTAATGTGAAACTAAATTATTTTCTAAGCAGTTTCAGTTCCATATGAAAAAAAAAATTAAACGAATACAAAAAGTAACAATTTCAGTACAATAGTAAGCAAAGCATCCATGAAAATGATGTAAATGAATGTATGGATTGTTAAAATGAGGGAATCTAGGAATTTCATACCGAGTTGAAATCAAATGCCAAACAAACATTATTAATGTGTCAAATATTGGACATTATTACAATGTGACATAACCCTTGGCGAATATCACAATGTGACACAACCCTTGATGAATGTCGCCAATGTAACATAACATGTGACAAATGTCACCATGCGACATAAGTGCCAGGTTGCATTATGGCTATGTTGAGTAATGTGGTAGTGTGACAATATGTAAGTCATTGTAATGTTGCACAATGATTAGGTGTATTGAAATTATTGCGTTGTTTCTGTATGAATATATTGTAATATGTTTTTTTAATTAATGTGGTTCATTGCATTACAACATTAAAAGCAATTTCATAAGAGCATTATATGTTTAATGTATGAAGTCATATGGTGGATCATCATAGTGAGTGAGCATCAAGTTGAAATGTGACATTGCTATATGGCCTTGATGGTTACTGGATTTTTTTTTACATGATGGCATTAATTAAATTGTTTAGTAGTAGTTGGGTTTAGTTTTTTGTTGAATTTCTTATTGCATTCTGAAATCGATGAAGGGCTATCTTGGATTATGATGTTCATTGCTGCTTATGGTGTCTTGTGACATGCGGTGTATAGAAAGTCATCATTACTTACAATATCGTTAGTTATGTTGTTTTCATTTGAACAATGTGTGAATGTCAATTGTGGAGCAAATATGGAATATCTTTCTTATTTCAAGTGCAAAAGAGTGTTCTTTAATGTGCAATGTTGGTTCCCATACCAAGTTCAGATCGAATGCCTTGTTTATTCATTTGTTGATAATGCAATCTCTGTGTGACTGTATTGGAGATTATTGGTTTAATTGGAATGTTTACATTTTAACCGCATTATTTTTATTAATATAGAAGGACAGGAGACCATGTATTAATGTAACTATGAACATAATTGATAAAATACTTTTAGTCTATGAGGGAAAGATATGTAATATTAGTTGTACTATTTAAAAGATGTAAAATATAGTTTCCATTAAATTCTTCATATAGCCAATAAATTTTGATGTTATACAGTACATAAATCTGTTAGTGTTCTTTAATATGCAATGTTTGTTCCCATACCAACTTCAGATGGAATGGCTTGTTTATTCATTTGTTGATAGTGCAAGCTCCGTGTGAATGTATTGGAGATTATTGGTTTAATTGGAATGCTTACATTTTAACCGCATTATTTTTATTAATATAGAAAAACACGAGATCATAAATTAGTGTAACTATCAACAGACATGATAAAATACTTTTAGTGTATGAGGGCAAGATAGGTAATATAGTTTCCATTAAAATCTCGATATAGCCAATAAATTTTGATGTTATACAGTACATAAATCTGTTTATTTTTAGAAAAAAAGAAAAAAAAATATTGATTTGAAGCAAAAACTGAAACATAGCTACTCGAAATTTCCATATCCTTTATAAAAAGCTTCATGAAATGAAGCCATGTTTTATTTAAAACCAGAACATACCAAAATTTGCAAATAGTGGAAAAACTAAAACATTGTTTTGTTTACAAAGACGCATAAACCTATTGAATTACATGCCAAAAACCTACAGGGACTGAAACAATGTCGGAGGGAAAGGGAGAAATTCATCAAAGAAAACCATGCTGGGAGTTAAAGGAAAGAAATTACATGATAATGTTACTGCATTGATTGTTTGCCGGCAATGGTAGACGCTGATTTGGAAGCGATGATCTTTCATCAACTGATAAATGAGTAACACTGCAAGTTTCCAAATCATAGTATATGAATGGAATTTCAGCTTTCTTGCACATCAATATAGAAGTTCCAACTGCTCGAAATGGTAGATAGTCTGAACAATGTATATTTATATTTCTTGTCATACCTTGTAAAAGGGTCCATATTAACCCTCTACCGTCCTCGAAGTGACTATCTGTTTGTTGAACGCAATGTTGACCACGTTTGAAATCTTGGATTTCATCTATGCACCATATACTTGTAAAACCATCATTCATAAGACATATCAATCGGTTGCAGTGTAAGGTCAGACACATAGATCGTTTCCTATGTCTTGTGTAAACTGAATGCATACCCCATATATTCATTTCAATGTTCAGAGAGTACATTCTGTACACATATGAGGCATCGTCTTCAGAAATTATTTTCACATGCAACCAATAATTTTTTCCCTTATAAAAAACAGCATCTTTAGGAGCAATAGGTTCACCATCAGCACCAATTGTTTCTCTCCAAACTCTTTGGACATTGCTGCAGATAAAAAATTTAGGACCATGTAGAGTACGCCTATGACGTACAAGT
>LPNX010299019.1:4383-102897 GCA_001517045.1 Pseudotsuga menziesii
GCAACAATAGGCACCACCACCCCCAGAAATATACTATACACCACCAATGCAACAAGTTCAAGCCCCCGCCCCCACTCTACTCGCTCCGTTGGGACAAGTGTTCACACAACAAAACCATTCCAACCAGCCTACCCCCAACAATCAACAATTGCAACCTAGAAACAACCGGCCCTACAACCAAGGCAATAACCAACCGCAGGGAGGTAGTCAACAACCGAACCCTCCCAATAATGCCATGGCTAACCGGCTAGCCCAAAACCCCCCACGACAAAATGCACCGAGATGCAACGCTCAGTTGCACACAAACCAACCTTGTACACTCTGTGATGTTTATGGTCATTACACATTTGAGTGTTCCCTCATGGCTCGTGTTAATCAGGACATTCAAAATGAGGCCCAGTAGGCCGCCAATGCTCCCAATCAAGCCCAACCCAACCAGGCACCACAAGGACCTCCTGCCATGGTGCTTTAAAACCCACTACTATTCCAAGGATTGGTGGCAACTACTCCCCCTCCCTGGGACAATCCCAATGCTCCAGGGGCACTGCCCATGGCCGAAACAGGTGTTCACCACCTACTAGTCATGACCACTAAAGTGGTCAACTTACAAACTAGACAAAATCAGTATGGTACCACCGTAGAACCTACTGACTCATCAGCAGCATCCACGTCTAAGATAACCAACCTACCTTTTTAGTTACCCTCGTTCTCATGCCCCCCCATACAAAAAATCACCAATAATGCCACAACTAGAGCTGTAGTAAGCTATAGCATTGTGGATGATTTGGCCCAAATGCCAACCACCATGTCCGCTCTTGAGGTACTTAAAATGTGCCCAACGCAGTGGAAATCCTTACTAGCCACTCTAAGGGAAATATACCCCTCTAACTCCAAGTTAATCATGTTTGACACAGAGAACGGAGAGCCATGCATGCCCTCCACTATCACCTCTCAAATCCCAGTGTCCATCCGGATTTTAGGTGTACACCGATGCATAGTGGATGAGGGGGCATCCATGTGCGTCATGGCTACCTTGGTTTGGCAGAAGCTTGGATCACCAATTCTGCAACCATCCTCCATGACTCTGTGGGCTTATGATGGACACCCCATTAAAGCGTAAGGAATCCTCCCCCATGTCCCCATCACGTTATTCGAAAAGACAGTCCTGATCGACATCGAAGTCGTCAATGCTCAACTGAACTACAACCTCCTCCTCGGAAGGAGTTACATGTACGCCATGCAAGCCATCGTGTCAATTGTAGTTCACCTCATGATGTTCCCCCATGAAGGGAAGATTGTGATGTTTGATGAGCTCACCTACCATGTTCTGTAAGGGTTGACAGCGCCTACCAACGTTATCCCTACCATCACCACCATTGAGCCGCAAGGGGCAACCGCACATGCTAATGTCATCCCTGCAACCAACATTGTGGTTGAAAACACACTAGCCTCCCCACCGTTGAATGTGGGCCCTAGGTTGTTTATCGATCCCAATATGACGGCTCCTTTCCCGTTGGTGTCACCACCACCGACACAAAAGCAAACTATGGACTTGTGCATGGTCTCATCAAGCACCACTGCACCCAAATAGTAACCACAGCCGCATCCCCAACCACAACCACAACATCATCTGCAACTGCAATGCCAACAACAGCTACAACATCATCCATAGTCATAGCACTATGCACAACCACAACCACACCCCCACATGCAACCAGCTGGGAGTTATGTGTGCTCATCTCCAGTCCATACAATTCCCTTCCTCTTTCCCCCACCTGGTGTCATGAGCAAGCCGGTCATAGCCACCTTAAGCCTACCCAACTTTATGTTGGGGATCCTGGTGTGGTATCTAGATCCACTGGCTCAACCAGCAATGCCCCAGGTTGTGTTAACTCTGGTGCAACCTATTGCAGTTGAGTCTCACCCCCCACCCAATCCGCATAAGCCAACCGCTGCACCTGCACCTGCACCACCCCAACCCAAAAGGGATAGGGGAGAGAACACCAAATCCACCGCAGAACCATGACAAGTCCCACCTTGTGCCGTCTACGAACAACAGGGCCATCCCACTCAGAATTTCCCTGAAATTCTAGTGATCTGTGCGAATTTGGATGCCATGGATACGAACAAAAACATCCCCATGGTTGAACTCCCAACTGTGGAAGTAGTCAGGAACAAGGCATTGAGGAAAAACCATGCTTGCACCCTTTGTGGCTTGTATGGACATCACTCCCACCATTGCCAAGACCTTCCTGAATTTCGAATGGCTCTTGCTAACCTCTATCATCCGCAACTGCAATTCCAACAGCAGCTGCAACATCATCCATAGTCGTAGCACTATGCACAACTGCAACCACAACCGTACCCCCACATGCAACCAGCTGGGAGTTATGTGGGCTCATCTCCGGTCCATACAATTTCATTCCTCTTTCCCCCACTTGGTGTCATGAGCAAGCTGGTCATAGCCACCTTAAGCCTACCCAACTTTATGTTGAGGATCCTGGTGTGGTATCTAGATCCACCAGCTTAGCCAGCAATGCCCCAGGTTGTTTTAACTCTGGTGTAACCTATTGTAGTTGAGTCTCACCCCCCACCCGGTCCACATAAGGCAACCGCTGCACCTGCACCTGCACCGCCGCAACCCAAAAGGGATAGGGGAGAGAACACCAAATCCATTGCAGAACCATGACAAGTCCCACCTTGTGCTGTCTACGAACAACAGGGCCATCCCACTCAAAATTTCCCTAAAATTCTAGTGATCTGTGTGCATCTGGATGCCATGGATACGAAAAAAAACATCCCCATGGTTGAACTCCCAACCGCGGTAGTAGTCAGGAACAAGGCATTGAGGATAAACCATGCTTGCACCCTTTGTGGCTTGTATGGACATTACTCCCACCATTTCCAAGACCTGCCTGAATTTCAAATGGCTCTTGCTAACCTCTGTCACCATTCCCTTGAGTCTGAGATCACCTTGATTGAAGAAGTTCACCCACCACCACCTTCTTCAGACACCATGTCCATCTACATGATGTCCAGTTCCATCGACCAAGTCATCTCCACCAACGGTCCATCAGACCTATCACTTCGTTGCTTAAACAATGATGAGGAGATACTTGAAGCTCTGACTGCCTTGGAATACCCATGGGACGACATGCACCATCGCTCGTTCTTCGTCCCGGAAGAGCTTGTGTCGCAATCCGACTAGTTTTCCATGGAGACCAAAGATTTCATCCATGGGAAGGTTGACTAGTTCAAGAACCCAATCCCAGCACCCAATGCCTTCGAAGAAGGGAACATGGCTAACATTTCCCCAATAATTAAAGTTGACATCTCAAGGAACTCTGAGATCATTGAAGAAATCATGCTGGGGGCATCTTGCTCCCCGGAAGAGGTCGATGCCTACACCGCTCTCTTCCAAGAATTTTGCGACATCTTCACCTGGGAATACACTGAAATGCCCGAATTATATCCATCCATTGTGGAACACCACATCGACACATGGCCTGATGTGGCACCCATCCATGAGAAGCAATGGCCCATCCCTCTATCCAAAGTGGCTACGGTGAAAGCCGAGATAGGGAAGTTGCGCACAGTCGGCTTCATTTATCCCATTGCATACATAACTTGGGTTTCTAATCCTGTTCCCATGAATAAAAAACAGGGTACCATTTGCGTTTGCACAGACTTCTACGACCTTAATGGGGCATGTCCCAAAGACAACTTCCCCACCCTATTCATTGACTAGATCATTGATGCATGTGCTGGACATGAGGCCTTCTCCTTCATGGATGGATTTTCTGGCTACAACCAAATCGAAATCTGGAAAGAAGACCATTACAAAATGGCATTCACAACCCCATGGGGCACATTCGCCTACCGAGTCATGCCCTTTGATCTCAAAAATTCTAGAGCCACCTTCCAGCATGCCATGAAATATTGTTTCCATGATTTAACTCACATCATCTTGGTCTACTTGGACGATCTCACCACTCGATCACGAAAACAAGCACAACATATAGATGACTTGCGACAAGTCCTTTTACATTTTTGCAAGTATAACATCTACTTGAACACCCTCAAGTGCATTTTCTATGTCCCAACAGGCCATCTACTTAGATTTATTGTCTCCCACAAAGGGATAACGATAGATCCCCCAAGAACTCGACACCAACCACAAAGCCTACAAGGTAAGGCCAACTTCCTTCGTCACTTTGTGCCAGAGTATGCAACAAAATCCTATGGATTCATCTGCTTGCTCCACACAAAAATCTCCTTTGTTTGGGATCAGCAAGCACAAGAATCGTTCTAGGCACTCAAACAAGCCCTGGCTTCTACACCATTACTCTCACCACCAGATTTCACTCGAGACTTCATCCTTTATGTGTCGGCCTCAGAAAATTCCATTGCTAGAGTCTTGGTCTAAGAAGACGATGCTCTCTATGAGCACGTGGTTTACTACATCAGCCAGAAGCTAACAGGACCCCCATTATGATATTCACCCGAGGAGAAATTAGCCCTCTCCATCATCTTCTTGGCTCAAAAATTGCACCACTACATCATTTCCAACCATACTCAGGTAGTGGCTGATTAAAACCCAATGCGGTACCTCTTAAGCCGTTGCCTTCTACAAGGTCGAGCAGCCAAGTGGGTAGTCATCCTCCAAGAGTTCGACCTAGAGTTTGTGTCTCCAAAAAGCATGAAGGCACTCGCACTGGCCACACTCATGACCAATCTGCCCCCATTAACCACATCATCACCCCCAAAGGATGATCTCCCTGATGATTTTATATTCATCATATCTACTGACGACCCATGGTATGGGGACATCCTTCTCTATTTACGAACGTAAAAGTTCCCAGTGCACTTCAATTGTGAGGATAGGTGATGCATCTGACATCAAGCCATTCACCACTTGCTGATTGGAGATGTTCTATATCATCGAGGCATTGATACCATCCTACATCATTGCCTCACCCGTGATGAGGCCGAGACCATCTTCAACGATAGTCATAGTGGAGTTTGTGGTGGTCACCTTTCAGGCCTAGCAACCACCGAAAAGATTCTATGCGTCGGCTATTTATGACCCTCCATCTTCGCTAATTGCATAGAGGCAGTCAAACATTGCTGCAGTTGTTATCTTTTTGTCCCAAAGTCAAGAACCCCCCCCACACCATTACATCCCATAATCACATTCGGGCCCTTCTCCAAATGGGCAATCGACTTCATGACCATCAACCCTGTTTCGGCTAATGGCCACAAGTACATTATCGTGGCAGTTGATTACTTCACCAAGTGGGCCGAATCCATGCCCACATTCGATTGCAAAGCTGAAACCACAGCACGTTTCTTCTTCAACCATGTCATTACACGGTTTGGTGTCCCCAAACAATTAGTCTCCAATCATGGGGCACACTTCCAAGACGCCGTATGGGCTGAATTATCAACCTTGTTGAAATTTGAACACCAGTAATCTTCTTCCTACTACCCTCAAGGCAATGGCTAAGTTGAAGCAGTCAACAAAATCATCAAAACAATGCTCCAACAGATGGTAGGAAATCATAAAACTAGCTAGCATCACATGCTATTCTCCTCCCTATGGGATTATCACATCCACAAAAACTGCAACTGGTGTCACCCCTTTCCGCCTAGTACATGGCGTTGAAAGAGTGCTCCCTATAGAGTTCCAAATCCCATCTCTCCGCCTCACGGTGGAACTCCTTCCTGATACTTCACCTTTAGAAGAAGGACTCATTTAACTCGAGAAAAACATAGAAGACCATCGAGCTGCCCTCCAAGCCATCGAAGCATCAAAAACATGATCAAAGATCCAATATGACTCCCATGTCCACCCTCGCACCTTCAACGAAGGTGATATGGTTCTAGTCTACAACCAACCCAATGATAAATTGGGTAAAGGCAAGTTCGAATCAATGTTGTATGGCCCATACATCATCCACCATTGCCTCGGAAAAGGGGCATACACCCTCATTGACTTTGATGGACAACTCTTGGAGAACCCCCTCAGTGAGCTCTACCTCAAGAAATTTTATGCTTAACATCACCAATAAGTCACTTCATTTTATTTTTCTTGTTTTTCAATGTTTTTCAGCAAAAATAAAAGGCAACACCATCATCTACTAGTCAAAATTCACTCGGAACCTGTTCAAGACACCTCTCACACCTAAGGGATCAAATTTTCATTTCCTTATGAGACCATTGTCTCAAGTTTAATTATTCAAATTTGGAACCATTTCCCACAAGTCACCTCGATTTATGAGCCATGACATGATGATGCAAGTGTCTACGGACCGGTACTCGTATCACACTTCCCGACCACTACTCATGCAAGCTGTCGAGCCACCACCCGTTAAGGATTGTACTATAATTTTATTTTTGTTTTTATAATTGTCTTTTTCATCGCACCTTACGCGGACATCTGGACCATCATCCAAAAAACCCTTTGTTTTTGTTCCATGTATTTAACATAGAAGTGTCCTCGGGCCACCGCCCGTTAAGGAATTTAATTTTAGCTTTTATTTTGTATTTTTAACACATAGATTGTCTTTTCTTTTTACCGCACTTACACAGATCTCTGGACCACTGTCCACAAAATGATTTCTTTTCTTGCACGTATTTGGCATATAAGTGCCCTTAGAATTTCAATCGCATCGCATGTAGTCAAGTTCGTCCACCGCAACATGAACAAACTCTCTCCTGACCTCTATCCAAGAGCCACCTCATTTTGCATGTCTCTACTGCACCATCTCGCGGGCCTCTGCCATGATATATATCATGCATGTATTGGTATGTTTGAGAGCCTTCTGCTCCATCCATACTATGCAGATGACCTTTGGACCTCTTTCCATTGTCCTGACATGGGGCACCGCTCGCACCACTGCAACCGGTTGACCACATTGGAGTTTCGTTTAATCTCTTTTCTGACTCCTTAAAACAATGAAAATATCATCGAGCACAACTGCTTCCTTTCCCGCTCTCTAAAGTATAGGAAATGGCATCTACATCATCTCGTTTACCTCCTTTTATGGACATTGTAGACCATTTCATGAAAAGGACCTCCTTGGCACACTCATGCCAAGACCATTCCCATCTGCATACTTTTATTCTTTCTTGGGAAGAGGGGCCGCACTTTACAAAAATGCGCACCACTGTCGTTAAGCTCTTTTCAATCCATTTCATCAAGAAAATATTGCTGAGAAAACTTGGTTTCGTTCATGCTCATAAAAGTATCTGAATGACCGTCCAGTCAGTATAGGTTTAACCTTTTTCGGCCTGATTGGACTACCAACTGTAAAGAAGTCTCTCATCCCCTCCAGGATGGGTGAGCTCTCCTATGTATACTTTTATCCTTTTTCGGGAACAGGAGACTACCAATAAAAAAGAGCCCCCACTGGAGTCTTCTTCATGATTTCAGACTCTCTAAAATTGAATGCACCATCGAGCATTTACCTTCTTGGGCTCACCAAAAATCCACAAGATCGTACCACAATGGTGTCACTAGACACCACCCCACAGAAAACAATTTGGCAGCATTCCCACATTGGGTCTCCTTTGTTCAAAGTACTCTACAATGTATCTTCCTTGGATCCCATCAGTATCAAAAGTGTCCACCTCCTCCAAGTATTTCCCATCTGCAGCGATATTCCTGGTATTACAGCTATGATCCCATTCCCATGAGTTAAGTTTCATTTGCTACCTGGTCCGCCTTGCTGTCATACTCTGAACAAAGAAAGTTTGAGTCTCCCACTCCCCTCTACCCCTGTTCAATTTTTTCCCTTCCCTCCCTTCCCCCCCAATTCAGTGAGTCAGTCCACAGATTGCTTCACACCTTTTGGTTATCCCTTGCACTCTGGGTCAAGGAAACATCATTGCCTTAACTAGGGGCAAGTCTCCCTTTGTCAATGCCAACACACATATTCTAGAGGATAGACCTAGAGGTCCTTGTACCTTAGTTTCATTTACATCATTGATGAGTTCCTCAGACCACTTGAGAGGATTCCTTAGTGCCTCTTGGGATGGTTGTTTCTCATGTGCTCAACTTCACCTCCATCATCACACCATTGAGATTCGTATAGGGTTTGTTCCGCATGGTACTTGGTTGAAGACTCCGGATGTCACCTGACTCTAGCACATTGGTCATTCCACTTGAGGGACCTAAATAGATTATGTCCCTTGTGATTTTTGGGTTGCGTTGGAGACAGTGATCAAAATCCCCAACAGTGCTTCGATATACCTTTATGATTGATACAACATAATTGTACCATAGAGACTCTGACTCTCAATCAATGAGTCCATACAGCTATGTACTATTCCAGATCCAGTAGACCATCAGTCATGAAGATATAGCATTCCATGAGAATGCCATGGGTCTAATGTACCAGATCAGTGTTGTATTCAGCCTCACATAGAGGCAACTAGCATTGTAACATCAGTTGTATATGATCAGCTCTTGTATTTTAGAGCATAGATCAAATGATTCTTTTGACATTGTCACGAGCATGGGAATTCCTTCCTCGTCCATATATATTTCACACATTTATTGTATCTTGCCCATTGATGGGAACCAAATTAATACAAAAACCAAAAGCCACCATGGCCCAGCCCCGGAAGCACCTCCTCTACACAACAAATCCTATGATGTCCGTCGGCCATACGTTGAGCTCCTTCCCTCACACATTAGGGGGCAATATATTAACCCAAAAATCCCCCACATAGCTCTCAATGGCCTACACCACCCAAGGACACCATCTCACAACACTCATTTCACTCCAGAAGACCTTCCATTTGACCCCCACACCTCCAAAAGAGCCCAAGGATGAAGAAAAGGGCTAAAAACCCCAAAAAGGAGCCCAAAATAGCCCCCTCGGGGATAAATCTCTCAAAAAGGGGCTAAATCCATGACCAAGGGCTTAAAACCCTAAAATCCCTTGAAAAAACTATAAAAGGAGGGTTGAGGGTCACTCTCAAAACACTCCTTCCTTGCCTATTGTTATGCTACCCGTGGATGCTTTGAGACCTTTTCCTTTGAAACCACCCACACTCCCTCTCCTCCATCTCCATCACATCAAGCCATTGCTTCCCAACCAAGAGAGAGGTGCTCCCATGAGCTAGGGCATGGTGGCCCATTTCCACCCAAGTGAGGTATAACATTTCTTTTCATGTTTGTTTAATTGTTTTTGATTTCTAACTATTATTTTTATTTGCAGGTTCTTTTGTTGACATTGTTTGCAGGTTTTCCATTGTAGTAGCTTAGGTTGCTTGTAGGTTTCAATGAGGTGGAACCCTAACCCATTTTCTACAGAGGGGTTCACAAAGCTTCTTCTTTTCTGTTATTAGCTCTTAGATCTAGCTTACAGTTGTAGCCATTTTTTTAGTCTAGCTTAGTTTAGTTTTTTTTTTCTATTTATGCTATTTCCATTTTGTTTTTTCCTGTTTTCAAAGAGTAGGAACCTACCCTTGTGCCCTATAGGCACAAGGGAGCCATTCTTGCTCCTGTAGTGAGGATAAATCCTCACTACAAGGGCTTTAGCTCCTAGGGGACTATTTTGGGCTCCTTTTTGGGGTTTTTAGCCCTTTTTCTTCATCCTTAGGCTATTTTGGAGTTGTGGGGGTCCAATGGAGGGTCTTATGGAGTGATATGAAGGTTGTGAGATGGTTTCCTTGGGTGGTGTAGGCCATTGAGAGCTATGTGGGGGATTTTTGGGTTAATAGCGGCAAGCACCATTAGCGAAGCTGTAGAAAGCCATCTGCATGACCAAAACATAGTATAAACAGATGTGGACACTAAAATCAAAACCATCTTGAAAATACTAAAAGCACACTAAAAGCAAATCAATATACATATATACCAGATACTATCCAAGAAAGACTTAGGCATAGTACCTTTTTAGGTACAACCCATTGAGAGGTTGCCCCAAAGGGATTCCATCATAATCAACGAGCTCATAAGATCCTTTCTCTAACACCTTAGAAATAACAAAAGGTCCGTACCACATGGATTCAAACTTACCCTTCCCTAGTTTGTCATATCTCTGATCATAAGTCAAGACTAGGTCACCCTTGTTAAAGACACGGGATTGGACAAATTTATCATACTGCACCTTAACGCGTTTCTTATGTGCCTCATTAGCCAAGGAAGAATCTCTCCGAGTCTCGTTAAGGTTACTCAAGTACAAAAATCTTTCTTCCTCTATGGAAGTGTCTGGGATAAGTTCGACGACAAGTTGTAAGGATGGAATCTAACATTGGATCAGTAAGATAGCTTCGAGTCCATAGACAAGCTGGAATGGCATGAAACTAGTAGCTCTTTTCACAGAAGTCCAATAATCCCACAAAGTGGAGAAAAGAATGTGGTTCCAGTTGGATTTATGATCTCCAACCATCCGATGAAGCATAGTTTTCAAAACTTTGTCAATGGCCTCTACCTGACCATTAGCTTTTGGATAATACAACGTAGAGTTTTCATGGCAAAAACCTAGATTGGCACTCAGTTCCTCCATCATCTGATTATGGAAATGGGATCCGTGATAAGTAATGATGGACTGCAGAACTCCAAATCTAGCTATGATATGATTGAACAAGAAGAGAGCGGCAATATTACTATCTTTTGCATATGTAGGCATGGCCTTAGCCCATTTTGTGAAATAATAAATGGCTACGATGATGTAACCATGCCCCTCGGTTGAGGTAGGCTTACAATGCATGAAGTCAATCCCCCATTGGCAAATGGGCCAATGAAAATGACAGGGTGTAGCGGAGCAGTATGGGTGTGATTTTTAGGATAAAAGTGTTGACAAGGTGGGAATTTCTTAACAGCTTCATGATAGTCTTTGAAGACAAAAGGCTAGAAATAGCCAGCGTGAAGGATTTTATGGGCTGTAGCCATCCCAGATAAATGACCGCCACATGCTCCAAAGTGGCAATCATTCAACACATGTTCAACCTCCTCATGAGTGAGGCATCTCCAGAGAATAGAGTCAATCCCATGTCTATACAAGGTATCACTCAGGATGAGATAGTATTTTGCATGGTGACGGATACGGTGGTGATAATCATGAGATAAATGCAGCTGAAATCATTGTGTTTGGAGATAAATAAGAAAATCTCCATACCAAGGATCAATAGTGCTAATAAGGAACAATAATTCATCTATAAATGTATCACTGGGCTCAGATTCCATCGAAGCATAGGGAAGATCACACATAAGCTTGGAAAATACCAAGGATTTCTTTCATGTGGCCTTCATGAATTCCAGATCAAACTCCTGAAGTATAATTGTCCAACAGGAGTACTTGCCCCCAAGTACCTGATGAGTTAGGATGTAAAACATCGGGTTCTGGTCTGCCAATACAGTGGTAGTGTGGAGCAGAATGTAGTGAAAAAAATTTTGTACATAAATGAATGTGGCCAATGCTAACTTTTCCACACGTGAATAGTGAGTTTCATAATCCATGAGATTCTTACTGGTGTAATAAATCACATGCTCATGACCATGGAGATTTTCCTACACCAAAACCATGGTGATGGTAGTAGCGGAGGCAGCAATATACAAGAGAAAGTCCTTTGAATAATCTGGGGGGTGTATCACGGGTGAATGAGTCAGAGCATGCTTAAGATTATCAAAGGCACATTGGTCCTGGTCATCCTAAAAGAATGGAGTATTCTTCTTGAGGAGATGCATATAACCGTGTGTTTTCTCTGTGGAATTGCACACGAAATGACGGAGAAAGTTTTCCTTCCCTTGCAAACTTTAGAGTTCAAGGAGATTAGTTGGGGCTGGTAGATCTAAAATAGCGGCAATATTCAAAGGATCGATTCGAATGCCATCTTTGGATACCACAAAGCCTAGCAGATGTCCCATTTCAACACAAAAAACACATTTATGTGGATTGGGCCGTATATTATAATGACGACATCTCATGAATATGTCTCTAAGATGACCAAGATGGTCCTCAACATTCATGTGCAAGCGTGATGTGACCTAGATAAGAGGTGGCTACCAACACCATATAATTTATCTGATGCAAAGTTGGTGATGATTGTTGATGACTAGCCCACAACATGGAGAGAACCAGTTATCCTAGAAGAAGTATCACCGGGCCCACCAGTCGATGCACCAATTGATATCGTACATAAGGATGACCAACAAAGTTACCATGATTTATATCAATATTCATTTTGTTCCCCAATGGACTCATAGGTAAAGCAAAATTTTGAGGAATCCTGAATGAAGATGAGATATGAACATCATGCGACAAGTAGTGGAGGCTCGGGGATGGAATCATAGTTGAACCAACTTATTGAGGGCATAACAAATGCAACAAATGTGGCAATTGAAGAAATGAATAAGCAAGAAATGGAGGGATTATCAGAGGTAAAAAATCAACTTGACTCTTTAGTTGATGTAGTATTAAAGAAGGAACCATAGGTAGTGACTGTGCATGACTTTGTCTCAATTAGCATTGGGACATGAGTTCAAAATGTACAAATTCTACCTACTGCGATTAAGACCAACAACAAGGATCTTAATGCCTCCCTACATCAGTTACAATATTTTTCCATTGAAATCAACATGCTTTCCACATAGACATTGGTGCATATGCAAAGGGTTGCCAATTAGAAGTTGGCAAATAGAGAACAGATTATCAGCGGTCAATTCTTACAATCGCAGGAGAAAGAGGTAGAAGCGTAGAGAGATGTTGAAGCATTGAAGAAGGAACAAAAGGAGTTGAGGGCGAAGAGCACCAAGGAAATTGAGGAGTTGAAAAAAGAACAACATTGACTAGTATTCGAGAAGGCACAACTATGGGACTGCAAGGTACAGTTAGAAAACATAATTTCTGAAGTCTATGCACGAATGCCGGAAGCTCCTGCGGACAAGGATACACAAGTCAAAGTTCCGAGGCTTGAGATGGTAATTGCACAATTGGAGCATGAAAACAATATTTTTAATGCTCTAGTACATCCAAACATGCCACCAGAACAAGTAGCAGAGCGGAAAAGTGCCATCGAAGAAGTGGCGACATAGCTAGAGGAGATGGAGTAGGAAGTAAAGAAGGTAACTAAGGCAAGTATGCAATTTTAGGGAAGCATAGTCCAGGATGATAAATTGGAGAAAATGACCAAGCAGTTGCAGGAGGTAGAGAGGCAACTGGAAACACTGAATATTTCACTAAGAGCGCTGCCACCAGTTGTCTAGATCACCAAGTCCATGGAGCTGAAGGAATTGCAACAGCACGTGGTAAAGGCCCAAGAGCGTAAGTGGAAGCACAGTATGCAGTTAGACAAGTTCTAAGATATTGGAATGTAGCTTTTTGTTAAGGCAGTTTCTGCACTGTAGGCCATGCAGGAATGGAAAAACGAGGTTGTTGATAAGATGATTGAGCATCCATTAGCACATGACTTAAAAGGGAGCAAGGAGATCACTGAGAAGGTCAAAGAGAAAGTCAAAGAGACCAGTCAGCAGTATGTGGACATCAAGGAGAAGATCAATGAGTACACCATGTCCAGCTAATGTGGCTCAAGGGTGAGCCATAATATTGTGTTGGGGGCCTGTTGGTAGGTGGTTTTGGGATAATGTAGTTGCGCAACATCGCAGATGCTACGCAAGGTCAAAGATGTCATGCAAGGTGTAAAATGATACACAATTCAGAGTTATATTATTTTATGTATTTTGGTCATTTTGGACTGCATTTTGTAGATTGTGGTCATCCTTTGGTAGATTTTGTTGAGATTTAGTCAAGCAGATAGTCAAGTGGACCATCATTGTAAATGCGAAAGCATATAAGTAGATGTAGAATTGCAAATTTTAGGTAGGATTTCGAAGACGCGGCATAATAGAGATATGAATCAATGAATTGACTACCTGAGGCTGATACACATGTTATGTATGATCTGTGCATGAATTAAGATCTGTTGATTTGTGTACTTAAGAACTAGTTTTGGAGAATCTGTGTTTTCATTAGAGGAAATTTCAACTCAAAATGGGCATCCTAAAATGAACTAGTAAAATAATAGTTAAAATAATAAAATAATATTTATTAATTTTGGAGGAAGAAAAGAAAAAAACTACTTTTTTTTGTATTTTTGACATATCTCCCTGTGTTTTTACTCAAATTTCGATCAGGAGAGCTCGTTGGATGTGGAATTGAATTCCGCATCCAACGAGTACCCACTCGTCATACTTTTTATGGACCCCACTACCCTAAAAACAAGAAATACCTGAAAAAAATGGAATGATGACATCATCATTCCATGTTTTCAGGTATTTCTTGTTTTTGGGGTAGTGGGGTCCGTCAAAAGTATTCCAAGTGGGTACTCGTTGGATGCGGAATTCAATTCCGCATCCAACGAGCTCTCCCGATCAAAATTTGAGTAAAAACACAAGGAGATATGTCAAAAATACAAACAAAAAAAGTAGTTTTTTTATGATACCTATCCCTAAATTTATATTAAAAAAGTGTTTAAGACCTATACGTTATTTCAAATTTAAAGCAATTTCATTGGCTAACACATGATGACATGGAATTTGAATAAAAGTTAAAATGCCCATTTTGAGTTGAAATTTCCTCTAATGTGTGTGGAAGTTAATATGACATGATGAAAGTTGAGTAGAATCATTGTGTCTTTTTTTGTTTTCATGTTTTACTGTCTTTTGCGACTCAATTATGAATGAAATGGGTATCTACGACATGGATCTATAAATGATGCAATGTTTCCCTTCTTTAAATGATTTTATTATGTTAGATTTGTTTGCGCATCAATGTTTTATTGCAGTTTTGGTAAGATAATGCGATCTGTTGAATGATGATGTGGTTCTTTTAATGCATAAGTTGAATTATTAGATCTGTTGAATAATGTTGCACTATTAATAAGTATATGCACATGGTCCTCCTTCATTCTATGGAAACTTGGTTCTGTCAGCTCTCCCTCAAACATCTTGGGTGAGACGTCATCTGCTTTGCAGGTTTTGTCGGATGAGGTAAAACCTGTCTGGGCCAATGCTCAGGGAGATCATGGTGGTTTGGGTGTCAACATAGAGGGACACTCTGTCGATTGGTTTTGTGTCAGCACATATGGATTCTCTCAAAAGGGAGTAATCCATTATGAATAGACATTTGCTCCTGTAGTAAGGTACACTTCCATGAGAACATCATGGCACTAGCAACTAAGAAAGAATGGTAGTTACACCAAATGGATGTGAAAACAACCTTCCTTAATGATGTTAATGAATAATAAGCATACATAGAACAACTAGAATTTTTTGAAGTCGAATACAAAAGAACACATATTTTTAAATTGAAGAAGGCTATGTACGAACTGAAACAAGATCAAAGAGCTTGGTATGGACGAATCAATAGTTTTCTAATGAGCTTGGGATTTACCAAAAGTAAGGTTGATCCTAACCTTTAATTCAAATTTATGTATGATGAACATGTCATATTATTGTTGTATGTGGATGAACTATTCCTAATAGGTAATGAGAAGCATATATCAAAGTATAATAAGAATGTCACTGTAGAATTCGAGATGAAACACCTTAGATTGATGCATTATTTTCTAGTTCTTGAAGTATGGTAGAGCCCAGAAGGAATAGTCCTTAACCAAGGGAAGTATGCAATGGAAATATTAAAAAGGTTTGACATGTGAGAATGTAAATCCATGGACACACCCATGGATATACACTTGAAGTTGTTGGTTGATGCTTTGTTAGAATTAGTGGATGTGACATTATATAGATAGATCATTAGTTCATTGATGTATCTAACAAATTCCCGACTAGATATATGCTTTGATGTGAACTCTTTGAGTTAGTATTTGGTTGAAATTAGGAATGTCCACTTGGTAGTTGCAAAGCATGTGATGAGGTACCTAAAAGGTAGAATATACTATTGTCTCAGTTATACTAGAGATCATGACTTTAGATTGTATGGTTATACATATCTAGATTAGGTGGGAAGTGTCTCAGATAGAAATAGCACTTTAGGAGGATGTTTTAGTATGGGGCTAGCCGTGATATCATGGCTAAGAAGGGTAGTCCATTGTTTCTATCAACACTACAAAAGAAGAATATATTGTATCTTATTCTACCGATTGTGAATCCATATGGCTTCATAATTTTTTATCAAATCTATTCAATTTGGATATCGATGCTACCATGATTCTATGTGATAACCAAATCTGAATGGAGATTATAGAGAACCCCACCTTCCATGATAAGATGAAGCACATATAAATATGGCACTTCTACATTCATGACATGGTGCAGAAGGGAGCTATAAAGATCCAATAGGTGAGCAGAGATGAGAAGGTTTCATATGTATTGACTAAGCCTATGTCTTGCGTGAAGTTTGAACACATCCAAGACAAGCTTGGTGTTTTCCGTAAGGACTTCCATAAAAATTGGGAGTAGTATTGATATTACGAAATTATTATCACAATAGGTAGCTCAGTTAGATTGGTCATCCTTAGACTTGATCCCATAATTTCAAAATGAACAATTGTCTTAAATTTTGATCTTGTGTGACTGGATCTCGTAATTCCTAAAGGAAGGAACATCCAAATATATTGATGTTAGGATTGATCATCCTTATAATTGATCATGTAATTCCAAAAGGATGGATCGTCTTAAATGTTGATCTTGTTATATTGGATCCCATAATTCTGAAAGGAAGGATCATCCAAGATGATGATGTTGGGATTGATCATCCTTAAACATGATCCTGTAATTCTGAAAGGAAGGATCATATTAAATGTTGATCTTGTCGGAATGGATCCCATAATTATGAAAGGAAGGATAGTCCAAGATGATGATGTTGGTATTGATCATCCTTAGACTTGATCCTATAATTCCAAAAGGAAGGATCATATTAAATTTTGATATTGTTGGATTGGATCCCATAATTCCGAAAGGAATATTCGTCGAAGATTATGATGTTGGGATTAATCATTTGTAGACTTGATCCTGTAATTACAAAAGGAAGTATCATCTTAAATGTTGTTTTTGTTAGAATGGATCCCATAATTCTGAAAGGAAGGATCATCCAAGATGATGATGTTGGGATTGATCATCCTCATACTTGATCCCATAATTTTGAAAGGAAGGATCATCTTAATGTTGATCTTGTAGGACTGGATCCTGTAACCCTAAAATGAAGGATTGTACAAGATGTTAATGCTAGGAATAACCATCCTTATAATTGATCCCATAATTTTGAAAGTAAGGATCATATCGAATTTTGATTTGGAAGGACTAACCATCCTTAGACTTGATCCTATAATTCCAAAAGGAAGAATCATATTAAATGTTGATGTGGAAGAACTAATCATCCTTAGAATTGATCATGTAATTCCAAAAGGAAGGATCATATTAAATAATGATGAGTAGAGGATTTGATCCCATAATTCCAAAAGGAAGGATCATCCAGAATGTTGGTAGTGGAATTGATCCCGTAATTCTGAAAGGAAGGATCGTCTAGAATGATAGTAATGGAATTGATCCCATAATTCAAAAAGGAAGGATCGTCTAGAATATTGGTAGTCAACTTGATCCCATAATTTTTGAAGGAAGGATTGTCCAGAATGTTGGTAGTGGAATTGATCCCGTAATTCCAAATGGAAGGACTGTCTAGAATGTTAGTAGTGGACTTGATTTCGTAATTCTAAAAGGAAGGATCATCTAGAATGTGAGTAGTGGAATTGATCCCATAATTATGAAATGAAAGATCATCCAAAATACTAGTAAGTGTACTTGATCCCGTAATTTCGAAAGGAAGAATTGTTCCGTGTATATATGTGTTGGCTGTGATTAGTATTGGTAGCTCCCCAAAGACTTGATCCTGAAATTCTGAAAGGAAGGATTTTCTAAGTACCACATATGTGTTTTCCATGATCCCATAACTCCAAAAGGAAGGATCGTGATTAGTTGTTGTTATACCGTCCATAGAAGATGTTACTCCATCCTTGAGCTATTGATGATGATGTCACATGTTGTTGTTGTTGATCCATCTTTACGCTGATGAGTCAACCTCGTGCTATTGATATTAGTGATGTATCAGTTTTTATGCAGATGATTATGATGTTCCAATAGATGATGATGATGCTCCATCTCCATGCTGTAGATGATGCTACAATTCCATACTATAGATGATGGTGCTCTAGCTCCCTGATTCTGATGATGTTTTAGTTCCAAGTTGCATATGATGATGTTCCAGCAGATGATGGTGCTCCAAATCCATGCTGTTGAAGATGCTCTAATTCCATGCTATAGATGATGATGCCTCAGTTCCTTGTTGCAGATGATGATACTTTAGATCTGTACTAAATATGCTGATGATGATACTTTAGCTCTGTACTTAAGGTGTCGATGATGATACTTCAACTCTATACTAAAGATACTCCAACTCCTTGTTCAATATGATGATGTTATTCAAAAAGAACAAATTTAAACTGATTTTGGTTAGATTCTACCAACTTTATCATCTTCCCATATTAGTAACGACGCCTTCCTATAGATTATGTCTTTAAACTACTTTATTCCTACCTTTTCAGTGGATAAGCTAAAGTTAGTCAACTAGGAAACTGTTATCTTTTGTGGACATCCCATCCTCCATGTTTTTGTCTCCAAATTCCATGATTAGAATTTTTTTACATCAATAATGACAAATCACTAATGTTTTAACAATTTCGAGGTCTCCTTGACTAATTTGGAAAGTGCTTTAGTCACCTATGGGGGTTTATCATATTTAGTAAGTATGCTTTATGAGCTAGAATGAGTTGTCTCCTAAGCAACTCAATTTTACCTCTCAGAATGTATTATTTATGTACACCATGTTGATCAATAATACATGGAAATATTTATGGATCATTCTCCACTTCTCTTTTGGTTCAGTCTCATTATTGATCTCTTTATTCTTCTTGTGCATGCTTGTGAGAATATATTGTAGATAGATATTTATCCTATATTACCACATGGTAACAGAGATTCAATTTATACATGGTATCATATCTCTCAAGTTTTCAAGTTCTATATAGTTGAGGATCTATCCATAGTCTACATTAGAGTGCATCCAATATCCTATCCCTCTCTCAAGAAGAGCTTGAATTGAGCTTACAAGTTATTCTACTAGTTTATATTTGTGTAGGTAGAAGAGAGTATCTACATTAGCACAAAAAATAGTAAGAATGGATTCCTATTCATATATGATCCTTACTCCCTTCAACTATCATGAATGGAAGGCCAACATTGGCATTTTGTTTCGTTGTAAGGGACTCTATAGAGTTTCTTTGGCTTTAGAGAATGAGCCAAATTCTATTTTTGAGAAAGCTAAGTGGAATAATAGGTTGGATGAAGCCTGTGGATTTCTCTGCCTCTCTATTTATCCTAATATTATTTTTAATTTTGATGGTTTGACCACTCCAAACCAAGTATGGACCAAAGAGTCTCTCTTTGGAGTTAAAGATGAGATAAGAGCACATCAATTGGAGAATGAGTTATTCTAATTGAGTCCAAGTAGTTTTGAACGCACTGAAGGTTTATTCACCAAATTCAAATCACTTGTTTTATTGCTTAAGAAATATGGGATTGAGAAGAAGGAAGATCAATTTATATTTCCATCCTTTCAAAATTGGGTCTTGAATACTCAGTTTTTGTGTCAACTTTTCATGCTATTAGGCTTGTTATTTTGAATTGGAAAATGACTTATTTGAGTACATTATTTGATTCATTGACAAAAGTGCAAGATAAATTGATCCACATTGGAGATATTATAATCTAAAAGGGGAAGGATAATTCTCTTATTGTTCAATGAAGTAAGAATTAAAAGTTAAAAGAGAATAAAATAGTGAAATAGAAGAAGTCAAATCCATATAATGAAGATGAAGGATAAAAACCTAATGATGAAGGTTCAATGAAGAAAGTCAAGGATAAAGGGGGCACATATAAGTGATATTATTGAAGAAATGGTTTCCATTCTAAGAAGAAATGTTTCAAGAAGAATATGGACATCATATCTCAATTTCTTGAGAAGCATAACATTGATGTACCAGATGAACTAGAGAAGCATGTTGAATCCTCAGAACATTGTCACAATGCGCAGTCCCAAGGTAATAATAACTATGCCTTGAGTTCCATAGTTAAATCATTTGATCACATGTCTGATATAGATTCATTTTATGATATATAGGAATCATAAATATTAGTGTCTTTCTTGAATAATTCACCTACAAGTCTACTAAATCCATCTCCCAATGATTGTATTTTTTCACTAGATCCTGACTTGTCTTTATCCAACTCTATCTCACTCCATTCAAATGATTATAATATGATTTATAAGTAATTTTGTAGTATTATATGTAGGTTATGACATCATCCATACCATTTATCCATCCTCTTACTACTCCTAAGACTATACAAACCCCATGTTCACTAATTGATTCCTTATTACATTTCTATGCAGTGTTACATTAGATGATTTCAAGTCTTGTCTATTTTCACTGGTTGGTTATCCATTACATTAGTCATCCTTGGGATTATGTCACAAATTTTTGGATTGTTAAAGAAATGTAGCTACAAAAGGTATTATATTTTGTATTACTATTGTTATTACCATTTCTAGAGATTTTTATCCTTCGATTAGGCTGTCATTGATGTAATTAGTCATGTAAAGTCTCGAGGTAAAACCTCTATTGTAAGTCAAGTCAGTAGTACCCATAACAGTATTATTAAAATGTAATTTTGAGTCCCCCAAGGAAATTTGGCCCTGATTGGGAAATTATTTTGGCCCATTTGGATTATTAGACTTCTCTACTAATCAATATAAATAGGATAGGCACCTCCGTCATTTGGAAAATAAAAAAGAAGAAGCATATATTAGTAGTTGCGTTAGAGAGAGAAAGAGTAGTCCATATGGGAGAGAGGAGGTAGCCCAGTATCTAATTCAGTATCTAGTTAAACCTAGAAGGGTTTACCTGATAGCTGCAAAGCATGTGATGAGGTACCTTAAAGGTATGATAGATTTGGGACTCTATTATGGGAGAGATCAAAACTATATATTGTATGGATATACAGATTCATATTGGGAAGAAAATTCCATAGATAGGAAGAGAACCTCAAGAGGATGTTATTGTCTAGGATCCTCCGTGATCTCATGGTTTAGTAAGAAACAATATAGTGTTGCTCTCAGTACAGCTGAAGCATAGTACATTGCAGCTTACTCGGCTTGTTGTGAAGCGATATGGCTTCGAATGTTGATCTCAGGATTATTTGACATAGAGTTGGACACCACAATAATTCTTTGTGACAACCAGAGTTGTATAAAGATGACAAAGAATATAGTGTTCCATGAAAAATTACAGCGTATAGAAATCTGATATTTTTATATAAGAGATATGGTATAAAAGGGAGCTATAAAGCTCCATTATGTGAGTACCGATGAGAAAGTTGTTAATGTACTAACTGTTAACACCTCTAAATAGCAGAAGGTCGAAGAGACCATGGTAAAGAGAAATAATGGTTGCTTGAAACTTTGGTTAAATATAATGGTGTGAAAGTATGGAAAAGGGCGCGTAAGCAATGAAATTATCACATGATCATATGGTGTAGAACGAGGAAATGAAGATTGATGGTTTGTGATATACCTGCTCTATGAAGATGCGCAGAGGATAAGGACATACGGAGATAGTTAACAAGATACAAAGATCAACGGTCAAAAAGCTAGATCGTCAAAATCTACGATCAATAGGAAGGCCGCTCCGTAGACTTGCACATCCATTAAAATGAAAAGGACTGCTTACCACCTTTCACAGTCAACCTCGAGTATATGCGGTTATAGTAACAGGTAAGTATTGAATACTCAAGCTTTATCCACAGAATTACCATTGCTTTTCTATATTATGGATAAAGAGAAAGGTTTACAAGGGTTTAACCGAATTCTGGACGAAAGGGAAGAGTGCCTGGTTGATAGAGATAAAGGAGTTTATGATCCATTCTTGTTTATGGGAAGTGTATCTGTTATCAAAGAAAGATTATGGCGATACAATTCGCAGGGAAATGACATTTTAAATGTTTGCAAGTCGTTTTTGTATCATTTTACTATAGAGAAGACCCTACACTTTCCTAAGTTTGTCGAGTGGTGTGAAGTCAATTATTCGTCGTCTGAGAGAATTATTGTAAGCCGTCCTACGTCCAGGATACTGTGCCAAATTGATGCAAAAGTTATCCGTGAAATCCTGAATTTGACAAATAATTACCTCGATAGTCGTGAGTCTGTAAACGAGTATGTTTTAGCTGAAGTGTACAAAAATTGTGAAACTGAAGTTCGTTGTAAATTCTTGTTTAGCATTCTTAACGAAGGTCAGTCCGTGGAAGGTCTCTTTTTGCCATATCATATTCATATCTTTAGGGAGGAAGTTCAATTGGTTGTGTCTTTGGTTTATCAGGTCTTAGGTTTAGATAATTACTGTCATGTCAATGAAGTCATTTTGGGATTCTTATTAAAAATGAGTTCAATTAGTCCTGAGTCTGAGTCTCAGTCGGGTCATGTCTTCAGTTTGGATGAATATCTAGCGGAAGCTATACATCTCCAATTGGTTGAGTTTTCAAAAGTCAGGTTTTTCAAGTTTCAATCGTATTTGCTGAACATGTTATTATGTTCAAATGTAACTGAATTGAGGTTCTTGAGTACTATGTTCTCTTCAGATTTGCCTAAGAAAATCAATATGTATGAATTTGTAAACTCCATTATGTCATAAATATATAGGCTGTTGTTTGATGAAGTGTTACCCCGAGTATTGGAAGAAATGAAGAGTATGATGCAATCCTCACTTGAGGATAGGATTGGAGATTGGTTCTTGTATAAGGAATTCACAGTTTTGAGAATATATGGTTTCACTGGAGAGCCTTATAGGCTACCTTCTTTCCTTACTCCCAGGATTTTTGCATTGGAATACATGAGACAGAGATTGCATGCAGAAGAAGAACATTTCGGGGCTTTCAAGAAATCTTCCAATATCAAGTTCCCTCTTAAAGTTGGTTCCTTTATTTTTAAAAACAAGGGTGCTCTGGTGTTTGTAGAGAAATTATTGGAAAGAATGGATTTCTAAAGGGAACAAAGGGTCAATTATGATCCTTACCATATAATTTCTCTAATAAAACAAGAAAATAAAAATAAGCCATTTGACCATCAAGTTGTTGAAGGTCTGAATGAAATAGCCAATTTGTTTTACTTTGTGGAAATTCCAGGATCCGATGAAAATACAAGTAGTAGGTCTGTTGCAGTATCTCAAATGCTAGATAGTTCAAATATTTTGATTAAAAGAAGTCTTTCTGAAATTGAAAGTATGGAAATAGATGAGGACATGTCACATAAGAAATCCAAATTGTCTCAAGATGATATTTTGGGTGAATTGAAAAGAGTTGCTTTGGTTCCCAAGAAATCTGTACAGGTGAATCATTTTTCTTTTGAAAGCGTAGATAATACAGAATTAGGCCCAGTTTTTAAGTCTAAAAAAGAGTTCATGACTATTTATATGGAAAAGCAAAGACAGTCCATAGAAGAAACAAGGAATCTACTCCCATGGGTGAGAAGTCCGAATAATCCAAAGACTTCCTTGGTTTCTACTCGAGACTAGAAAAGAATTCTTTAAAATTGGCCATGGTAAGTGATAAGAAAGTGTCAAAAATGGAAGTGAGATTAGACAAAATTAGTGTACCAGATAAAATACAGTTACATAAACAAACGGGAGATATTATTTATTCATATTTATTGTATGCTATGGTAAAAATTAACAAGTTACAAGTTTTGGTTGACAAATTGGAAGTCCAATTAAAACATGAGAAGGTTGAGAATAAGGCTAATTCCATTCAAATAAAAAAGCTGCAAGCAGATATCGTAAGCTCAGGAGATGAAACAGGTAGCACCCAGATAATCAGAATACTTTTAGAAGAAAAAGAAAATGCCCTCCAGGTACTGAAGAAGAGATTGAAAATACCGAGTACAGAACATGTTCAGTCATCAAAATTATTAGCATTGCAGGAGGAGAAGGACAAGATTCATCAAGATATGATGGAGTATAAAGTAAATACTATGAAATTACAAGAATAAAAGGATAAGTGGGAAGCAGAACGGAATTAGTTAATAGCACAAATTTCACGGCTAAAAAGGGACCAAAATGAAGAAAAAGAAATTATGGAGGAACTAATGAGTCAAACTCCCACTGGTGAAGATCTGACTATTGTAAATATTGAAATACCTTTAAATGATTTTTCTGTTGATGACTTACTAGTGCCCATGTCCCAAGTCAGTTTGAAAAATGAAGAGATAAGAGAGTTAAAAGAGGAAAATGAGAAAATCAGATCTGAGCTAACCAAAATGACTGAAAGCAAGAATAAGATATTACAAGATAAAAGTTAGTTACAAAAGAAAATTAACGAATTGAAAGAAAGGAACACAGGAAAGGGTCCTCTCTAGGGACCTAAACATATAATCTGGGATACGTTGTCTATAGAAATTACTAAGTTCAGACATTATTGAACTTTATTGATGATCAAAGTACATTGGTTAATTTAGCCAATCAAAGACTGAAGCTAGTAAATGAGACCATGGAGAGGAAACCCCTTGGCACAACTCAGAATGCATTGAATTTCTTAAATTCATTAACATACAAAAAATTACAAGATATAGGAGTCAAAGATAGAGTGGCAATGGTACTGTGGTCAAAAAGGTTTATTCATAAAAATCATCTGATGAAGACAGTACAAGACAAGGCTGATGAGATGATCTCACGTATTAATGATTTCAGGTAGGATTTTAAAGAATTATTTGAAGATGGCCTTCCTTCCTTTTGGGACGAGGAGGGATGACTATTTTCTCAAGAGAATTATCACAGCCTGTTGGTGCAAATCCATATGGATCACTCTAAATTTGATGATTTGGTAAAGGGGCTAACGAGAAAAGTCATCGTAGATAAGATAACAGAAGATTTTGAGATATTGTAGAAATTTCTGATCGTCAGAGGAGGGTTGCCTACTGTCTCTTATGAATCTTAGATGGATCTAGAGGTGTCTATTTGGGAAATTATTGAGTACGATATCCCAAGCGCGGAACAATGGAGAGCCGTAGAAAGATTTGGAAAAACAAAGTGTATTCTTCATTCATGAAAATAGGTGTTGCGCGCTATGGAGCTGCTTGGTCGGGCCTTGTTACCGAGTTGATTTTAATTAAATGATATGTTAGGATCAAAGCAAGTATTTTATTCCTATTAGTTAGGAATATAGTTACAAAGACTTTGATTAAGCAGGTTATTCAGTTATAAATCTTCTTGGAAGAAGAAATCATTTTATGTATATATTTGCATTTACTTTATGTAATGGGGGTTGGAACCCATCTTGTTGATGAATGTTTGTTTTGAAGACATATATTTTTGAATAAAAAAGATAAATGCGTGTGGGTTATCATAGATTCTTGTGCTATTTACATTACAGTCTATATTTCCTCCCCTTTGTAATTGTTTTTTTTTTCAGTGTTACATTCCATTTCGTTTTCTTCGTATCTGAAACGTAGTATTGAATGGTTGGAATTCATATTGATTATGCTATGATCATTGTTTCAGATATTGTATAAATGTTTCTACTAAATTTAATATAGAATTCATCTTCTGATGCTCTGTATTGATGGACTGTTCATTATCTCTTCTGTTCCACCTGAACTAAATGAACAACTGTGATTGAGTGGTTATCTTGTCTTTGATGAAATCTCACGCATATGTGTTTGTGATATATTTATGTATATGTGACTCCATTGCCCAATTATTATGTGTATCGTTTCAACCATCTGTATAATTTTCGAGTGTTGATTTATATCTGGCCTTGTTAAATCTATATTTGAGAGATCCCTCTCTGGAAAGAAAATCCAGTTTCTTTCTGAAGTGGTTTTTGCTGTTACTTTGGAATTTACATTTGCAACCTGGGTACATTTTGAGTGTTAACACTAACCAAGCCTCTATCTTAATTGAATATTTATGTGAAAAGCTTAGATTAGTTCAAAAATACTTTCCTCCCAAGGAGGAACAGTGATGGGACTACAAATGATGACGATCTGGACCTTCTTCAAAAAGGAGGAACAAGTCGAAGCTATGTACTCTCCTCAGAAAGGAATAACAGGTTGAAGACATGAACCCTACTTGGACAAAGGGGGAGAAAGTTGATAATATGGATCCTCCCAGTGAAGGGGGAGTAATCATGATACTGACATCGATGATGGATGATAGACACTAACAAGGTCAAACATTAACTTGTGTATGATAGTATCCTGTCTTTAGGATGTCAGGTATAACACTTTGTGCATGAGAGTGGTACTTACTAGTTAAGGATGGCCTTGTGGATGTTACTCTCGCATATAGAGTACCCACATTCAGTTGTGGATATCGTAGAATAAAACTCACTCAAGAGTGGTCCTAACCTTTTTGGTATGGATTCTGTACGATGAGTCTTCATGGATGACATGACTGACATTTTGTATGCAGTCGAGATATTCTCTACAGACGATACTCTTGTATGGATATTATGCCTACATTCATATGTAGATACCATGGAATAACACTCATTTTGGATTCATCCAAACCTTATTTGTATGATGCTCTATAATGAGTCCTCACGTACGTCATAGTATAACACTCACTTGGGAGTGGTCCTAACCTTAGTGGTATGGATGTTCTATGATGAGGGTTGACATTTTGAATGCGTTTGAGATCTTCTCTATAGAAAATACTCTTACATGGTAGAGTATACCTACATGTGAGTGTATATACCATAGTATAACTCTCTCTTAGGAGTGGTCCTAAGCTCAGTGGTATGGATGGTCTACAATGAGTCATCATAGACAATGGGGCATGCACCAGGTGTGGTTGAGATCTACATTTAGTTTTAGATGATTCAATTGATTGATATTATGGATCATGTTAATGGAGGATTGCATCATTCATGGACTTATGTCCTAAAGTGATAGGGATTAATCATCCCACAAATAGATCATGTGTACTGTAGGGATCGTGGCAGAAAAGGATCAAGTAAATCGACGTACATCAGTGAATGATCAATTAGATCGAAGTACAACAGTGAAGGATCAAGAAGGATCGAAGTATTGTTGCATAGGATTGAAAGGATCAAAATGTTGCTGCATAAGGATTGAAAGGATCGAAGTGATTATGCAAAGGATTGAGAAGATCAGAAGGATGTTGCAGAATATCAAAGTGTTGCTGCAAAGGATCAAAGTACTGCAATAGATCAAGAGATCGAAGTGCTACTATGACGGATCAAAAGGTCAAAGCATTGATGCAAAATGATAAAGTGATCCTGTGATGCAGAAGATGAACAGTAACTGCTCCAGTTACTGATTTTGAAACTTATTATTTTGTATAGATGTATTACTTTGATGTATTGCTAAAGATATTGTCTGTCTATGCTCCTATTGTCTATGATGATGTAACACCCCGGTTTTGACCCTGTTTTGCATTAATATACATGATACACATATTGTAAATAATCATGGTGTGGAGCTAAAGGCAAAGGCCTCACCATGATTTGTTTATGTTATGTTCTGGGTTGAAATGGTCACTGATGGTATATCGGGACATGCGTCACACATATTAAGTTGTGGCACCATGTAACTATGCATTTTAATTAATAACCCAGCTAGCTGTGTTCACTGCAACTAAATTGAGAAGGGGCATGATTTCCTAAGGGTAAGGAGGGGGAAAGTTAAATCCTGAGCCATGGGGGGGGCAAGCCATGTGTCACCACTCTCTTCACTCATCCTCCCTTGTCTCATCCAACCACCACCCTTCATCGTTCTATTGTTAGTGGGGAATCTATTCACTGACGACAAGACCAGTACACCACAATTTCCATTCTCCCCATGAGCCTGCACTCTCTACACAATGCACCTTCTTAATTAGAAATGGTCAGTCCACTATCCGATTGGTGGCTATTCATTCACCTCACATGGACTGAGTTAAAGGGATACACATTCCATTGTTTGGGGTTCTCTTTTCTCTCAGGATCGCTAGTTTGTGAATTTTCTTCCCCTGTTCACGCAAAGAATTGGTCTCTTCCTACCATTGTTACACTTTTGTGATTTTCCTCACCGATCGCCGATGGAAGCTTCCTTCACATATTGCCGACTATGTCATTCATGTACAATGAAAAAATTGTTGTAAATTGTTGTGGTTTTCCTTTGTGGTTCCTTGGTTGTTATTCCATTGTGGAATTGTGGTCATGATTGCCTTTCTAGCTATGTGTTCTAGCTATGTCTTGTTCTTTTTCTTCACACATAGATTGAGAGTCGGTCTCTTCCCATTTGATGGACTATGTATTTTTCTTCAGTGATTGCAGTGAATATTTTGCGCTGTGGGCTCAGTTTGCTCGTGGGATGTTAATGGCCACGATTACTGAACCGTGTTTTCCCCTGTAAAAGATTGAAGAGCTATTTGGCTGCTTGCATGCAGCGGTTTTTTCCTCGGACTACATTGGAGTGGTGAATGAGGGCCTGAGGTGCTTGATAAACTTGGTGGGTTGAGAACCACACAAACGGATTTGCTAAGCCGGTCTTCTTCTCCACAACCCCTGAACAACACTGGAAGGGAGATCAGGGTCTGAGGGACTGCGTTGTAGATAAAGGACTGATTTCCTTGTGTTGGGTGTGTGTGGGTGTTCTAGAATCCACTCTGGTTCTGGTGTCGGTGCACCAGCTTAGAATTAGCCTTTCCCATCTCCTGAATGGCTTGATAAACTAAATTTTTTTGGCTTGGCTAATCTGTTGTTTTCCTGATAAACCCAACAGTGTTGGATTAGCTGAACTGTGTAACCTTGTGGTGTTGTTATCCTTGGATATGTGTAAGGTTGTTAGTTCCTTATTCCTTGGGGAATCATGCCTGGCTCGGGGGTGGTAGAGTTGCTGAGAGATTAAAGAGAACACATGACTATGGTTGGGTGGAACATTATAGCGACGTAGCTAGTTGTAGAACAAGTTCTCTATAAAGATAAGCACTCTTGCCTAACTTGTTTCGGCAATTATATATTTACCATTGATGAATGAGGATATACATGTTAAATGCTGATCTATATATGCATGAATGCTGATTGATATGTTTTGTTTCCGTTGTGTATATGAATGATTATGCTTCGTAAAATGCTTTATGTTTTTAGTATCATGGTGCAACACTATACTTATGTATCTTCATGTCCTCTTCACTGGTCGAAGGGTCGGGGATGTTACAGTGTGGTATCAGAGCCCTGGTTGCAGTATGGGCCTGAATGGGCCATGAAGATGCAGTGAGAGAGTTTATTTTGCATCATTGGGCCTTAGAAGGCCATGAACAGTTAACAAAGGTAGGTTTCCTACTGCCCTGAAGAAACCAGGAAAATGGGTGAAGCCTAGAATATTCACAAAAGTTTCTAATTGTTTGGCCATCAGCCCATCGGAACACTTAGATATATGGATCGCTAACGTTTAGATGATTTCGCACCCACCATTGTGGAAGTCTAAAACACTATCCACCCAATGGATTGTTGATCTGACCACCGATGGCACAGAAGTTTCGAAAGGTTCTAAGTGTTGACTTCATTAGCCAGTGAAGCACGTTAGTGGAATTCATCACTGATGAACAGCGGAAGGGATCAAAGGATTGTAGACCTGCTATTGTGGATAACTAGAGAACTATCCTCCTGATGGATAGTTGATCTGACCACCAATGGCGCAAAGAGTTCAATTTTTTTTTCTAAGTGACAAAAACATCGGTCATCGAAAGAAGATAGTGGTTTGTGCATCCACCATTGTGGAAGCCTAGAGCCCTACTATTCCGATAGGGAGAAGCTTCGACTATCGATGCCAGTCAAAATCATGTCTCGGTTCGTTGATTGAAAAGAATTAGAGGATTGGACCGTCGATCGAAAAAGGATCGAAGATGATGAGCCGCCGTTGCGGATGCTGATCGAACTAACCCACATATGCTTTAGTATTCCACTTGCCGATGCTGAATTATTAGTGGATTGTGGCCGATGCTGAAGTGTTAGTGTTAGTGGGAGATGGATTCGACAGATTCAACGAAAGATAAGCTATCGATGAGCTGATGACGTGGAGGGAAGGAATACTAAAAAAGAGAGAAATTTCAAAAAAAAATCTAAGGCATGGAATTATCGACTATAGGCGATGGTTAATTGAGCACATCTCCGATGATCAGATGATGCGGTCGTCGATAGACTTATGGTTGCAGAAGACAAAGGAAGATGAAGTTCGATTGTGGTCCACCATTGTGAAAGCTGAAGGGAATAATGGCCCGATGCGTAGGACACCCGACCGTCGACAGAAGAAGAAAGTTTCAAAATTTTGTTTAAGTGTTGAGATCATCGACGGAAGTTAGTTGATGAGACTATCGATGGACGTTGGCAGAAGCTAGTTGATCGAGCACCCATAGTTGTGGAAGCTTAGACAACTATCTCGTCGATGTAGTAGTCTCTCCACTCACTGATGCCGAGGTGTTTAGTGTATAATGGTTCTAATATCTGATAACCTACTACGGTGAAGTGAAGTGCTCGGGAGTGCTGACACTGCGGAAGCATTAGGGATTATGGAAACCGCTGTTGTGGATGAATATAGGACTAAGTGTCCAATGCCATAGTAGGATGTCATTCCAACCACCGAAAAATTTTGGTCCGTGAAAATTATAACGGGATTGTTGGCCTCCATTTTAGAATGATAGAAGATTGCGGACCTGGTACTGTGGATGAAAATAAACCAACAGGTCGTGGATAACGACAAGGGATAATAGACCGATTAGAGGAAAACTTTGAAGAGTCAAAAAGAACCAGAAAGTTGTTGATGATCAGATCGCCAATCGAAATCTCAACCGCGTTCACCGCGGAAACGGTAGGAAGATCATTTCCACCATTGTGGCTGCTCAATGGACTATGCACCCGATGCACATATGGTTTGCTCGCTGATACAAATCAGGAGTCTAGCTATTTTACTTGCTGAAATGCTGGAAAGGAATAAACAACAGACCACTGATGAACAGATAATTTTTTACCGATGCAGATCGGAGGCATAGTTTTTTTTACCACCGCAATGTCGGAGAATTAGTTGGGAGGAGGTCCGATTGGACCTGAGAAGATTTGTGTTTTTCAGAAGAATTTCTCAGTGATTTTTCGAGCAGTTTCCGACTACCTTTTAGTCAATTTTCAGCATATTTAAGCAGGCTGCCTGTGGTCATAGGGCTAAAAAGAAATAGAATTTTTTTTTATATTTTAACATAACTGTTGTTTTATGAAATTTCCAGAAGAAAAAGGTAAGTAGTTTGATTTATATTAATGTATGCATCTAACAGTTTGCTACTAACACATTTGTAGAACTTTAGATAAATTCTAAGAGTAGTACTCTAGAAAGAACAGTGTGGTAAAGCAAGAGGTGGTCCAGTCATGAGAACCCATGATGGGTATGATGCTCGGGATTCTTACAAGTGAGCAGAAGATGCCATGGGAGAAAATGTTCGTAATGGGAATGATGACATAGAGTCTAATGGAAGGAGATTCCAAGAGACACCGTTAGATGTTGCATCAACCATGAGAAGCTTGTTTAAATCCCAAGAAGAGAAGCATCAGTTGAATGCTGCCATATTGTAGAGTTTGACAGACTTGCAGAAAAAGATAGATTCTGGACGAGATATAGCAAGGCTAGAAGGCAATAAGAGAAACTCGAGGAGAAGGAGAAGGACTTCTAGTGGATCATCTGATTCTAAAGTATCCATCGGGGATACAAGTTCATCTTCTCATAAGAAAATAATAAGGCACCATAGGGATTGCTCTGAAGATGAATTTAGGAAGGCTAAACCTCCTACATTTGATGGTGATTTAAAGACTGGAAAAGAGGCTGAAGATTGGCTTCTTGGGATAAAGAAATACTTTTAGGTGCAGGATTATTCAGGAAACATGAAGGCCAAAGTTGCCATATTCAATCTGAATGGACGAGCATCCATTTGGTGGGAACACTTCAAGCAAGTAAAGAGGATCATTGAAAGGAAATTGAAGTGGAAACAATTCAAGAAGTATTTCAGGAAGAAATACCTTTCTGACAGGTATTATGATGACCAGATCAAGGAGTTCCATGAGCTAAGATTGGGACAGTAGACCATGGATGAATATGCAAATAAAATTTTGGAATTGTTGAGGTGTGTCTAGTACATTAGAGATGAAAAGGTGAAGATTAAGGGGTTTCTAATTTGATTGCATCAAGCCTACAAAGATATAATTGAGTTCTATGAGTCAAGGACTCTCGAAGAAGAAATAAGAAAGGCTAAATATTGCTATGAGCAAAGCAAAGGTAAAATTTATTACCATAAGGCATGGAAGGACAAGAAGAATTAGAAGTTTGACCAAAGAAAGAAAGGGTTCAAACCTTCTAGATTCAGGAATCAGCAGAAGCAACCATCCCAAGCTGCGAGTAAGCCAGTTGGAGTGTCAGGAGAAAATCCTAAAGAGCCACATTAGAATAAAGGTCCACTCAAATGTTGGAAATGTGAAGGACCCCACTTGCGTAGATATTGTCCACTTGAGAAGTAAGCAGAAAGCAGAAATAGTGAGTCAGGTAGCTAGAGCAGTCCCTAGAATTTATGCAGCACTGGAGGACCGCCAAGCAGATCATCAGTCAACTATGGTTGAAGTTGCAGGTAAGATCATGGAACAATCTATTTCTATTTTGATTGACCCTGGTTCTACTCACCATTACATCACTCCTATAGTAGTGGAGATTTGTGCTTTTAAGAAGGTAAAGCATAGAAAATCTTCGTTAGCTCAGCTAACCACTGGGACTAAGAGAAAGGTCAGTTAACTGGTAGAGAAATGTCCATTTGTTATGAATGGATTGATCACTTGTGTGGATCTGAATGTTCTACCGCTTGTTTCCTATGATGTTCTCATTGGAATGGATTGGTTAGAAGCTCACAGAGTGAATCTTGACTATTATAACAAAAAAATTGAATGCATGGATGAAGAAGGAAACCCAGTAGTTTTAAAGGGTATTCCGAAGGTAATTTCAGTAAGACAGGTTTCAATAATGCAGTTGAAGAAGTTCTGTAGGAAAGGTTGCCAATTGTATGCAGCTCATATTCTGGAACCAACATGAGATGAAACTCCTAGGATGGAAGACTATCATGTGTTACAAGAATTCAAGGATGTGTTTCCTGATGAAATTATAGGGCTTCCTCCAAGGAGGGACATTGATTTCACCATTGAACTTGTGCCAAGAGTAGCACCAGTGTCCAAGAAACCCTACAGAATGAGTACACCGGAGATGCTAGAATTGAATATGCAACTGCAAGAGTTGTTGGAAAAGAAGTATATCCGACTGAGTGTGTCTCCTTGGGGAGCACTGGTTTTGTTTGTAAAGAAGAAAGATGGTACACTCAGGTTATGTATTGATTACAGACAGTTGAACAAGGTTACTATGAAGAATAAATATACTTTGCCTAGGATTGATGAACTCTTTGATCAAATGAAAGGAGCAAAGGTATTTTCCAAGATTGAATTGAGGTCTAGTTACCATTAGGTAAGAATCAAGGATGAATACATTGATAAGACAACCTTCAGGACAAGCTATGGACATTATGAGTTTGTAGTCGTATCGTTTGGTCTCACAAATGCACTAGCTACATTTATGTGCCTTATGAACAGTGTCTTTAGTAAGTATTTGGACAAGTTTTTTCTTGTTTTCCTTGATGACATTCTTGTTTATTCTAAGAATGAGGAAGAGCATGAAGAGCATTTGAGATTGACATTGCAAGTGCTTAGGGAACATCAGCTGTATGCAAAGCTGAGCAAGTGTGACTTGTACAGGGATATAATTCAGTACTTAGGTCATATTATCTCCAAAGAGGGTATATCAGTAGACCCTGAGAAGATTGAAGCCATCATGAATTGGCCTACTCCAAGAAATGTGACGGATGTAAGATATTTTATGGGACTTGCAAGATACTACAGGAGATTCATTGAAGGATTTTCCAAGGTTGCACATGCCATCACTTCTTTGCAAAATAAGGGGATAAAGTTCAAATGGACTTTGAAGTGTGAAGAAAGCTTCCATCGGTTGAACAATCTTATCACCAGTGCACTAGTATTGAAGGTTGTAGACCCAAAGAAATATTTTGTGGTATGTACCGATGCATGTGGACAAGGGCTTGGAGGAGTCCTTATGCAGGATAACCACGTGGTATGTTATGAGTCGATAAAGCTGAAGGAGCATGAGAAGAACTATGCCACTCATGATCTAGAGCTTGCATCCATAGTACACGCTATCAATATGTGGAGACATTACTTGATGGGTAGAATATTTGAACTTAGAACAGATCACCATGGACTGAAGTATGTGTTTGATCATACTACTCTGAATGTTAGGCAAGCGAGATGGATGGAATTTTTATGTGAGTTTGAATTCAAAATCAAGCACATAAAAGGAAAAGAAAACAAGGTAGCTGATGCACTCAGCTAAAAGGTACAGGAAATGCATGTGGCATCTCTAATTATTTTCCAATCAGATTTGAGGCAGCAGATTGTTAATCATGTTGCCAGAGATGAATTGTATGAACAGGTAAAGGACAAATTTCAGCAGCACAGTCTTGAGAAGAAGTATGATGGATATAAATTGGAAGAAGATGGACTTCTCACTTTTAAGGGAAGAGTTAATATTCTGAATGTAGCAGATTTGAGGAGAGTTGTTATGGATGAAATCCATCAAGCTCTGAATTCTGGTTACCTAGGATATCAGAAGACAATTGTTATAGCTAGAAAGCAATACTTTTGGCCATGAATGAAAAAGGACATGGCTGATAACATTTCAAGGTGCATGAAATGTCAACAAGTAAAGGTTGAGCATCAACATCCAGTACGTTTGTTGCAGCCTTTGCCAGTTCTGGAATGGAAATGGGAAGTTATTTCCATGGATTTTATTATAGGATTGCCGATAACTTGGAGACAACATGATTCCATCATGGTTTTGGTAGACAAGTTGAAAAAAGCAGCACATTTTATACCAGTGAAGTCTATGCATAAGACTGATGACATTGCAAAGATCTTCATCAAGGATATTTTCAAGTTGCATGTATTGCTGAAGGCAATAATTTCTGACAGGGATGTCAAGTTCACTTCCAGTTTTTGGAAGGGGTTGTTTGCAGATTTGGGTACAAAGTTAAACTTCAGCACTGCATACCATCCTTAGAAATATGGGAAGACAGAAAGAATTAATCATGTGCTTGAAGATATGCTTTGCATGTATGTGATGGACAAACCAACCAAGTGGGAAAATTACTTACACTTGGTAGAGTTTGCCTACAACAATTGACAACAGGCATCCTTGGGGATGAGTCCATATGAAGCTTTGTGTGGAAGAAGGTGTAGGACACCAGTGACTTGGGATAACCCAATGAACAGAGTTGTGCTTGGGCCAGAATTGCTCAAGGAAATGGAGCAAGAGGTTGTAAAGATTAGATAGAATTTGAAAGCAACACAAGAAAGACAGAAAAGCTATGCAGATAAGAATAGGATGAACAGAGAGTTCAGTGTTGGGGATCATGTTTACCTCAGAGTGAAGGCAAAGAAAAGTTCCGTGAAGCTTGGAAGTTGTTCCAAGATGTCACCTAGATATTTTGGGCCATTTGAAGTGCTTGAAAGAATAGGGCTTGTTGCATATAGACTTGCATTTCCTGCTAGTACTAGAGCTCATAATGTTTTTCATGTTCCTTTGCTTAAGAAATATTTACATGATCCTAACCATGTGATAAATTGGGATGTGATTTAGGTGGAACCCGAGGGAGAGTTCCAAATCAATCCAACGCACATCCTCGATAGGAAGTTCATAATGCTCTAGAACCATGCCATAGGGTAGGTAAAGGTGTAATGGGAGGATTATGGGCCTGAAGAGGCTACATAGGAGCTAGAGTATGCCATGCAATTGGCACATCCATTTTTGTTCAATTCTACGGAACACTGAGGCGGTACCATTGTAGTATTTTGTTCAAATTTTGTAAAGCACTAAGGACAGTGCTATTGAAGGGGGGGGGTAATGTAACACCCTAGTTTTGACCATGTTTTACATTAATATACATGATACACATATTGTAAATAATCATGGTGTGAAGATAAATTCAAAGGCCCCACCATGATTTGGTTATGTTATGTTTTGGGTTGAAATGGTCACCGATGGTATATCGAGACATGCGACATACATATTAAGTTGTGGCACCATGTAACTATGCATTTTAATCAATAACCCATCCAACTATGTTCACTACAACAAAATTGAGAAGGGGCATGATTTCCTAAGGGTAAGGAGGGGGGAAGTTAAATCCTGAGCCATGGGGGGGGGAAGCCATGTATCACCACTCTCTTCACTCATCCTCCCTTGTCTCATCCAACCACCACCCTTCATCATTTTGTTGTTAGTTGGGCATCTATTCGCTGACATCAAGACCACTTTTCCATGATTTCCATTCTCCCCACACACCTGCACTCTTTACACGATACACCTTCTGAATTGCAAATGGTTGGTCCACTATTTGATTGGTGGCTGTTCATTCACCTCACGTGGATTGAGTTAAAGGGATACACATTCCATTATTTGGGGTTCGCTTTTCAGCCATCATGAAAAGGAGTCTTTTTCAGCCATCATGTGATTTCAAAGCTTGAGAGTCAATCAGCAATGCTTTGGACTTCGAAGTGCTTGCCATGAGGGCATGACCTTTCTCATGCTGTGATTCCCAATCTTGGTGATGTCTCCTCCGAAAGCTATCTGGAAGATTGATGTGATTCCTCTCAAGGAGAGAGGTTGCTTCGTCAAGATTTTTCTTCATGCAGGCATGTTTAGGGTGAAAACCCTTACCACAGTAGGAACACTTGAATTTTTCTTTCCCATTGTGCCCTTTTCCTTTGTTCTTCCTTGAACCAAAAGATTCATCATGCTGCTGATTTTCAACTCTAGGCTTGGGAGCATCAAATTTAGTTTTCTGATTTTTCTGCTGCTTTCCTTTACCCTTCAGATATTTGGGCCGTGAGACATGGAGGGCTTGACCACGGGAATATCCGATGATCTCCAACTGGACAAGCTTGTCATGTTCATTAGTTAGGGACTCAATGAAGGCATTGAGTGTAGGCATCTTCCATCCGAGGGTTGTGAGCTTCCCCGTACGGAATGTAGAAACAAAAACTGAATAATCAGCCCCAAGATTGGAGAGTATGGCAAGGATGATCTGATCATCCTCCTTCTCCACATTGCATTGCTTTAAGAATAAAATAGTATGCTTGAAGTTTGTAAAGAAATCATTCAGAGTCTCAAAATTGGAAGGTTGGAGTGACATGAGTTCATTTTCAAGTTGGTAAACCCTCAAGTAATCATGCTTTCCGTATAGAGATTCCAATTTGTCCCATATTTCTTTCGGTGTCTTCAAATATGTAAGATGGAAAAGAAGGTCTTGAGAAATAGAGAGGCACAATAAACCAAAGGCTTCATCCTTCTTGTTCAAGAATCTTTATTTTTCTACGGTAGATCTAGGCTCAACTTCAGTGTCCATGGTGACTCTAAAAATTCCTTTGGAGTGCAACTAAATATCCATATAACTTTTCCATGAGTGGAAATTGTATGGAGTCGAGATCTACTGAGGAGGCCATCTGGATGTGCTGTAGAGAATGCTTCACCTGTAGAAACCTGAAAATCAAAACAGAAAGGGAAAAATAAGGTCAGACAACCTGCACATTCTAGGATTTCATCACACCCAGCATAGTCAATTAAGCAAGCTTGATCAACAAGTTCTTTACTTGGGATATTGAGTGGTAAGCCTTGGCTTCTGGTGCAGTGCTGGAATTTTGAGCTATTGCTCACTTTTCATGGAGAAATCTGACAAAAAGCTTGTTTTTGAGAGATAGATCTTCATCCCACTGTATGCTTTGATACCATATTATTCTTGCACATTGATCTAGGAACAAATAATCAGTCTCATCAAATAATAATCAACAAATAACTCATGAAATGGTGTTAATCAAAACCAAAATTGGCTTCCTCTCTGTATATTTAATAAACAATGAATGGTTACAATAACAATGTCAAGCAATAGCTTGAATCAATGAGGAATTCAAATACCTAAGGAGGAAATTCAAAATCAATAAGTGATTGTAGCTTAACTGACTCTAAACCATTGGTTCACACTCAGTTAACCACTTGACCAAAACCCTAATTGACTCACCAAACCCTAACTAAAGTTGGAGTGTAATAAATGACTGAATCTCAACTGAAGGAGATCAAACACATGTCATAGCAAGCCAACCATCAAGTGCTAGTGCTACATGACTTCAATGAACCCTAATGAGGTTAACCGAAGCTGAACTAATCATTAGAAGTTGGTGGAGGTGCCCCTGTTGACTCCAGATCATTAAATAATAATAAATAATTATTAAATAGTATATTTAATGAGAGGAGGCACCTTAACTAACTGGTTGAATTGATTGTAACCACCAGTTAGCAATTAGGTGCATTAATATCACTCAGATCACCCTCGAAGTGCTCCAGTTAGCCTCCTTGATTGTAGGTAGGCATGGCTGTGACTGGATGATGGCAATTAATGCTCCACTGATGTCAATTAATGTCAACTATACTTAGGATAGTGGTTTAACTAGGCCAATTTGACCAAAAAGAGTGTGTATGGTGGAAAATGTCTCCAACAGTCTATAAATATCCTCATTTATCATCATGGCCATATCCTTGATAATCATGTTCATATCCTTCTTACACACAAGAGGTGGCTCGTCACATATAGAGAATACTTGAAAGGGAGAAGGTAGTTAGGATAGATGAACACTATCTACAATAACCTAGAGGCTTCCAAAAACCAACAACAAACCCATCCTACTTGGACTACAAAGGAAAGGGACTCAAATTACCAAAGAGAAAGATATGTGAATCCAGCCTTCTTTAAGACCAAAGAAACAACAGGATAAGACTCCAAACTCTATGAAGTTAATAACCTAGTATGAAAATGGAATCCAAGAAACTAAGCATGTGCCCTGAAATATGCATAGATAATGTATTAGGGAATCATCTGCTTGCATCAAATGATGCATTGTACAATAAAGGATTGCACTCTCTTAGTCCAATCCCAATCGACCCTGAGCAAGATAGGTCCCTAGACCTCTAATTCAAAGTGAACCATGGATCTAATAATCATGGACAATTTGTCTTTAATGTGACTTTGGAAGCACCATCTCTCTACAAAAAGAAACATTTATGAAACACCAAAATGTGTTTCCAACACCAATGGGTGGAGTTTCCAGGGATATAGGTCCTCATTTTAAGTCATGCATATATTTTTCCTATTGAGTCACAATCAGATGTGAAGTCCTTTCTTTTAGCTTTCATATAACTATGCATGTTTGTACCCTTGTCCTATATTTGTTGTTAATATAAGTAGAAAATTTCCAAAAGGGAAGAAAAAAATCGAGTTCCCTATGTTGGGGACCCCAATGTTTCCTAAAATTTAGGGGATTTGTTTCCAGGTACACCTTCCCAAGAAACTTGGTGGAACATTGTAGAAAATGAATCAATTGAAATAAGTTAAGAAACCATTCCAAGAGATTCTCTATATACTACCCAGGTTTACTCCCCATATGAAAACCTTGTTCTGTCACACTAATATGGAATCCTAGATTTAAAATATCATATAAAACAATTAGAAAACTGGATGGTAAGAAGAGAACTATAAAAAAAATAACCAGGATTGTACATAGGTAGTGATGCAGCTTATGCAACTTACAAAGAAAAAAAACTCATATTCATCAGATAATGAAAAAAAATGAAAATTTGAGATGCACACAATAATTTGTCAGAGCCATACTTGACTAATGAGTCACTTGGGAGCATATGCAATGGTCATACACTCTCGAACATGTTCCTATACTAACTCTTGTGAGATGACTTCTGTTTTATTTCAGGTGTAGAAAATTCAACCTGATGAACTTACATGAATGATTGAGCTTTTCATCATGGTAACAAAAATTATACCTGAAAAAGGAGCTCAGTTGGAAGAATAATCTAAGTGGAAAACAATCAAGCCTATCATCTTGCAAAAATGAGAAATAGGAAAATAAGTGGTGGTAGAAAACATGCATTTGCAATTCTATAGCTCTCATTACACTTGATAAACAAGCATCATAGTGTACCAATAACTTGTACACGAAAAGGTGGACCACTACATAAAATGGGCTTTTGAGTTGAATCAGTTCTTGTACGGGATCTCAGAATTTCATTTGCATGGTGTATAACTGCATCCTCTAGAAGAGTATTCATTGGGTATCAAAACACACACAACAAAAGGGTGGATTTCCTCTCCCAGTGGAGGTGCTTCCACTTCAATTCCACTCAAAAAACCATCCCACTGGACAGTTTCCTCACTACCATCAAAGTAATTTTCTCCAGATACATCTCAAAAAGTGATACTTAATATCATCGTGATTGCCTCCTTTGTTTTATTACAAATGAGGATCTCCAAAGGTGTCAAGTCATGAGCTAATATAGAACCTGTTGGTTGACCTTTTCCACGAAAATCAAAATGATGATAGGTCTTAGTTACGTGGGTGTTTAAATTAGCTTCTTTTGATGTGTCAATGATGCCATTTGAAGAATGATTCCTTCCAAGCCTGAAACAAAAAGTTAATGGATCTAGAAACAAAACATCCATAAAATATGTTTGTAATGCCTCTTGAACTTTGTCTCTCCAAAACTCTTCCTCTAAACTTCCATTATAATTTCATTCTAGAAGTCAAATATTTAATAGTTTCATTTAACTCAGCCTTTTTTTGTTTCTCTGCATTTCTTGAAATTTTAACCACAAAACCTTCCTTCCCTTTGTTTTCCATCTCAAAAAAAGATTTATCCAGAACATGTAGTTTGAAATGATCCAATGGTATCAAAACCCTATATTAATAATCCCTATATATTTTTGTGGTTGGATAAATTAAATCCACTGCTTTCCCGTCTTTTACTGTCTCTTTATTTTTGTCTTATTTTTTGTTTCCCTAGATGCAGACTGTTATCTCAAACATGAATTCTATTAGATTCTATAACTTAAGTTCAAGAAGACGCATTCCCCAGCTTCCTCTATATGGATCAATTTTAACTAAGATATCAAGATTATTCTCTATTTTTGTGCCCTTATTCATGTTATATTAACGTCTAGCACTTGGTGATGGAAGGGTTCTATTGATAGCTGCTGGAATTTCCATTGAATGTAAGAAATCATGCACTAGGCATAGTCCCTACAGAACATGAACATGGAATGGAATAACCAATCGTCTACATAGGGGGTATGCATAAGAACCATTTTGTATGTCATCTCCTAGTTGTGCCAATTGTACTGCATAATTAATAATTAGTGAAGGGTTGTGTCCCTCCTTGAATATCCTTCCAACATTCCCATGACAATTTCTATTCCTAACATTTTCTAGTTCCAAATTCAGTTTCCCAGCTTGTAGCTTGGTATGAATAACCACTGATGCACCAGGATACAAATGAATAGATGACTATAGCATTTCATACCGACTATAAATTACATTTTCTTTTTTCTTCCCAGAAAGTGAAACATTTTCCTCCAACACAAGAATAACGCCAACATTTGCAAGACTTATATGGATGTCCCGTATTTCCCCATCATATAAGAGTGCTGATATGTCTCATCCAACCACATTAGGAATCAAGAGAGGTAATGATGGCGCAACTGATATATTTGGATTGGGAACATTTCTTAACTTGGGAAATGTCAAACTTTGAAAAGGATCAACCAAGAAAAGACCTTGTCTTGCTTCAAGTAAAATTTCATCAACATCTATAAAAAGGTGCTCAGTTATTACACCAAAATGATGAAAAATGCATCCTTCAACTATTAATGGACCAACAGAGGTGGGAATCCCAAACAATGATATTATTTGGGATGTATTGGGTGGAAGAGTCACACTCGTGGTATATGCCTAAAAAATATTAGAATTAACAGAAAGATATATTCTTTCAACTAAAAACTCAAAGGTGCCTAGGTTTTTTAGCTCTACTAATACTTGAACAAGTTCCCCAACTATCCAAATAATTTCTTGTTTCTTGTCATAACTAGCATATTTTTTTCCAAAAGCCATGTAAATAAATGGACCAGAGGGAGTAGATCCTTCCCACCAGTCTTCCTTTCCAAGAAATCGCTTTACAATAAAAAATGGAATTGTATTTTCCTAAAAATAAACAAATCATGCAAAGGTCATTAGAGATACATAGGTAGTGAATAACCCTATTCCTGCATGTGATGGATGAAGTGCCCATTGTGGAAACTCCTTCTAGCTACATCTGGATTGTGGTTTTCTAATGGATATTCCACATTGGTATTTTTTTCTTCTTTAAATAAATCATATCTCATTATATGATGGGAAATAATTTATTCAATATAATATGTGTATGAGAACTAAGTCTAATTATGTTAACAGTATATAGAAAAAACCAATAAAATCTTTCTTATTCCAAGTCAATACAACTCAAATAAAAAAAATTAAAATTAAAATGAACTTCAAAATTTTCTAATCATTAGAAAATAGTAAATACATGTTGTATAACAAACCAAATTTCACATACCTAAACACAAGTTTGATTAATCACCTTATTCTCAAATTGACCAATCTACTTGAAATTGACTCAAAAGTTAAAAGAGAAGATATAAGAATCAACTTGCCAAGATAATGAACTGTGTTCCAAACTAAAACATTAGAGAAATCACACTCTATATCAAGTCCACCGCCAAAATACTTACCTTGAAGTCCCAACTCAATAATTTTCAAGTATCCACCTGGTTAAAAATTTCCCTACAATCCTATCATGCTCACTCACGTCTCTCTCAATTACATGTATATGTCTTCCATCCTGCAATGATTAGTAGAAAAATATGAAAGGTAAACTAGGAGTCATCATTTTCTCAATATACCTGCTCAACCGATTCTCCCCTACTTGAATGGTGTTTGTCATGCCATCCATTGATAATTCCTAAACCTCACTCTATCAATAATCATTAACATATATTTTATAAGAATCTAAAGTTCAGTATATTATCCAAGGTGTAAAAATAAAACCATTCACTATGGAAAACTAAGAAGGTAATGATAATACATCAAATATGAAATCTAAAGGCCATCATGAGCCAATAAAGATTTATTTTAAATGTAACCGATGGAATACTACATAAAAAATAACATTCTAAGTCATGCTTCAAAAAATATTTATTGATAATTCTACAAAATATACAAGCTAACTCTTAAATTCACAATGAATAACCACGCTTACTTGTTGTTGATAATTTCCATAGGTAGGGTATGCACCATAACCATACATTGATGGATCTTGAGATGAAACATAACCATAAGCTTCATACCCCTGTCCATAACCATAATAAACTCCATTCTACTTATTTGGATCTACTTGAGGCTGAACCCAACCTGCAGGTTGTTACTGCAAAAATTAAATGAGCATCATTTTTAGTAAATACATGGATCATGATAGGAAACTATTCATATGAAAATCATAATACTTTGGTTTACACATTTATTATAAGCATGTACCTTCTTGGTTGCTGGAATTCAATCCCAGGAAAGGAGAACAATTTGCTAACCAATGATAGTATCGTCTATCATTTCAAAGCTTCCTCAACACAAGCCCTACATATTAAATATCCAATTTCGTAGTGAATTTTTCCATCAAGGTACTACCAGTTGGAAATAAAAATAAACCCAGAGTAAGTCACTAAGGAAGATCTATGTGTATAAATCATGGTATGCACGATAATTAGAAGTGAATTACACAAGGAAATGTTCCTGAGGGTAGGGGACATGCTCTCCATGCTCTCAAATGTTCATACTCCATAGGGGATGTTTATATGTGTCCCTATTTTGGGTGGATGAAAAGAAACACAATAGGTAATGTCCCCCTCAAAAAATGAGACACTCACTTTTTACTAAATTATTTCAGGTGCGTTCCCCTATGTCAGACACACAAACATCCCCTAAGATGTTGCCTAGAATTTGGGGAGTGCTTCCACACATCCCAAAATGAATTTCTCCACTCTCATGTCCTCACATCCAAAAATCATGGTGTAACATTGATAATTAGACTTCATAAAGTGCATCAGTCATACTTGTTACCAAACTGCACAAATCCGCATCCCTTATTAAGAGGTGTTTTGACATAAACAAGCTCCCCAAACTACCAAAATATTTTCCTTATATATTCCTCTGAGACCACCAACAAACGAATATGAGAAATATGCATGAAAAAAAAGCAACAAAAAGTCTTGAGGTAGTTACTTACTGTTGTATTATTTATATCATCTAACTAAAACACTTGAGCAGGTGGCACACTGTAGGCCGGTGTTTGATGGGAAACTACATAAAAAAAGAAATTAGCATGCACTTCACTAACACATCTTGTATATTTTCCCTGCGATCAGTTGGAAGTCAGCAATTCTTACAACTAGTCATTTCTTATGACTAGTGGTGAACTCCTCAAAGACTTTTCGTGTTACCAAAAATTGAACAATTTTTTCGTAATGGTCATCGACAATTACAAATCTAAATAGTTGTGCATCAGGTAGGCCTTCCTCAATCTTGCTTAGTTCTTCAACTAACTCTATCATTGATAGATGATCGAGTCTTGCATTCAATCATCTGAGTTTCAAAATGATCTCAAAATCAAATTATTTGAATAGTAGTTACCACCAACAGATATTCCCCCCCCAAAACAGGATTCTTGACCAAGTAGTTCAATACTAAGTGATCCATAAACATTTTTAAATGCCCTGCTAATAGGTACTGGTGGAATTTTTTCACTGCATACACCATCGACAATCCTTCCCTTTCTGTCTTCATGTAGTTTTTCTCTATAGTAGACAACTTTCAATTTGCAAACACAATCGGGTGGTAAAATAATCCTTCTTCGGTTTGGCCTAATATTACTCCTAATGTGACAGACGAAGCATCAACATGGACATGGAATTCCTTTTTCCAATCCATAAAAACTAATATTGGTGTTGCGACCATATTTTTCTTTACTATATCAAGGCTCCTCTGGCAGTCATTGTTCCATTCAAACTTCACGTCTTTCATCAATAATTTATCCATCGACACAGTGATCACTGCATACCCCCTTATAAACTTCTGGTAATATCCTGTGTGGCCCAATGTTTTCCTTAGTTTTTTTACTATCATTGGTGGTGGTAGGCTGATAATTATCACAATCTTGGAAGGATCAACCAACATTCCTTCCTTTCATATAATGTGTCCCAATAGGATTCCAAATGGTGTGAAAAATATACATTTCTTCATATTCAATGAAATCTAATGTTGTTGATGTCTTTCCAACTTCAATCGAAGGTTCATAGTATGGTATTTTACCAACCTATAAATGGTCCAATCATCCATATAGAATGGTAGCAATTTATGAATGAAGTCTTTGAATGGAGCAACAACTAACCTTGAAAAAATTATGGGCGCATTCTTGAGACCAAATGACATCACTATGTACTGAAAACATCCCCAATATGTCATGAAATTGGTTTTGTGTCTATCCTTCTTCACAATTATTATCTAATGATATCCTGAACTTCCATCCATAAATGAATAGATTTCCTGTCATCCAACTCCTTCCAACACTTCATCGATGAATGACGTCGAAAATATATCATGAATAATTGTGTCATTCAATTTCCTTAGATTGATGCAAATCCTAATTTCACTAGTATTTTTGTCCTATACAACCATCAAACTGATCCATTCTGATTCTTAGACAGGATATATAACTCTTTCATCCAAAATTCTCTCTAATTTGACTTTGATGAATTCTTTATATCTCAGATTGAACCTATATGGTCGTTGCTTTACTGGTTTTGCATCAAGTTTCATAGGAATCTTCATTTCTCCCAAATCCCCTGAGATTTCTTTCATCTCATAAATTTTAGTTGGGAATAAGTCTTGAAACTCATGTAGTAGATAGGTGACTTTCCCCATCATTGAATCATCTCAGTAATATCCAATACTAGCAAACTTTGGGTCTTCTATCATCCCAATATTGACCTTCTTTATCTTTAATGGCTTCTTGAATTTGTCACATTGAATTTATGGCGCTTTGATGTCATGACTTCCTTCCAAATTAGGAATGTCGAGAGCTCTTGTATCATCTTCATCGTTAGGTTCTCTCGACACATTGTAACACGTCATCATCATCTATGACATTGGTGTCCACTGTGGTTTTGTCGATGGATCATACATAACTATATCCAATACTTTGCCATGGATGTCTTATAGAACACTATGAATGAATGGCTTTTCATTCGTGAAACTGTAAGTATTGTTGAAGGTCACAGTCAGTCCTTCCCACATTGTTTTTTCCCTTCACATATTTGCAAAAACATACCATATCCGTGGTATTTCAGCATATGGATGAATGTGTGAACCCATTCATCCTTTGGACTTAGATCCCACGTTGTTTGGCATGTTCAAAACCAGAGTGGTGGCATAGGTTTATGGATGATACAACTCATGGTAGAGAGGAGCTAGTCAAATTTTTGGACCATCATAATGAACAATCTAACTCCGTAAAATTTACAATGGAGATCGAGGAGAGTAATTGCCTTCCCTTTCTTGATACACTGGTCATTAGAAAGAAACATGGGGGCATATCCCATAAAGTCTACAGAAAAAAAACCCACACTGAGAAATATATCCATTCTCTCTCTCACCATCATCCACAACAAAAAATGGGAGTCCTAAACACATTGATCACCAAGGACATAAGGATTTTGGATATAGAGAACATAGAAGCTGAGAAAGAACACTTACATAATTTTTTCCTAAGTAATGGGTATGATTCAACTCAAATCAAGAGAGCTTTTTCCAAAAACTTAAAAACCCAAATATTACCACAATGAAAAGAAGGTGGGGGAGAACAAGGCTTTTCTTCCATACATACAAGGAGTAACATACAAGATAGTGAAATACTTGAAGAAGAAAAGCATTGACTATGTGTTCTCACCCCTTAGTAACATCAGAAATCTCTTGAGAACGATTAAAGACCCCATATATATCCAACCCTTAAAAAGGGGGTTTATATGATTTTGTGTGAATGTGAGGAATCCTACATCGGTGAAATAGGGAGATATATTTAAACTAGGGTTAAATAAAACTGTCGTAACATCCGTTTAGATAGAACACATAAATATGCATTGGTAGAACACTCTCATGGCACAAAACACCCAATCAGGATAGAAGACATGAAATTTATTTCTCAAGTGGATAATTGGTCCTTAAGAAGAGTTAGGGAGGCTATTGAAATCATGAAAAACCCCAATTTCATGAACATGGATGATGACCTGACCATCAACAGATCATGGAAGCTTCCTAACCTCAATAAATTAAATCCAACCAATAAGCACTAAATTAATTAATAAACAGGAAGATAGTAATTAATGAATAATCCAAATTGATAAAACTCAAACCTATAAAAAGCTAACATAAAACCTAAAAGTGTAAGCAACTTATAGAACCATAAACCTAATTTGATAAAAAAACACTAAAATTAACATATAAGTTTGAAACTTTTAATATACCATAAAATCAATATATATTAATTAATATAGAAAAAAAATATTAATATAGCATAGGGTAATATAAATAATAATTTTACAAAAAATATGATAATTATAGAGTTAAAATAAGTAAAATTATTAACGCATAGGATATTTAATAAGACATTTTTGAGATTAATAAGACAAGGGTACTAAATTTTCTTTGACATAGGATAATAAAAGTAGTAGTAACATACATTAAAGTAATTAAAATTAATAATGCATAGTATATTAAATAAGATATTTTGAAATTAATAAGACTAAGGTACTAAAAAAATTTAGATATAGGATAATCAAATTAAGAGTATTATTAATAAAATTAATAAAAAATGAAAAATAATAAATTATTTAACATAAAATTTATTTTACATAGATATTTATAATGAAAAATTGATTAAAAACTAATTAAAAGATATATAAAAAATAAAGTATCAAAATATAAATAACTATAATATAACTATAATTAAACATAAGCGAACCTACATTTTTAACCTAAAACCAAAAATCCTAGAGTCAGCCAAACTTATAGACTCTTCTATATTTATATGAATTATAGGTTGAAATATCTTCTTAGGCATCACTATTGTCCTGAAGATGATCCAAGGATATATCGAAACATAGACACTAATCTCTCACATCCCATGGACTCTCCACAAGATGTCATGAACCTCTAATGCATATTCTTAGGAAAAACCATGTTACGAAATGGTTGCTTGGATCATTTCTTTCCTTGGTATTATTTATCCTCGCTGAATAGAAATATCATTAGTCATTGACATATTTTCCATTCTATTATCGATGCCTTGTGCATATCCCACCATCTTGTTAGAGTAGCCTTCATTGCCTCTTTTAGTTCCAATAAGCATTGTGGTTCGATTACTCTGCCCTCAAATTCAATGATAAAAACTGCCATGTCAGGTAGTCCTTCATATGTCATTAGATCAAAGACTTCCACCGCTACCCATTTCAACAAATGATTGACTTATGAACACTTATGAATTGATACTTTTTGCAACCGGTTATGTTAGTTCTCTAGCGCTTCATAAAATCCTGAAGACACTGAGTTGATATTTCTCCATCCCAAATCTCCATTGGTAGTCGGATTGATATAGTATTCATAGACATTATAGCATTGTCCTTCGAGGGGATCCAGTGGGGCAATGTCCCTTGTGTCATGATTCTTGAATTCAATTATCCTTTTCTTGAAACTAATAACCACCAAGTTTTCCATCACCCAACCGATTCCCAAAAATGTAGGGTATGGGTTGGTATTGTCAGCTATCTTGATAACCTCAAATTGTGCATACGTTTTCAGTCCTTCCATTTCAATAGGTAGATGAGGTACTCGTCAAATTGGAGAAACTTTGGCCTAATTTTATAGACAAAGCTATACATGGGACCAAACTAATTGTGGCTTCCCCATCATTTACCATGTAAGCTTGGTTAGTATATTCACATCTGATCCTACATCCAAGATGACTAAATCTATATCATATTATATAATATGGACATTCATTCTCATTTCTCTTCTTGTTTTCTTCTTTTGCAACGAAGTGACTGAGCAATCATGTTTCCCTTCTTCCCATCGATACACAATTATTACTATATCTACTAATGCATCATGATCCTTTGCTAATGTTAGACAAACTTCTAGAAAAAATTTCAAGGTATTGCCCTTTTTTTTACTTTGGTGAGTTTGTCGAATAAAAACTCGGTAGCATCTCATAAATAGGTAACTTACCATTGTCCTAAATCAAAGCGTCTTTCACTTTGAATAAGGTTTATTTTTTTGTTTCTACATCAAATTGGACTTTCTTTTGATTCACAGGTCGGACATTTAGTAGTGGTCCATCGTCTCATGTCGTAGCTCCTCCTCTCATTACTACTTCGACTTGTATTGGTTGAGTCCTTAGTTTAGTCGATATCTTCCCCACATTTGGTCCAATATTTTGATTTTGATTCTGATTGGTATTCTGGTTCGGTTGTTGTTGTGGTGCATTCTTAGTTTGGAATTTTGCAATTAACTGTGGACATTCTTTGATAGAGTGATCGATTGCACTACAGTAAGTACACTAGGTTGCCATATTCAGAGAGTCCCTCTGATAGTGTCCCAACACTCCACAATTATAGCATATAATTGGTCCACGACCTCGACCCTTAGCTCCTCCATGAACAAAACCTCCATTACAACCTCAACGAAACCCTTCTCAAAATCCTCCTTGTTGGCATGACGAATGGTTATATTATGGCTAGTTGAATTGTTGTTGTGGAGGATTATACTATTATTGATGCTAGTTATACTGAACATGAGTATACTATTGTTGTTGTTGGTTATATTACACTTGCACCAGATTATACTGCAGTTGTAGTTGAGGTATTTTTGCTGGTTATTTATTTTCCCCCTTCATAAAGTATGTATCCATAGTCCTTTCTTGGAGCAAATAATAAGCTCTGCAATCCTTTTATTCATGATCAATCGATCGACAGAAGTTGCAAAAACCATTAGTTGGTTTTGACACAACCTTCTGTAAGTACACGCATTCCTCTGACCGATGTTCTCTTGTTTGGAAAATTTGGCACTAGGGAAATTGTCCTTGACTTAGTGGTTTCAGTGCCCTAGACTGTAAATATTCATGGAAGTCCAGACACTAATCCTTGTGATGTCCCTTAGACCGACATCGATTGTACCATACTTCTTCATGAAACTCTTTTCCCTTTTTAATATCCTTAAGTTGAATGGTAAGGTTTTCCAACTGTGACTGGATATGGCTCATGCCAATCCTTTTTTCACTTACTGGTGAAGCCTTCAGCTTCATCACAATTGGCAGGTCTTCCATCGAAGATGTGATCTTATGTTGCATCAGTGGCATGTAGATACAGGGTACCAAGGCTGCAATGAACCATTATTTATGTTTCACATTACTCATTCCAAAGATAACCTTGGCCATTATAGTTTTGAATCGTTGATCAAAATACCATACCAACTCATTGGGGAATTTATTTATTTCCTTCAATTCAATAACATATTGCGATTTTGGTTTTGGTTTATTAAATTTATCGATTAGTCCATTCTTGATTTGTGATAGGTTCTTTTGGGGAATGCCCCATCAGTAATTGCACAAATTTCATATACTAGTCCAACGCTTGGCCCTGAAAGGTTATCGCTTGTTTTCCTTTCTTGATATCTTCATCTTGTACTTGTTTCATTGTCCCAACTGCTTTGCTTAAGAACCAATATTGTTTAGGATCCTCAGCCACATTACCCTGAAACAAGGGTAACTTTACATTGTCGCCTTCCATCCTGGGGATCCTCCTAGTTCTTATCGATTTGCTACTATTACCACTATGTTGGCACACAAGACAACCCTACGATGAACTCACGTTTCTTCCTCCTAAGTTCGACACGGTACACGGAGTTGTAGGTACATTGTATCTTTGGGTTGGTCCTTCATTAGGTTTGGGCATATCCTGTTTGTTTCCTTCATCACTGTAGGGTCTCTTAGTCCCTTGTGGTCCCTTCTCACATTTTTTTGTTCTGGTCAAACCAGGACACTCAGCAGTCCTCCTCCTATTTTCCTGTCGAAACCTCACCCCACTTTGTAGGAGACCACACTCTTATGTGGATTCCATCACAATATATCCATAACTCCCATCCATCTACCCCATATCATTCCATCAAACCCTTACCTTCACAGTACCCACAGCCTCCGCACACCAAGGATTTACTTATCATAATTCATATTTAATATTCATTTTTCACAAATGAGCATCCTGATCCATAGTTGCAACGACAATAGAAATATCCCCCTTGGTCCCTTAAACAATTCTCTTTCCATTTCTTTGTAATATTTTATTGTGTAGACAGTGAAATCAATAATGTTTCCTTCCAAAATTCTGTCTATCCACACGTCAAAAACCCTTGAAGCTTTTTCATTCACCTTTCACAACCGCTGGATTAGTTTCGTGGTCCACTGATCAAGCTCACCTTGCTCGTAATTCTTCTTCTGAAAAGTAAGATTTGTCAACCATTCATACAGTACTATCAAAAATTTAGAGAAGAATATTTCATGAATATATGAGAAGATATGTTTTCCCAAGAAGTCCTCTATCATCAATCTTAGGTTCTAGTTATCTTCTTCCACAAACTCTCGATATTTCCTATCAAACCAATCCTGAATTTCTAGTTTCGTCGGTTGCCACAACATCTCATCTTCTTATTCGCACTATGGTCCCGACAAAAGAACTATTTGATGACATATTTCTTAGACATGGTTTCACTTCGCACTGCTATCAACAACCATTGACACAGAATGACACAGTTCTGTCTACAAGGGCTCACTTCGCATTGTTGTCAACCGCCATCGACACAGACTCCCTAAACATTAGACCGAAAAGGTTTTACCCTTTCTAGAAACACCCACAAAGAAGGCACAATCTCACTGGAGATGTCTGAGGGAGGGCTATAGGAACCAAGTTTCTGCAGTATGAAGAGGACTTCACATTAACTTCAACAAAATAAAAACATAAACCAAAAATCTAGGATCGCAACAAATACAATGTAACCACACTATTAACCAGATCTACTTATCATTATGATTTGTAATCATATTAACCCATATTTTGATCAACTAATACTGCCATCATTAATATTCATGTCCACATTAACCTAGATTCAAATTGTCAAAGATATCAACATACATCAAACTAAAAAGTATCATGATACTTTGCATCATTGACATAATATTAAAGGGAAAACCACAGATGTAGCATAATCATTCATCAACTCATATTCATCATCTTATCTGATCCATCACAAATCAACATAGATCTAACCCAATAATGCAGAAAAGAGTCCATGAAACATAATTCATACCAAAAACCTCTTCAGATACGACATAATCCACAGAAACAAGACATTATAACCTAGAAGATCAAAATTTTCGATCAAATTCAATTCATAAGAATGAATCTTCTCATGATCGATGCCAAAATTGGATCACCAAATAAAATCTTCTTCATGATCCTTCAGTGATATTTGATTTACACTTATAACTCTACTTATAGGATCACGATTCCTTTACAAAATAGTCCACTTGACCAATCATTAAATAATTCAACCAAAATATCCTTATTTTTTTGTTTCTTTGTCCTCCAGGGTTGACTTTTATCCTTGTTTACGCCCTTTTTGTCAGTGGAAGTACAACACTTTGTGCTCTCCAACCCCGTGCCAAGAAGTGCATTAGTTGAAACTTTTTAGGAAAATTCCAAAGCGTGGATTTCTTCAAGGTCAGTGATTTCAGACTCACGGGAATGCTAACGAAGGTCACTGAGAAGAGACCGGTACTTGGGGAAGTTTGGGCAATGATGGGAATAGTGACAGTTTAGGAAATAAACTGCACATGAATGGTTAGTTCATAGTGATTTGTTATTAATCACAAGGATGGTTGGTACATTACCAATTGGAGTGTCATTGATGTCAACCACTATGCGCATGTGGTTGGGAAGGAATGAAAAATCAGGACAATTTTGTGTCACATGCTTAGTACATTGCATAAAGCACAAGTAGGAGGTGGATGTGGCTCTACTGGGAATTTGGATTCCTTTCCCCAAATATTCATGGGAGGAGGGGGTGCTAGAGTAGTTTGTTGTGTACCAGGAGGTGGCTGTCACACTGTATCAATAGGTTGTACTGGTGTCAACATTATTTGTGGTATCAGGGTGGGGTTGCATGCATTAAGGTACCACAGTGGATTTCCCAAACTGAATCCAAAAAGGTTGAGAGTAGCCATGACGGGTTTACTAGAAATTCTAGAAGGTCGAAAGAGGAAGGGGATCATGTGTATTTGAAATGAACTCCAATAATTCCATGGGATCTACAGTTGGGGCCGTGGATGAGGTTGAGAGGAGGTCAGAATTTTATCGGATGCGATGGTGCAAAAATACGATATGTCAATAGTAGAGGGATGGGGTGGGAGGGAGAAAATATTGTTCATCAAAGTATCATTGGTAAATAATCCTGGACCAATGACAAATAGGGAGGGGATGGATACATTGTCGATGGTTGTTTTGATAGTAGGGAAGACATACTCCAGGGTGGTCGGTCCTTTAGGATCATAATTTGTCAATTGGTTGATAGTCATGATATTCCCAACATGGGGGAAAATCAAGAGTGAGAATATAGTAGAATAAATAAATCACATTGCATACATGTAACTATGTCCAAGGAGGATATTGTAATATAGTTGGTCATTGACAACCTCAATGTCAATCAACACAGGTTTTCCGGCCAACTCAATCAGGACATTTAGGAGAATGACTTATGGTTGAGCAACACATACATTGTAAGAACGAAGGGTGGTGGTTGAGGTTTGAAGGGTTGGTGTTATGATATTTTCTCAAATAAAGGTGGACATAATTAAAGTGGATGCACCCTCATCGATGAATGACCAAATTTTGAATAGTGACTGAAACCTAGAAGGCTACGGATGATGGCATTGGAGTTTATCCTTGATCCAAGTAGAAAGTGATAAACCTCGAATCAAAGGGTTTGAAAACACCTAAAGAGGATAACAAAGCTTTGCATTGTGAAGGAAAAGTTATTAATACTTCCAAAGAAAAAATGGCAGAGGAAGACTGAGGCAAGTCATCGACGATATTGTAATTAAGAGGAACTCTAGCATTGGGGTCGTTCATGACATGATGCAAAGAGAACTTGGGGACTTTGTCAATCCCATCCGTGGGGGTCTCAAAAAATGTAAGGACATATTGAGAGTGGTGGAGATATATTTCATGGAGGGATTAATGGTTTTTGTGGTGGATCGATATTGGTTTTGTTGAGTCTATAAGTTGACATTATGTGATAATTTCATAAGGTGATGGACACCATATTCAATGGGTTGACCTGCAGAAGTGGTTATGGTATTTTGTGGTACCAAATATTATTTTGCAACCATTACCTAATTTGAAAATGTGTTCTGAAGCAGCATGGGTGCGGGACCTTGTGGTGTTGGTTTTGGCTAGGATAGAGTGGCAGCATTGATTTCATGTTGATTTTTGGCTTGTAATTGGTACTTGACTCAATGCATCTAGGGGAACTGATGTGTTGTTACACCGAAATATTTTCCTCTTTATCCATGTGTCAACCCTTTTCCTAACCCTGAAATTTCTCTCTGCTAAAGTTGAATGATATTGAGGTTGCTCTTTCCTTTTTTCCCTCTTTAGGAAGGCCGACGGTTTTCCCCTTCATGCTAGGTGTGTCAATGGTGCTCTTTCCCTTCATGATAGGTGATACGGTGCTGACGCTCTTTTGCAGTGTTGTAGGTGCGTCGGTCCCCTCATAGGCACTTTGGTGTAGTATAGGCAGGTGTGTCTCCCTTTGAAACTCATATTTTGGCTTGATTTTCCTTCATTCTTGTGTTTTGGTTTGATGAATTTTTGTTTTTAGTCTACATGTGATAGTCATACATCCTCTAGACCCCACATTTTTTCTGTTTGGAGTTGATTTTGGGATGCTTTATTAGTGAAGAGAATGATTTGGTTGTGGTAGGAAATTTCAATCCTCCACCTATTAGTTCTTCCTTACCATTCCTTATCACATTTCTAGGCTTCTTCAGATCTGTTTGGATAGTCATATCTGATCTCCAAACCCTTCCTCCCCTAAAGCATTGAGTTTTGGTTGCATTTAGTTTTTTTGGAGCAATTCTTGATTGTTTTGGAGTTTTTTGGGTGCTTGTCATCTTCCTTTTGAGTTTTGAATAATGGAGTGTTCTAGATATTCTTTCATTTTCTATTTGTAGATATGAAACGAGAATTATTATTTTCTTAATTGTTCAGATTCATGTTTGTCTGAAGAGAAAAATCAATGAAAAGAGACGGAAAAATAAAAAAAGTAAAAAAGTAAAACAAGCCAAAAAAAAATTTCGGGTGCTCACGCTCCTGAACCCCGAAAGAACCCTCAGGCCGGGAGGGGAACCGCCCCCTCGGAGCCCCCTTGCATGTGGATGAATTCATATGTATTTTCAATAATTGTGATTGATGTTAATATTTAAAACCTTCATAGTTTCCTTCGAATAGAACTTGGTTTTCTTAGATCTCTGATTTCAATCTTGTTTTAACAAAAAACTCTTTCGCTACCTTAGGTAGTTTTCATTGAAAGAGAAATGTGAATTGTCATGTAGTTAGGATTTACATTCTTTTTATATTTCCTATCTACACTTCATGCATCCACTTAACCACTCAACATAAAATTAGTGACGTGTTTTGACGTTGTTAAATGTGGCAGTTGTCATTTATTGCTTGCACTACAATTCGGGGTCTATGCGGTTCCTCCACCTACCGTTGGTATATCGAACTACCTTTCACATACCCTTGAGGTATATTAAAAGTTTCTTCATGTAATCGATTGTATATCAGAGGGAACCTTTCAAATGATTCTGCATTAGAAAGCACTGTTAGCTGGAATATTTCACCTCCTAGGGATAGCAAGGTGTTCCACTGGACTAAATGGTTCAGATCCAGAACAAATAGATCATAGAGGCTGATAAATCTCCCTATACATTGTAGATATCTAGAATACAAGGCTTTGATAGTTCACTTGTGTACCTACAAAAGATCTCAACACAAAATGAATCAAAGCAACCAGAATATGATCTACTAATCTATGCTAGTGACTAAGGAATCTAGCAATATATATCTGAAATTAAACATCAAGCATATATATAGGGGAAAAAAAATCAACTTTCATTAGAAATATGAAGAATTTTACAACCAAGCCTTAGTTTTGACATTCATTTCCACGAAACCAGCTCTTCATCCCTAAAATCTTTGACTCTAGCTCTCTATGCTCTCTCCAAATGATCTTGGGCCAAGAATCAATCAAACAGCATAACAATACCTTCAATGTTCTCCCATAAAGCATGGATATGAGCTCATATTTACAGGTCTTTAATGGATAGAAATGGTTGATAAATTAGTGGGTGAGGTGGCCTCTAAGATCCTAGGATGAGGGATGTCGAGCTCAACCAACCCACAATAGTAGGGATAAGGCAGTACACGAGGCTTATCATCTAGAAGCCTCAAGAAACTTCTCTTTTTCCCTTTTTACCCAAGGTACCATGCTTCTCCTTCTATGACAAAGTGGTTCTAGTAATAACTGCCTATGGACCAAGGGAAATGGGTGGTGGCACTACTTGTCAAAAATCGATGAAAGGTGGTGCAAGCAGGGGTACCGCTCCTAGACAAAGGGGCATGCGCGGTGCTGGAAATTTCTATGATAGAATGATAAAAAACCATTTAGTTTTCACTCCAAAATCTGGGATTCAAGGAAAGTAGGTATGTCAAAGGTCTTATCACATGATGGTGATAGGATTTTGGTATAACAAGATGCCCCCCAAAGCATGAGTCTTAGAGTGATATGATAAACAAGAGCTTTGAGAACATGTCGTTGCCAAGAGATGAAAATGTTGGCTCAATCGGAGTATGTAGTCAAGTAGGCATCTGTAGTACTTCAGTATGTTGACTCATAGACACAAGAAACCAAACTCATAGTTTCAGACCAATACAAGGAAGATCCATGAGTGGAATAAACAAGCATGGCTACTAGAATACAACGTAGATCCATTTGATAGAGGATTCAAACTTGGACATAGCTACCAGACATACAATGTAGATCTATGTCATACAGACGCAAATTTGAGCATAGCTAGGACCATACAAATGTGGATCCATGCTAGATATACAAAACTCCATCACAACCTGGGGAAAAAGCAATGAGCACTTTTAAACAAATGCCCAGGGTCTTCGTCTCGTCTTCCACAAAGTACGATTCTATCCATGTGATTACAATGATCTGAAGTCGAACATGGTAGAAACCACTTGATTACCAGCCCATGATGTGAACCGTTAACAAGTGTGAGGGATCTCACCATTAATGTCAACGATTCCCAAGGTACCCTAGTACAATCTACTGAGTGCGAATAGATGTCCTAATGTCGAACACCAAGTCGATTATATCGATCAAAGGTCAATGATGTGAACCCATGTCAAAAGCGAGAGAATCTGTCAGTAAGGCATACAGATCTCAAGGTACTAAATATTGTTTCTAAGACTATTTCCCAGATTATGAGCTGATGTTGACGGGAATAGTCTCGTCGAAGGAGGGCCATGATGAGTCCCACATCGACGACACGAAACTTGGAACATAGTTCTAGAATTATGTGAATGTAGTAACCATATGACTGACTCAAAGATATTGACACAAAGACTGTGTAAACTACAGAGGTAAAACTTCTTCAGATCCCCTTTGAACATTGGGCGGCATGACAAAATGACTTGGAAGTATGACTAGACAGGATAGATACACAATGCGACAGTGGACAATGCATTCTTTTAAAAGACTCAAAGGATTGGCACGACTCATGAAAGTGGATTGTCACGGAGATCAGCTAAATACCCAATTGACTGACATGATTGTGCAGACAACTACCATGTTCAAAGGTAACGACAAACAACTGCCATTATTTGCAAAATGATTTCCCTTCTCATTTTCCCCATCATGATTAATGAGTGCCTATTTTTGGTTTTACGAGTTCAAAGAGGGTAACAAACACTTGATATAGCTTGTCAGAAGACAAGTCTAGTCTCATATGTTTTACGAACCTAAGAGAGAAGGGGTTCGTTCCCAAAACGGGTCTCTCAATGTTTAATTTTAATGAGTCCACTGAAAGAAAACTCGGTATAGTTCATGTTTAGAGAGTCTGAACGAATACGGAAGAAGACTCCATGGGGTTCCTTTTTCATATGATTTAGTATCTAAGGCCCAAAAAAGTGTAAAATCATACCTTAGAGAACTCTTCTAGTCATTATTGGTTGGAGTGTTCCTTTCTCATAAATAGTCCTATCCGAACCGAGAAAGAGATAACCTACCGTCGGATAGACAACTCTTCAAATACTTTAACGAACATGAAGAAGACAAGATCACTCGACAATCTTTTCATATTTAGGGAGCTTGAAAAGGGTTTAAAGAGAACTCCATGAGGTTTCTTTACACAATGTCACTTTTTACGAGCCTGGAAAGAATCAGAAATGAACTGAACTATCTTTTCATGTTTAATGAGTATGAAAAAAGATGTAAAAAGAAGACTCCATGATGTTTCTTTACACAATGTTGTATTTTACAAAACTGGAAAGAAACTTGAACTACACTCGAAACTTTGATACTAGGTTTTAACAAGCATGACAAAGTGTCGAATAGACACTCGATGACCTTTTCCATTTTGTGAAAGTAAGAAAAAGCCATAAACAAAATTTCCAAATATTTTACTAAAGTCAACCTGTAGACGACTCATAAACAAGTTTTAAATGCATTCAAAATCAACATTAATTGATTATGACAAATATATTTTGACTAGAACATGATTTAATATCAAAACTATACTAATTCAGGCTCAAAACATGTCTATATAAGGAAAGTAAATAGTAAAAAATCAAACATTTCACTATTTACCTCTAGTAGAGAGCACTTGGAGCATTTTTAGCCAGATCTTCCACAGCTAATACCAAGAGTTTCCACCATCTATTTTCAGTCTCATCAGTTGCAGGTAACAACTAAGACCCTTATATTTCATTTCATAGCTTTTATTTTGGGATTTGGTGGGGTTTAGGCCTATTTGGCAAGCCCTAAAATCCAATTTGTGGGCACCGCAGCTACCCCTTGCGGGATAGGAGGTACCATCAGAGAACCACGCCAAGAATATGGTGGACAGGCGGTGCCACCACCTATCTCCAATGGGGTACAGGCGATGCCGTCCATGGAGAAGTTAAACCAATGATATAGGAAAAATTTACTCATTCTTTTGATTTGTAATGACTCAAGAATGATATTAATACATACCATTGTTGTTTTTGGCAGGTCTAGGCTTCCAAAATATGGTGATATGGAAGGAAAGAACACATGATGATGAGGATGCTACTGCTAAAAGGAATTCGGTTGTATTGCCACACTCCAGAACTGTGGGATTTTAAAGTTCTTCTCGACACCAAGCATGGTGTCCCACGAGAGACTACTGGAACACATACTAAGAATGTGGAATCCAGAACAACAATATTTTGAGGTGGGGGCACACATACTTACAGTGGAGGTAGAGGATATCTACTTCCTAACTGGCCTATCGAGACAAGGTGCCCCTATCTCACTAATAGGTTCCCGTGGCGNTAGAGCTCGTAGATCGACACTGTGTACCAGGTACAGGCACATCGGGGAAGAAAATACCTATCAGAGCACTGATAGACAGGGCTCTACAGATTGGTTTGTTCACCATGCAGAGGGTGGCAGGGAGCCAAGGTGTACATCAAGCTTCCAGGGAACATAGGTTGTATGCCCTAAAGGCTATGGCACCTACGGTGTTCAACTGGGTGGAAGCATTGCTTCCAATATTCAAGGATTAGCTAACTAAATGTTGGAAGGGAGAGCTGAAGTAGTTCACCTTTGGTTCCATCTTATCTTGCTTCTTCTTTGAGCGGGTCCCCTAGATGAGGCCCTAGGTGACTTTTTAGAGTCTGAGAGCATGAGACCCCCGCATGCTGAGGTGGTTCCAGGTCATGGCTCGCACAGGAGCGGGTAGGGGCAGAGTGAAGTTCGGTGATCCGTTCTTCAGATGGTTTCAGGATTAGATGCTCATGGTCGAGGACTATACCTATGTAGGCACAGATTTTACAGGCGATCCTGACCTACCACTCCCACATGGAGGGAAGTGGGGTGACACTGGTAAGAAACAAGAAACCCTAAAGATGGAAAATGTTTTTATGTCTTTTTATGTTTTATATTTTTTATGATAAGTGACAAGACCTATTTTTCTTCATGTAGATGTTGGAGCAGCGAGGCCTGGAGGAGCATCTCCATTAGACAAGCAATTCAGAGCTCGATTCATTCCACAGGGTGATGATATCACCGGGGAGTTGGAGGAGAACCTAGAGAGGTTGACTTTGGAAATCTCAGATGCTGATATAGATGACCTCCCGACTAGATATCAGAGATCTATGGTGGGAGTACCAGGATGATTCAGCAGGCTACTACGTAGGGTGGCTCAAACAGTGATGTGCTATCACGAGCACCACTAGTGGATGAGACATGTATACTGAAAGCCGATAGATTCAGGATTTTTGTATGATGATTTTGCCTGAAAGCCTACATGCTTCAGATGAGGTCTCAGGACCTATTTTGTAAAAAAAATTTGTATATATATATATAGACTTTTACATGGTGTTTATATGTTTCAAATGGATAAATGCAATTTCTATGAGTTCTATGTGTCTTTAAATGTTTATTTACAATGTACCATGTTTGATTTAACGTCATGAATGGGAAATATGCCAATATAGGATGTAGTTAGCCAATGAATCAGCAACTACATTATGTTCCCTAGGGATATGCCTATATGTAATGGTTCCAAATGATCTTTCTAACAAACGTACTCTCCAGAAGAGGCAGAAGAGCACCGGGTTCCTAATGGTGTATACATGGTTTAAATGACAAACCATGAGCTGAGAGTCCATCACAACTACTAGATCATGGAAATCCTAGGAGGCAGCTTCAGTTAGAAGACCGATGACTGCTTCATACTCGACTATGTTATTAGTAGTGGGACCTAAGAAAACCTCTCTTGAACTGACCAAATCTTTAGTTGGGGAATAGAGAACCCAAGCAACTGAGGCTAGATTCAAGGTGTGGTGGCAAGCACCATCAGCGAAGCTGTAGAAAGCCATCTGTATGACCAAAACATGGTATAAACAGATGCAGAAAACAAAACTAAAAACCATCTTGAAAGTACTGAGAGCACACTGAAAGTCAATAAATATACATATATACAAGATATCATCCAAGAAAACCTAGGCATAGTACCTTTTCAGGTACAACCCATTGCGAGGTTTCCCTAAAGGGATTCCATCATAATGAACTAACTCATAAGCTCCTTTCTCTAACACCTTGGAAATAATGAAAGGTCCATACCACATGGACTCGAACTTACCCTTTCATAGCTTGTCATATCTCTGGTCATAAGTCAAAACTAGGTCACCCTCATTGAAAACACGAGGCTAGACAGATTTATTGTACTATTCCTTGACGTGTTTCTTATATGGCTCATTAGCCAGGGCAACATCTCTATGAGTCTCATCAAGGTTATTTAAGTATAAAGATCTCGCTTCCTCTACGGAAGTGTCTGGGAGAAGTTCGATGGCAAGTTGTAAAGATGGAATCTGACATTGGATCGGCAAGACAGCTTCAAGTCCATAGACAAGCTGGAATGGTGTGAAACCAGTAGTTGTTTTCATGGAAGTTCGATAATCCCAAAGATTAGAAGAAATAATGAGATGCCAATTGGATTTATGATCTCCAACCATTCGATGAAACATAGTTTTCAAAACCTTGTTAATGGCCTCTACCTGACCATTAGCTTGCAGATAATACGGCGTAGAGTTTTCATGGCAAAAACTTAGCTTGGCACTCAATTCCTCCATCATTTGATTACACAAATGATATCCGTGATCAGTGATGATGGACAACGGAACTACAAATCTAGCTATGATATGATTGAACAAGAAGAGAGTGGCAGTCTTACCATCTTCTACATATGTAGGCATGGCCTCAGCCCATTTTGTGAAATAATCCACGGCTACAATGATGTAACCATGCCCCCTAGCTGAGGTAGGTTTACAATGCATGAAGTCAATCCCCCATTTGGAAAAAGGGCCAATGGCAATGACGGGGTGAAGCAGAGCAGGATGGGTGCGCTTTTTGGGGTAAAAATGTTGGCAAGGTGGGCATTTCTTAACAGCCTCATGACAGTCTTTGAAGACAGAAAGATAGAAATAGCCAACGTAAAGGATTTTTTGGGTTGTATCCATCCCAGATAAATGTCTGCCACATGCTCCATAGTGGAAATCATTCAGCACGTGTCCAGCCTCCTCATGAGTGAGACATCGCCGAAGAATGGAGTCAATCCCACGTCTATACAAGGTATCATTCAAGATAAGATAGTATTTCACATGGTGACAGATGCGGCGATGATCATCGCGAGATAGATGCAACTGAGAATTCTAGGTTTGGAGATAAATCAGCAAATCTCCATACCAAGGATCGGTAGTGGTAATCAGAAATAGGAATTCATCTGGAAATGAATCGCTAGGATCAGATTCTGTGGTAGCATAGGGAAGGTCACATATAAGCTCGTCAAAAACCAAGGATTTCTTTGATGTAGCCTTGGCAAACTCGAGATTGAACTCCTGAAGGATGACAATCCAATGGGATTACTTGCCCCCGAGTTCCTGACGAGTCAGAATGTAGTACATCGGGTTCTGGTCTGCCAATATAGCGGTAGTGCGAAGTAGAATGTAGTGACGAAATTTTTGCATAGCAATGACCGTGGCCAAAGCTAGCTTCTCCACATGTGAATAATGGGTTTCAGAATCAATAAGATTCTTACTGGCGTAATAAATCACATGATCCTTACCGTGGAGATTGTCCTACACTAAAACCATGGTGATGGTAGTAGCGGAGGCAGCAATATACAAGAGAAAATCCTTTGAATAATCTGGGGGGTGTATCATGGGTGAATGAGTCAGAGCATGCTTAAGACTATCAAAGGCATGTTAGGCCTAGTCATCCCAGAAGAATGGAGTGTTCTTCTTGAGGAGATGCATATAACTGTGCGTTTTCTCAGCGAAATTGCACACGAAACAGCGAAGAAAGTTTTCCTTCCCTTGCAAAATTTTGAGTTCAACGATGTTGGTTGGGGCTGGTAGATTAATGATGGTGGAAATATTCAAAGGATAAATCTGGATGCCATATTTGGATACCACAAAGCCAAGCAAATTTCTTGTCTCAATGCTAAAAAAACATTTATGCGGATTGAGCCGTTTATTATAGTGACGACATCTCAGGAAGATGTCTCTAAGATGACTAGGATGGTCCTCCTGTCACTGTGAATGAGCAGGGAGGTTGTCAAGGTATAGTTCAACAATATGCTTAATGTCATGAAATGCATAGGACATCGCATGCTGGAACGTGGCTTCAAAATTTTTCAAGCTGAAAGGTAACTTCTTATATACAAAGGTTCCCCATGGGAAAATGAATGCCATCTTATGCTGATCGGAGAGCAATATCTCAATATGATTATAGCCGGAGAAGCCATCCATGAATGAAATGATGACACTTCCAGCACAGTTGTCGATAATCTGATCGATGTGTAGGGTAGAAAAGTTGTCCTTGGGACAAGCTTTATTTAAATCCCTAAAGTCTATGTAGACTCTAATGGTTCCCTGCTTTTTATTGACAAGGACAATGTTCGATACCCATTCCATCAGAGGTACATGATAAATAAAACCAGCTTTTAGAAGTTTCTCAATCTCAGCTTTAATATCTATGGCCTTCCTAGGATGGACTTGCCTAAGTTTCTTCCTGACAGGTTTGGCTGTGGGATAAGTTTTAATCTCACGGACCACAATGGAAGGGTCAATCCCTGGCATATCTTCATAGGAATAGGAAAAAATATCATGGAATTCCTTAAAAAGTGCCTTATATGCTTCAGATTCATCTATGGAGCAGTTCTGCCCAACATGAATGTGCTCAATAGCATCAGGCTTAGCTGATATGTCAATTGGGTTCGTCTGAGTAATGTTGCAAATGTTTCCTTTGGAATCTGTATCTTGCAACAATATAGGACTTTGCAGAACATTGACAATATCAGTAGGAAACAAGGATGCAAAATCATGGCTGCCTAAATTGGTATTGGGGAGGAACATGAATATATGATGGTCATCTTCCCAAATGGGCTCATCTTTATTCATGATCTCTATAATGGACTAGTCGAAAGGAAAAGTCTCAGAGAGATACTTTGGAATCGGAAGAGAAGGTTCTAAACAGTACAGTAAATTGTAAGGATTCGAAGCCACTAAATGAATGTCATCAGTGTGATCATCGGAACAAGTTTGAATGGTGTCATACATAGCTTCATGCGGGCTCAATGAGGTGGAATCAACAACATTTGTGCCCTGGGGCTCATTATCAAATGAGGCAATCATATGTACTGTCGCGGTATCCGTGCCAGGAGGAGTAGAGGGAAAAATCCCCATAAGGGATGAATCCTTCAACATACATACCCAAATCGACTGGTAAGGAGGAGGGGACTGACCTAACATGGGGATGTTATTATCCATGGAGGTAGTAACATCTGGCATACAAAAATCAAGCTAGTCAATGGTAACAATTCTCCCGAGATCCAGGAATTGGACCGTTTGAAATACTATTGAAGCAACAACATTCATGGCATAGAACCAATTCCTTCCTAAAATGAGATTATAATCTAATGGGGCATCTACCACTTCTACATGGATGGAAACGGTTTTTCCCCCCAGCTCAACTGCAAGGGCTGATATGAGGCCATGGGGTTGGAAACCCTATCCATCAAAGGCTTTAAGGGTCGTAGGTGATGTAACAAGCTCAGGAGAGACAAGAGCTTTCCAGCAAGTCAGAGATAACACTGAGGTTGAAGCTCCTTCATCTAGTACCATTTGAAAGAATTTATTTCCCACTACTTCCGTAATGATATGAAAAGAAAGTTTATGTGGTAATCTAGGTTTATATTTCTCAACATTGAAGTGAATCAATTTAGTGTTGTCTAGGTCGACAGCTCCTAATGCAATCAACAAGTTCTTGCGCTATGTAGGGAAACCTTGGAGTAATTCTAAGGTAGACATCGCACAAGGTTCCTGAGCGAGATCTTCAACCACATTATAGAATTGAGGAACTTGGGCATTGGGATTAAAGACAACCTTCCGAAGAGTACTCTTTGGTTGGTGCAAAATCATGTCGAGAGTAGGCTTCTCGACAGATAAGGGAACAATAGATGAGGATTCTGGAGAACTAGTAGAGGGAGCTTTCCCTAAAGAAGATTGATCTTCTTGCTTATTTGTGGGTTTATCATAATTCTGGCTTCCAGTTTGCAGATGGATGGTATCTAAGGACATCATGTGAATTTCACCTGATGAACTAGAGTTACCCTGGTTTGACATGTGGTCTACCAACTCTTGTTGAGTGGGAAAGGGATATGTAAGTACTGCAGGTGCGGGATTAGACTTCAAAAATTGGGAGATTTCATCCCGACGGGGACACTCCTTTGAGAAGTGGTCACCCCCAAGGGTATTTAGCCTTCCTTTTCCCTATGTTGTTGTCATTATTGGTTGATTGTTGGGTCTCCTGCTAGTTTACAGGTTTTTTATTTCGATTTTTACCTTTCTTTTTATTACCCGAGGTTTGAGTACTTTGAATAGAATTGACGTTGACAAAAACCTTAGGAGTCGAAGGAGTAGCAGTTTGGGTTTGCTTGCCAAGTTTCGCTATAGATGGGGACTAGATTGAACCAAAAATCCCATCAATAGGTACTTCTATTGATGGCTTGGCAGGGTCAGTGCTGGGGTGAGGAGCTTGAGGAATCAAGTCATAAAGAGTCCCAGACTAGGAATATACCAAGTCTAGGTACTGAGCCCAACTAATAGCCTGCTCTTCGGTAAGGGCACCACCCATGGCCACATCTCAGGCAATAGGAGGAAACAAGGACTTAGTGAACCAATCAACTAACAACTAATCCAGAATAGGGGCCTTAATAAGCCTTCTCTTCCTTCGCCCCTCATGAATATGATCAGAAATGTGGGTGGAGGTGTTCTATTGTAGAGAAGTTAAAAGAGCAGTTCCTGTTTCATAACAAATAGGGAGATGAAAGTGCATAAGAAATACGGTTGCCAACGAGCCAAAATCCACAAACGAGTGTTGTGGGAGTTCAATATACCACTTCGTCACCGTATCGGTCAAAGTTCAATGGAAGAGTTGTAACCAAATGAAATCATCCATGAGGGAGTTCGAGGAACACCACAAATGAAAAGTCATAACATGGTTCCGCGGATCTTCACCCTGCTTCCCATCGAATTTCGGAATATCCGATGCTAATTTTACCGGAATGGGGGGCCACGAGGGATTGTGTTGAATGGGATCATTAATCAACTTGGACAAATCAGGAAAGTCCAAAGTTGATAGGAAAGGTAACTGTCTATTAGGCTACACATACTGGTAATATTGATATGGCATGTAATTACCAGTAGGGCCATAGGTAGACTGATAAATAGGTTGATGTGAGGAAGAACCACTAGAAAATCCTCCCATGGGGGGTTGATTTCCAGAATTAGGACTGCTAGGACCACCAGGGCCTCTAGGAGGAGGACTTCTAAAGCCATCGAGACGGTTAGGACCACCAAGAGGCGGACCACCAGACCCTCCAAAACCTCCAAGAGGTGGGAAACCTCAAGAGCCACCAAAACCACTAGGTGGAGGGCCACCAGACCCTCCAGATCCATAAGGAGGAAAGCCACCAGGTCCCCCAGGACCACTAGGACTGTCAGGACCATGAGGAGGACCACCTGATCCTTTGGGACCATTAGGTCCCCCAGGGGGAGGACCTCCATAAGGTGGTCCTCCCACACCTCCCGCAGTATGTATAGGTACCCTCCCATGGCTGGCATTTAAGACCAGTTGGGTTTCCCCCATGGTGTAAAAGTGTTGCTAGGGTATGGAATTCTAGTAGGATTAGATGGATGATTACCTATGGGTATTTGATAACCACAACCACTAGAAGACTAAATGGCAACAGGTTTTGCCCCCAAAGGCTGACCTGAACTAGATGGGGGATTTACCACATTAGTGTGGGTGGGAGGGACAAAAAATGTAGATGTTTCTATGTTAGAGGTCTACTCTTGACTAGGTACAACTCCGGGATCAGATAATGTAGGTTGTGCCAGGGGTCCCCTCGACATTCAAAGCTACTGAAGAAACAGGAATTGAAGGTTGGGCCCCAGATGCAAAAGACCTGGGAGGATTTCGAATAGACATAACATAAGAGGTGAGAGGGGTGGAAATTTGACCTGGGCTATGGGTTGTTAATGGACAATCTATAATTGGTTCAATGGGTCTCATAGAATCGGCTAGTGAAAGATATCCCACAGGAAGGAATGTGGAATGACTTGGTCAAGAGCCTAATAGGTTGTCAATCTACTTTTCTACCTCCTATGCATGGAGGATAGCAGCACAGTATTTCCTGCGTTCTTATTCACTCTCAAGAGAACTTACATGGGTGCCAAATGAGGTAATGGCCTGTCCGATAGGTGTCTCCCAAAAAGGGGCATTAGGACCAAAGTTCAAATGGGTATCATCAACATGACCTTCCACAGGAGGATGGAACGATGAATCTTCTTGGGAAGGCTGTTGGACCAAGGGGGGTTAGTGTGAAGAATATGGTACTCCACTTTCCACCACCACATTATCTCCCACTTGGGAGGTGGTACCAGCTCCTTGTTCGATAGCTTCCATTGGATTTTCTTCTAAAATAGAAGTAAAATCAGGTGGCAAGACCCATACTCTCCTGGACTGTCTTAACTTAGCTAGTGTGTATAGTTCCTCTCTAACCTAGGGTCTGAAAATCTAGAAAAAACACACCAAAAGAATTCCCTACTCAAGCTATAGGTCAAAACAAGAAGACTTAAAATGACAGGAGGAGTTCAAAAGTCAGGTCTCTCACTAGGATTTTCAAGCAGGTGCCACTCATGATATACCTCGAGGGTACGTGCATAGTAATCTCCCCAAATTTTGTTTTTGGTGTAAGGCTCCAAACAAGACGGACAAAGGGCTTTTCTCAGATAGATAAGGTACCCTAATGGGGTCTCTCGATATACTCAAGGTACGTGGGAGCTCAAATCGATAGTAGTGTTGTCTAATGCATAAGCGTACACAAGGGACCTTCCGATATACAATCGAGTACATGAAGTACCTTTCTATATACCTCAAGGGTACGTGAAAGGCCGTTCGATATACCAATGGTACGTGGAAGAACCGCGCGAGTCCTGGAATGTAATGCTGACAAATAACGACAGCTCCTACGTTTTACGACGCCCGAACACATCTCTAACCTATCACTCAAGTTACTATGTAAATTTTAACCTACAACTATCATTAATTTTAACTTGTATGGTTAGGTGAATGCATGATGTTTTGACAGAAAAGTAAAACCATGCAATATGCTTGTACAAATGTTCACTTTACCATTCAATATGCCTACTTATGGGAGGGAAGAGAGTGTTTTTCTTTTTGTTTCAAAACCAAAAATCATTCCAATCAATAGTCAAGAACATCAAATCAAAGACAAGCGAACACTTTTACAAACCAAATTCTTCTTTTTGAAAGCAAATGGGAAGGGTGAGAATCTCTTTTCCTAAAACAACAACACCAAGCACACCTATATGCCAATGCACTCTAACTTTTCAAATTTCTTAAGAACATAAGCAAATCTAACTTAGAACTACCATTTTTTTTTAATATTTTGATCAATATAGTCCTATATGCATGAGAGACGAAAGATCATAAAGGTCCTGAAAGCTTATAAATCCAATCAGAAAACCCAAATCCAATGCTCAAATATGATGTCCTAATCTCAAGCAAAACTTTTCTTTTTTGAAGGGAAGAAAAATAAGTTTACTATGCAAGCAAGAAATGAAATTTAGAAGCTAACCTAGTGTTCTTCTTCCAGTATATGCAACGAAAAGAGAGTTCAATGAACACACTAAATTTTAGAAAACAAGAAATCCTTCTTTAAGCACAACCAACAAGCAAGAAGCGGATGAACAATAAAAAAGACTAAACAAACTTTTTGAAATTCCACTCAATTCAATCTTAAACCATCAAAGCAACAAGGCACACACATCAAATTCAATAACACAGGCCTGATAATAGAACTGAAAGCAATCAAAATTTCAAATTTTTACAAAGAAAAATGAGGAAAGAGAGTTTTGGACTAATGCCTACCTGGTACTGCGCTTCATAGGTGTTGTAAGAGCATTTCCAAAGCAGCACCGCTCCTTACAAACCAGATACAGGCGGTGGCACTGCTTACTACTCACTGTGTTCAGGTGGTAGCACCGCTCCTCGTACAAAGCATTATCGCGGTTCCCTGTAGATGGCCAAAACAAGAAAGAGAATGATGGATCAGATAAAAAAAGACTAGATGAAGGCAAATACTGTCGAATTGAATGTGGTAACAGAGCATAAAAAATCAAAATGACTCTGATCTGAACAGATCTAGAAATTTCAAACCCAAATATTACAAATCAGAAAGTAGATCTAATTGAAAAGAGTTGAACAAAATGGAGCCTGGATTCAGACAAGAGTTGCAGACTGAGGATGATCAGAACAACTGAATAAAACTACTCCCCAGTGGAGTCGCCAGATTTGTTAGCTGGAATATTTCACCTCTTGCGGAGAGCAAGGTGTTTCACTAGTCTGAATGGTTTAGATCCAGAACAAATAGATCACAGAAGCTGATAACTCTCCCTAGATGCTGTAGATATATTGAATACAAGGCTTTAATAGTTCACCTATGTACCTACAAAAGAGCTCAACACGAAATGAATCAAAGCAAAAAGAATATTATGTACTAATCAATGCTAGTGACTAAGGAATCTAGCAATATATATATGAAATCAAACATCAACAATATATATGGGAAAAAAAATCAACTTGCATTAGAAATATGAAGAAGTTTACAACCAAGCCTTAGTGTTGACATGCATCTCCATGAAACCAGCTCTTCCTCCCCAAATGCTCCAAATCTAGCTCTCTATGCTCTCTCCAAATGATCTTGGGCCAAGAATCAATCCAACAGCATAACAATACCTTCAATGTTCTCCCCTCAACCATGGCTATGGGCTTATATTTATAGGGCTTTAATGGATAGAAATGGTTGAGAAATTAGTGGGTGAGGTGGCCTCTAATATCCTACGATGAGGGATCTCGAGCTCAACCAACCCACAATGATAGGGATAAGGCATTACACGAGGCTTATCATCTAGAATCCTTGAGAAACTTCTCTTTTTCCCTTTTTACCTAGGGTACCGTGCTTCTCCTTCTATGACAGAGTGGTTCTGGTAATAACTGCCTATGGACCAAGGGAAATGGGCAGTGGCATCGCTTGTGGAAAACCGATGAAAGGTGGTGCGAGCAATGGTACTACTCCTGGACAAAGGGGCATGCATGGTGCTAGGAATTTCTATGATATATTGATAAAAAACCATTTAGTTTTCACTCCAAAAGATGGGATTCAGGGAAAGTAGGTATGTCAAAGGTCTTATCACATGATAGTGACAGGATTTTGGTATAACAAGCACCACTATGGAGTTGAGCTCCCCCGTACCTACTGTATATTGGGAGACCCTCTTAGGATTCATGTGACCAATTGAGTTAACCTTTTGGCCGTCTTGGCATCGCAGAAATGTGAATACTTGATAATCCTATGAGAGTCCTGAATTTTGATCCACTCCTATTCACACAGTTTTCTTATGGGTTTTAGACTTGAGTAGTGTTTGATTTTTTGTGGTACTTTAGAGATTCTTAGAGAGTTCAGATATGGGAGACTTTTCTGGGACCACTAGTCAAGAGAACCATTTTCAGGGTATGTCTTTTGTTTCTCCCCCTTTTGGAGCTGTTGGTACTCCCTTCATGGCCACTTTGAACATTCCCGGATTGACTATAGGATTACCTGTATGGTTATTCTCCAATCCCATCATACCAAATGCACCCTTTGTGTTGATAACTGGTCTTTTACCGCATGAGCATCAACCTCATGTTAACCCTTCTCCTTCTTCATAGAATGTTGAATCGACTTCCCTTTCTTCCTCTTCACATGTTGAAAAATCTGAAGCTAGTAAAAGGGCGGGTAAGAAGATGATGAAAAGGAAGGCTAAGAAGAAGAACACTAAGCAGAAGGTCATAGCTCCAACCTCTGATCTTCAGGTTGGAATCCTACCAGCCACTGGTCATCATACTGGGAGTATTAATGTACCTATTTTTGGCACCCATAAAGCTAAGTTCCATTGTAGACTTTGCAGGGGTGATCACCTTCTCAAGGACTGTCCTGGTCTTTCCCTTGTGTCAGAAGTGTGGTCTAAATATCCTATGTCATTAGTATTTGATCATCATGCTAATGATTCCCCGTCAACCAATGACTCTTTGGTTAAGAGTCAAAATGAAAAGTTAGATATCCTTGCTTTCTATGTAAGGATATGCACCGCACTTACCTTTGTCCTCGCATGGATGAAGCTTCAAATTTGTTGGAAGATATTACTATTCCTTAGCAATGGCTTCCAACCAGTTATCATAATTTGTCCATTGACATCCCATTGGTTTATCAAATGGTCGATCCAAGTCCATCCTTCGTTGATCCCACTCTCTCATTGAAGAGTGAAGTTGAAGCGGTCTATCGAAGTCCATCCTTAGTGATCCCACTCTTCCTTTGGAGAGTGAAGTTAAAGCAGTCTAGTTGATGTCATCTCCACTCAATCCCACTCTTTCGTCAAAGAGTGTTGAGACTGAAGTAGTCCCTTTTACATACTATTCGTCTTGTCCCTATCTTCTAATCGAGAGTGAAAACTATCGTGCTGAAGTTTTCATAGTTAGTTCTAATTGTTCTATGGAAGAGGAAATTTTGTCTCTTTCGACAGAACCCTCTCCAAGTAGTGAGGTTATTTCCTTTAACTAGAGTAACTTAACATAATCTCATCTTCATTCGAGTGTTCCTTTCCAAATATTTGTGCAAGTTACTTCTAAGAGTATACTCTGCACTGTTGTTGACGAAGGGGCTTCTGTTCGTATTCTATCCTCTACTTCTTGGAAAGCCATAGGTTCTCCTTCTCTTATGCAAGCTACTGATCATATATTGGATTTTAATTGAAGACCTACTGCACCTTTAGGGATGCTTCCTCAGTTTCCTATTACTTTGGAAGGAAAAACTGTATGTATCGATGTTATGGTAGTCCAAGATCCCTTAGATTTTAATCTGCTCCTTGGGAGTGATTATGTTTATGCCGTGAAAGTTGTAGTGTCCACACTCTTTCTAGTGATGTGTTTTCCCCGTGATGGGAATATTGTGACCATTGATTAGCTTTCCTTTTTTAAACCCAATCATCGTATGACTCCTAGGAATCATACTTCCCTAAATGTACCACATGTTCTTGTGGTTCCTTCCCATTCTAGTTAGATTCTTCCCATCATAAGTAAAATCAGGGGCATGGCTCCAGCCTCTGGTTTTCATACTAGAGTTAAGTCGCTAGCTTCTTATGTAAGGGGGAAACCCACCAGCCTATGGACATCATGTTGGCTTATAAATGCTGGTGAGCATAGTTCCCTTTCTGTGTCAAGCTCATTAAAAAATGAAACAGGTTAGTGAGCATAGTTACCATCCTGTGTCAAGCTCATTAAAAAATGAAATAGGCACCCATGAGCATAGTTCCCTTTCTGTGTCAAGCTCATTAAAAAATGAAACAGGTTAGTGAGAATAGTTCCTTTTCTATGTCAAGCTTGTTAAAAAATAAAACAGATTCCTATGAGCATAATTCTCATCCTATGTAAAGCTCGTTAAAAAATGAAATAGGTTTCCAAGCAAAGTTTACCTTCGGTTTCAAGCTTGCATGAAAATGAAACCATCCCTGCGAGCATAGTTCTTTTTCTATGTCAAGCTCGTTAAAAAATGAAACAGGTTAGCGAGCATAGTTCATTTTATCTGTGTCAAGCTTGTTAGAAAATGAAACAAATGTCTGAGAGCATATTTCCTTTTCTGTGTCAAGCTCATTAAAAAATGAAATAGGTTTCTAAGCAAAGTTTACCTTTGGTTTCAAGCTTGCGTAAAAATGAAACCATCCCTATGAGAATAATTCCTTTTCTATGTCAAGCTCGTTAAAAAATTAAACAGATGCCTATGAGCATAGTTCACATTCTATGCCAAGCTCAATAAAAAAATGAAATAGATGCTTGTGAGCATAGTTCCCATTCTGTGTCATGCTCGTTCAAAAATGAAATGGATGTCGTCAAGCATAGTTAATTTCTGTTTCAATCTTGCTTAAAAATGAAACAGGTCCCCTCAAGCATAGTTACTCTCTATTTTGAGCTTGTGTAAAAATGAAACAGGTCACCTCAAGCATAGTTATTTTCTATTTCAAGCTTGTGTAAAAATGAAATATGCCACCTTGACCAGTGTTTATTTTTGGTTTCAATCTCGTTAAAAAATAAAACTAACCTTGAGCACGGTTCCTTTTTCATGTCAAGCTCGTTAAAAAATGAAACAGATTCTTCCATTATGTGAAGACTCAATATTTGAACCTTCCTTTCATCTGCTTGTAAAGTAGATGAAATGAAGCTTGGGGGGCATGCACACTGCCTATTTATATTGGACTTAAGTTACTTGACAGCTATACTTGGGGCAAGTACCAACCATTGGACATCATGTTAGTAAATCGCTCGTCAATGGGAGTCACCTTGAACAGTGTTTATTCTTGGTTTCAAGCTCGTTAAAAAATAAAACTGACCTTGAGCATAGTTCTTTTCTATTCCAAGTTCGTTAAAAAATGAAGCAGATACCCCGATAATTATTCTAATTGATATTCAAGATCGTTAAAAATAGTAATATGGTGTTGAGCTTACTTTTCATTTTTCATGCTCTGGTTAAAACATGAAAACTAGTTTGATCTTACTTTATCGCTTTTTTGTGCTCTGGATTCAAACATGAAAAAGGTTTCGAGTGCCTTTCATACCTTTTTCATGCTCGTTAAAATCTTAGTGAAGAGGTATCGAGTATGCTTTTACTGTTTTTCAGACTCGTTAAAATTGTATTATGAAAAAATAACTCGTTATGGAGTTATATGAAATCTCTTTTCAGTCTCCTTAAAAACACAAAAATATTGCCAAGTGAACTTGTTACGTTCACACTTGTAAAAGTATTAGAACGATCGACTGGTCAATGGTAAGTTATCTCTTTTTTGGACCGACTAGGCCTATTTATGAAAAATGACCTTTTTGAGTCTTCTTAGTCATTTCAGACCCCAAACATGAAATGATGGATGAGTTTGCTTTCATCGAACTCATAAAATCAAATGATGAAGGACCCTTTTTTGGGAACGAACCCCTCCTTTCTTAGGATCGCAAAACATATGAGAATGGACTCATCCCTTGATGAGCTATATACAGCGTTTGTTACCCTTTTCCAGCTCATTAAAAAGAAAAGAGATACTCATCAATCATGATGGGGAAATTAAGGAAAGAGTTTGTATTTTTTTATGGCAGTACATAGTTACTCTTGAACATGGAACTCATTTGCATATGCATTTCAGTACATGGGTAATACATTTGTCTTTGAGTTCTGCTGATTCCATGATTCTTCTTACATCCTTTGATTTTTCCAAGAATACTCCCGTTGTCACTTGTACTGGGGTATTGTTATCATTCTCATGTCAATACTGCCATGTCATGCCATGCCCATGTTCAAGATAAGTTTTTTCCCACTATTTGTAGTCATATTACCTTCTATCATGTTGGTCATCTCTAAGTCAGTCTCATACATCACTCTGCTGTCTAGTTTACTCCAAATCATCTATGATCATGTTTTGTTTCGATGATGGGGGATTCATCATGGCCCTCCTTCAATGAGTCTATTCCTGTCGACTTCAACTCCTCATCCAGGAATTGGACTTAGAAACAAAGACAAGTACCTTGGGCCTACATGCCTTAATGGAAGGTTTCCTCACTTTCAACATGATTTTACGTCATTGAATCTTGATTGAAATATCTGATTGAGTGTTCGAATCCAAGTCCTTTATTCACATTCAATGGTATGTACTTACATACCTTGGGAATCATTGACATCAATGGTGATTTACCTCGCACTTGTTAACATTTTACATTAATGATTGGTAATCAAGTGGTTTCTACCATGGTTGACATCAAGACATTGTAATCACATGGTTAGATTCGTATCGTTGTGGGTTTGGGTTGAAGACCCTGGGTCATCTGATATTTTTCCTAGGTTGCGATGGGGTTTGTTTTGAGTCATGTTACATAGATACACTTTTGTATTGGTCGTGGCTGTGTTATCATCTCATCATGGATCTATGCTTATGTCTAGTAGCCACGATTGTGTTCATTCGGTCTCTACTACCATGGATCTGCATTGTATTGGTTAGCAGCCATGTAATGAGTTATATGAGATTTGAGCGAGTTGTGTTGCAGAATCTTCCATCCAACATCCTTGTTTTATATTTCTTCACTTTATAAAGCCTTCACCTATCACATTCCTCTAGCTTCATGCTTTGAGGGGCATTATGTTACACCAAAATCTTGTCCTCTTGATCCATGTGTCAACCCTTTTCCTAATCCCCAAATTTCTCTCTACTAAAGTTGACTAATGTTGAGGTTGTTCTTTCCTTTTTTCCCTCTTTAGGAAGGCCGATTCTTTTCCCCTTCATGCTAGGTGTACCGATAGTGCTCTTTCCCTTCATGGTAGGTGCGCAGGTGTTGGTGCTCTGTATCCCACTCCTAGGTGCACCAATGGTTCTCTTTCCCTTCATGGAAGGTGTGCTGGTGGCATTTTGAGGGAACAAAATGGATCTTCATGACCCTTCTCGAAGGTGGTTGAGGTGGAGGTATATCCCTATAATTTAGGTGAGGTGGCATTCAATTCTTAACCTATTGGGAATATCCCTTAGACTCCTCCTAATCCTCAACATACTCTATCCCTTTATCCTTATAAATTAAACCCTCTCTCCATTTGGAAGGGAGGAAGGACTATGGTACTCTTATGCTGGTGGAATTTCTAGGTGATCCCCATCATCCTTTGGGAGGATGTTATCTTTCTTTGTATGCTTTGGCTTGGATTGTTGGATGGAATATTGAAATGTTAAGGCTAGGTTGTGATGTTCCTTCTTTATATAATTCTATGTATCTCCTTGATTACATTAATACAAATATATTTCCATAAATATTGTTGTTGTTAATAATGTTTATTGGCGCTTAGGGCAGACCCGGGTTCTTATACTTTTATCTTAACCAACAAAAAGACCCATAGTGTTGGCCCTTTCGGCAACAACCTACGAACAGGTTGCAGTCTCACCCAAAACAGCTATGGGGTGCCACAGAATCAAGTTTTTGTAGGAAAAAGAGGGATATTACTGTACCTTTAGTCTTAACAAAGAATACTCATACAATACAAAGCTTCGACATTCACTTAAATAGCTTCACAGTTTAGATAAACATACAGTTACTTGCTTAACCCTTAACTAGGAATTCACAACAAAGTCAATACTTAACAATATATCTTTCTTATCATTCACCTGCTTATCAAATGCATAAAATGAAACAACACAAAACAAGAAGGAACCACCACAACACAAGATATACGTGGTTCACCCCCAGTGTAGGGGCTACATCCACAGAACTACATTTTATTCAACTCTTTATAAACAACACAGTTCTGATCTACACACTCAGCTATAGATCTCTACGCACTCAGTTGGAGATCTTCTCAACAACCCAAAAACTGTGCACTAAGCTGTAGCTCCTTTCTTCCAAAACCCTCTGTGCATTCAGCTGTAGAGGTCATCCACGCACACAGCTGGGACTTAACCTTAACAAAAACCTCTGTGCACTTAGCTGCAGAGGTCATCCATGCACACAGCTAAGACTTAACCTTAAACCCAAAATAGGCCTTAGCTTCTTCGCATCAAATTATCATCATACCAAAAATCTTCGAAAAAACTCTTTTCTCCTTTACATAAGTGCCTATTTATACAAGTGCACTATTACAATACCATGAGTTTAAACCATGGGCTTAAAAACCATGCACTTAAACCATGGGTTATTTACAAAAAGAGGGGCTTCGACCCAACCCCGAAACCCCTAAGTCTATTTTGGATCGCAACTCCGCTTACAAGCTTTGCACCAAAACCGTGGAGTTGCCAAAATTAAGGACCTTTAAGGTCCACGCCCCAATAGGCCCCTAAGACTCACCAGTGTCTCGTCCCGGGACACTCTGCTGCTTTTTCGGTGGAAGAATCTTGTTGGCGAAGATACTGAACTATTTGTTGAGGCTGCGCATGATATCTTCAGTTGCTTGCTCCTTCTCCACAATCTCCTGTAATGTTGTTGAAGATGCTTCGCTGGCCTTTTCCTGTGCAAATGCATCATACTCCTTCAAAGCTTTGAGCTAGTTGTCTGCAGCAGTGCTCAACTCCAAGGCCTCGTTAATGAGAGGCTGCACAGAGTTCACCAACAATGTTTCTTTCCTTCTGCAGGATTCAATTTCTTGCTGGAGCTCATTGCTATGCTTCAACTTAAGAATATTCTGCATGGGAGGCAATGTCTTGATTTCCGCTTTGATGGCATCCAACTCTGTCTGTCGCTGCTTGATAGTTTCTTGCAGCTTTTCAACTTTTGGGTTGTCCTACAATTTTTCCCAGGCCTCGACACTTTCGTCCAGCAGCTTTGATGCACTGCTCACTATTGCCACCTTTCACACACCTGGTTCACGTGGTAGAAATATTCAAGCCACTCGGTGTGTCCTTGGGGGCAATTCTCGAGTCAAGGCTATCACCTTGTTCTTGACTCCTCCGTTTAGGCTCAACTCCTAAAGAAGCCAAGGGGGGTAGACCCTATTAAGTTACTAAGGATGATTTCTTAATGTGGTGATGTTAAACTGAATCAGTTACTTAGGAGTTTGAATATTTTAACTATAGACAATTAAAGATGACAAGATACGAAAATAAACACACGAAAGCACAAAGCTGATAAACAATATATATATGAAGCAAAAATGACCAGTGCCTTAAAATGGAGTCAAATCAAACAGATCAATGTGCTTGCATGTGCTTGGAGTGAATGTTTTGCGATTGCATCTTGTTATGTTTTAAGTTAAAATTAAAGTATGAATTGATTAAATTAGGCTAAGGGGGGACTCCAGATATACCCGAGAGTACTTGGAGTATGTCCAAAACTAAACCTTCATGGCTACCCGCAAGGAATATGTGGGCTGAAATGGAGTCTCTGGGGCTATTTTTCGTAACGCACCCATTAGAGTGTGACAGAGATCGGTGCCCTGAGGTCACTTTTGTGGAAATTGAACCAGGTGATAGATTAATTTTACTCACAACAATTAACAATTGATCATGCAAAATCACTCACAAAGAGACTGAAAATTGGAGCTGAACACTAAACTGTATTAAATCAGTGTACAATAGCCTACCTTGTAATAGGTTTCTATATAAATAACATACATCAGGGATTCGAATGCATGAGGAGCAATTCGAATCTAGCATAAAGCAGGCTTACTAAAAATAAGCAAATCCCCCATAGGTGTAAAAAGCTGATCCCAAATCTGTCATGGAGCTCACGAATTAGCAAAATGGCTTAGGCAAGCTAAAGAGTGGTGGAATGGTAGCTCATACATGCTTTTTCATGGAGAAAAGAGTGGAGTATGAAGAGGAAAAAAAGCTAGTTCACCTCACCTAGTCTAGCTTTTCTATTTGCCTTAAAACACTAAAAAAGCAGGGAATAAAGCAGAAAAAGTAGAAGGGCGCCTAGGAGGCCAGGAATAAAGTAGATTTGATTTCTTGGCTTTCCCATGTGCTACATGAGTCAAATGAGGCAAGTTTGACCACTATGGATAGGTAAAAGACAACTTGCACAAGGTGGGACACATGAACTAGGCTAATAAGACAGAAATAATTAAATTAATGTCTAAATGGGTAAACTATGGGTTGATTATTCTAACACCCCCCCTTAAGCCTAAATTATGAGTAATATATTATAAAATTATAGGGCCTAGCAACAAGGCTTAGTCACCCTTTACATATTGCATGTCCATTTAAACAAGGAAAGAGGCAAAACCAACTTGGGAAAATCCTCCCTTAAACATGGACTGTAAAACAAAATTGTAGAATCTTGTCTTCACTCATGCTTTCATAGCATGATCAGCAATCCCCAGTAGTGATTTGAGATTGCTGAAGGTCTTCTCACAAAATGATTTGGTGAAGATATCAGCTACTTGTTCTGAAGATGAATAGAAGAGTAGGTGAATGGTGCCATCATGCACAAGTTCTCTGATGTAGTGCATATGGATCTCAATGTGTCTGGTTCTCTACTTCTGAACTGGATCTTTGTAGATTCGAATGGTACTCTGGTTATCACATTTGATGGTAGTTGAGTACTCTGGTTCGAAGCCACACTCTCCAAGTAAACCCTACAACCATAAACATTGAGTTGCTGCATTAACAACTCCTCTGTACTCTGCTTCTGTAGATGAGAGTGCAATGGCACTCTGTTTCTTGCTTGACCAGCTGATTGGCCCTTCTACAAGCATGAACACATATCTTGATGTGGACTTTCTATTTGTGCTATCACCTGCCCAATCACTGTCAGTAAATCCAATCAAATCAAGATCAGATTTTGCTTTATAGAAGATCCCATGTGTCCTTGTTCCCTGAACAAAGTTAAGGATCCTTTTGGATACTTTCCAATGGATCTCTTGAGGCTTACCCATGGATCTAGAAGCCACACTTACTGCATAGCAAAGATCAGGTCTATTATGTGTCAAATACAACAAACATCCAATCAATTGCCTATACAGTGTATTGTTTACCATAGGTGAAGAATCAGCTTCTTCCAGCTTCACTCCTGAAAGGAAAGGAGTTTTGCTTGCTTTGCAATCCTTCATTCTGAATTTGTTCAGCAAGTCCAATGCATATTTGGACTGGTACACCTTGATTTCAGCTTTGTTTTGAGCAATCTCAAGCTCCAAAAATTGACTTAAGAGCCCCAAATCTGTCATGGAGAAGGCTTGGTTCATAGCTCCTTTTAAGGAATCAATCTCAGCCTTTGAGCTTCTTGTAATGAGGAGTTCATAAACATATAACACAATGATCATTAATGAACCATTAACTAACTTCAAATAGAAATTTGGATCTGATTTTTACCGAACAAAATTTAGTGATAGCAAGAAGCTATCGATCTTGGCATACCAAGCCCTGGGGTCTTGCTTTAGCCCATACAATGAATTTCTCAACCTGCACACAAGAGAAGGGTTAGTAGCAAAAACTTGAGGCTGCTGCATATATATCTCTTCAGTGAGATCTCCATTCAGGAAGGCACATTTTACATCCATGTGATGTACCTCCCATTGCCTTGAGGCTGCAATGGCTAGAGCTAGCCTGATGGAATCCATCTTTGCCACTGGGGAAAAAGTCTCATTGTAATCTATGCCATGAACCTGTGAGTAGCCCTTGGCTATGAATCTGGCCTTGTACTTCAGTGGTGAACCATCAGCAGCAAATTTGGTCTTATAGACCCACCTACATTGTACTAACTTTCTTCCTGGAGGAAGATCCACTAGCTCCCATGTGTTGCTCTTCTGGAGTGAGTTGAACTCCTCCTTCATGGCTGTTTTCCATATTGGATCTCCTACTACTTCTTCATATGTTTGAGGATCAGACTCCACCATCAAATAGCATTTTTCAGCAAACATAATATCCTTCATGCATAGACCACTCTCAAATTGAGATCTAGTCCTCCTTGGGTCATTGGGATCCCCAGCTAGCTCTCCTGCTGCATGTAGTGTCTTGGCTGCCCATTTTGGCCTTTTAGGGCTATTAGGGTCTGCAATAAACTCATCTCCATCAGAAAAATCAGAATCAGCATGTTCAACAAACTCTTTACTTACTTCTTGAGGTTTAGGTGGTGAAGAGGCTTCACCAACTTCCACTGCTGCAAGGGGTTCTTCTTCAAACTGAACACACCTTTCGATGAAGTCTTTATTTGTGCTAAAATTTATCAGTTAGTACCCTTTTGAATATTCATAGTATCCAACAAAAAGACACTCTTGGATTTGGGGCTGCAAATCCTTCCTCTTCTCTGTTGGAATTCTAGCCCAAGCCTTTGAGCCAAAAATCCTGAAATGGGTCACATTTGGCTTGTGCCCACTCCATGCTTCGAAGGGAGTCATGCCATCAAGCTGTTTGTGAGGCACCCTATTTTTGATATAGGCTTCACAGTTGATAGCTTCAGCCCAGTACTTTGGTGGCAAAGTTTTGGACTCCATCATGCATGTTGCCATCTCCTTCAGTGATCTGTTCTTCCTCTCAGCAACACCATTTTGTTGTGGTGTGTAAGGGATAGAATGCTATTTCTGAATATCTGCATCTACACAATAATTAATAAACTCATAATTGACATACTCACCACCATTGTCAGATCTAAGGGCCTTGAGTTTCCTTCCATACTGGTTTTCAACCAAATCCTTAAAGACTTTGAATAGGCCAAAAACTTCAGACTTGTGTTTCAGGAAGTGAACCCAGCAATACCTGGAAAAGTCATCAATGAAAGTCAATGCATATTTGTCCTGACTCATGGACATATGAGGGAATGGGCCAGCAACATCACTGTGGATCAGCTCGAGGGGTGCAGAGGTTCTCTCATGACTAGCTCTCTCAAATTTGTGCTCTTGGTGTTTTCCTAGGATACAACCTTGGCAAACTCCTTTGGAAATTTTTATCTTGGGAAACCCTATGACCATCTCTTTTTCACTAAGATCAGAAAGATATTTGTAGTTTAGGTGGCCAAATATTTCATGCCAAATCTTGCTTTCTTCATTAGCATGAATCAGAAGAGCAGAGGGGTTTGAGTAAGGTAGGAAGTGTGAGAACATGTATACCTTTTGAGCATGATTCGCAACTCCTTTTGCAATGACTCTACCAGTTGAAATCTCTGTGATCTCAACTTCATCGGGGGATAATATGACCTTCTTAGGAGACCCAGTGTGGGTCATCTAGTACACTGATAGGAGGTTGGAGGCAAGCCCAGGCACATACAACACATTGCTGAACTGACCATGATCAAGATCTATCCTTCCTTTGCCTAAACTTTCAGTGAGAGAGTCATCTCCCAGTACTATAGATGGTCCTTTCAACTTGTCCATTGAGGAGAAGGCCTCCTTAGTCGAAACCATGTGTCTTGAAGCTCCAGAATCAATGATAAAACTGGGTGAGCTTGATGTGCCAGCAACTAGAGCATGAACTCTCTCTGTGTCATCTGAACTTGATCCTCCTTCTCTCTTCTTTGAGCTTTCTGGAAGGGAGATGCCATTCTTCTCGAGGAGTTGGGTCAGCATGTCTATCTGCTTTTTCATACAAGAGCTTTCAGAGTGATTTTCCTTATTGCAGTATGCACACTTGTTCATTTCACCTTTGTTCTTCTTCTTTTGGTAATTCTTCTTGGGACCTTGTTGATCCTCCGGAGACTATTTCTTGTCTCTCTTTTTCTCAGGTGGCTTTTTAGCTTTCTTTTTGCTTTTTGAATCCACCCTCGAATCTCCAGCAATCAAAGCTTGATCTTTGGATGGTTTGATGGTGCCCATCATCACCAGCTTGTCCTATTCTTGTGTGAGAGATTCCATGAAATCTGCAAGGCTAGGAATCTTCCAGGTTCGAGCTGTCAGTTTTGTGGCATAGAAGGTTGAAACAAACACTGAATAATCAGGGCCCAGCTTTGAGAGGATGGCCAGTACGAGCTGATCATCTTTCTTTTCGATACCACACTGTTTCAGTTGCAAAACTAGTGCTTTGAACTTGGAGAAATATAGCTGTAGGGATTCAAAGCTCGTTGGACTCAGAGAAATCAGCTCATTTTTTATTTGATGTCCCCTCATCTCATCTGTCTTTCCAAAAAGATCAGCAAGCTTCTCCCATAATTCATTCGGTGATGTCAATCCATCGAGATGGAAAAGGAGGTCTCTGGAAATACTCAAACATAGGAGGCCATAAGCCTCATCCCTCCTGTTGTGCCATTTTATCTTCTCTGCAGCTGCATTGGGCTCTGCTTCTGTTTCCATAGTCACCCTGAAGAGGAATTTCTCTCTCAATAGTATCTCCATCTCTGCTTTCCATTCAAAGAAATTGAAGGGAGTCAAGATAGTTTTCTGTGATTAATCCATATCTTAGAAAATATGTCCCGGCTGTTAGTAGAAGGCTCCCAGTCACTGATGTCGAACCTGCAAAACAATTTTTTAAGGAGAGAAACAATCTACAATGGCTCTGATACCATGTGGAAATTGAACCAGGTGATAGATTAATTTTACTCACAACAATTAACAATTGATCATGCAAAATCACTCACAAAGAGACTGAAAATTGGAGCTGAAAACTAAACTGTATTAAATCAGTGTACAATAGCCTACCCTGTATAATAATAGGTTGTTGTATAAATAACATACATCAGGGATTCAGATGCATGAGGAGAAATTCGAATCTAGCATAAAGCAGGCTTACTAAAAATAAGAAAATCCCCCATAGGTTAAAAAGTTGATCCCAAATATGTCATGGAGCTCACGAATTAGCAAAATGGCTTAGGCAAGCTAAAGAGTGGTGGAATGGCAGCTCATACATGCTTTTGCATGGAGAAAAGAGTGGAGGATGAAGAGGACAAAAAACTAGTTCACCTCACCTAGTCTAGCTTTTCTATTTGCCTTAAAACATTGAAAAAGCAGGGAATAAAGCAGAAAAAGGAGAAGGGCACCTAGGAGGCCAGGAATAAAGCAGATTTGATTCCTTGGGCTTTCCCATGTGCTACATGAGTCAAATGAGGCAAGTTTGACCACTATGGATAGGTAAAATACAACTTGCACAAGGTGGGACACATGAACTAGGCTAATAAGACAAAAATAATTAAATCAATGTCTAAATGGGTAAACTATGGGTTGATTATTCTAACAACTTTTCAGAAGTTCCCAATTCCTTTGGGTATTTTGCCACCGTAGAGGTTTGATCGAGGTGTTGGAATTTCACCTGATGGTTTGTCAATTGGGGAGGGTGAGTCCTAATTATGCTAGTAACCCAAGTGATTTTGATACAACTTGACTGATTGGATGAACCACAACCAAGTGTAGAGCATACGCACTGGATTCTTGTTGATTTTAGTAAGTTTTAAACTGGATGTTCTTGTTTAAAAGAAAAGCCTCCAAGAACCTCTTTCGATCCAAGTGGATCTCAATCGGGGAATTGAGGAGGGGTAAATTTTATAGTTGCTTATAAACAAAATGTATAAGAAAGCAAAAATATACACAATTCATGCTTCTTAATTAATCCTACCATGAATCTCTTTCCCCTTTCGGGTCAATCGGGAAATCGTGGGGTAAGTATTACGATTACTTTGAAATGTGATATATGGAGTATGGAATTAATAAAAATATCAAGTATACTACCCTAAAAATCATATCAATTCTAGTAAAAATGAAACAAGCAGAAAACAACGAAAATGGCACCGACGCGAATCCCCCCAGGGGGGATGGGGAATGGAATCGAAAGAGACTATTCCAAAAATGATTTTATTACAGCGGCTACAATATCAAATAAATGATAAATTAGAACTTTTTTGGTCCTTATATAGGCTGAAACTAAGTTTTTACAATTTTGCAAAACAATTAAGATTTGTTTGGCGAAAAGGGAGACCCCTAGGGGATTTGAACGCTCCTGAGACCACTTCGGACAGAATATTCCCTTTCCTTCTATCAGGCCTGCTAAAGGAAAGCGATCAAGTTAGAATAACATATTCCCAAAGTCACTTTAAGAGTACCTTTGTATCAGCCTACTTTATCTCAAAAATAATGCGGTTAAACTAGCTAAAACGACGAAAAAGGAACCAAGGAAAGCAAGCTTTCCTTGGGATATTGGCTTACTATTTGTGCAGCCAATTAAATTGCACTGATATTGTAGAATATTAAACTTATCTAACATAAAATGAAACTATCTTAACAGCAAGCCATGAATTTTCACTAAATTGCTTGCGAAAATAAGGTACTTTTAGCTAGATCTCTTGAAATTGAACTTTAGGTGCAAAACAAAACTAAGATATAGAATTTGGGAGGGATCTTAATGATTATATATATGTTTATTTTTCTTAGTGAGATATATCAGAGTAATAAGAAACCTTTTAAGTAAACGATTTGAGGAAAATTTTAGATTTTAAAGGAGAGAAAGGGGAAGAAAGGTGCTTGTTGTTGAAGTAGATCTGCAGAGGAAACTTGTTAGTGGAATGCAGAGGGGCAATGTCTTCACAAAAATTTGGATGTGTAGTGGATTCAAACTAGATCCACAGCTCGTCCAATCCTTAGATCCACAGCTTGTCCAATCCTTGCTACCTGAAAGCTAAACACATAATCTTGCACGAAACCTCATGAGATCTGGATATATATATGAAAAAGAAACAAGGATTACATGCAAATAAACTTATTAAACATGTATAATCAAGATATTCTAACATATATTCTATGAGATATAAGAAAAAAAAGTAACCTTACTTGCCCAACTATACTCCTATTGATTCAGCTAAATCGTTCAAGCCAGACAGGATTCAGATGCAAAAATTGAGAGAAAATCCGGCAACATCAATAGCCGTAAGACAATGCTTAATCCACACATATGAGAGAATTACACCATTTAGCCTCCAAAGCTTCTTTATTTCAACAATCGAAAGATTACAACAGTATTACAATGCCAAGCCCTTCAGTCCAGGTCTCACTAGCTTCGAAGAGGGAGCCTCAAGCAGGATATATACAATTTATAGGCCATCCAGCCCAGGGGGGGCACAATTCCTCATGGAATCAAGTGAAATCAACTGATGGAGAGTTCATCAATGCAGAACTGAGGCTGAACTGAGCTTACTTGTCAACCGGGGGCCTGATCTGGCTGACAGATTACCCCATACACTGACACATCGGCCCAAAACTCATCCAGATGAGCCAAAACGTGTTGAGGAGAGAGGGAGGGTGAAATTTCCCATAAAGGATTCTCAAGATCAACTCTGGATCTGATTTGATCACCTCCTTCAGTCAAGGATTTGTTATATCCAGTCAATCCGCTTCAAATCTGACTGATTTCAATCAAATCGGCTGAGAATCCACTGATTTATTGATTTTGGATTTGCTCCATCATTCATCAATTTATTAATTAAAATAATCAATAATTGATTTTTGGGGATTTCTGACCTGAGTGATGGAAGATCACTCAAAACTTAGGAAAAAGTGGGTCCATGGGTTTACATGGTGCTCTTAGCTTGAAAATGAGCACCTACATGACTGAAACCGATTATTTGGCCCACTTTTATTACAAAATCAAATTTTCCAATTAAACTATTAAAAATTAGCCTAAGTTTTGGAAAAATTAAAATTTTAATAAAAAACAATGAAAAAACTAAAAAATTGAAAAATTGAAAAACACCTAGGGGGACTTAGACATGTTAATATGACTCAAAAATGATGTCTAGAATGCTTATACATTGACACATAGACTCTAATAACCTTAACAGGCCTAAATGACAAGCCGACAGCCCCAACTTTGGAGGTATGGAGTGAAAAACTCAAAAATTATCAGTTGTTTGTTCACCAACCAATAATAACCAAGGGAAAAAACACCCTAGGGTGATCGGATTGACAAATGAAGTCTAAGAGACCGAGTCTTTTACAGACACTATCATGCTAGAACATTTATTACAATTCCCCCATGGGGTATGAACATGTGATATAGTACAACAAGCACTTCCTAGAAGTACTTCCACAGGTCTTCTGAAGTCCGAACAAGTTATCCTTGTTCAGTTCACCAGGATCACTTGATAAAAAACCACTAAGTACAACTTAGGTGGTAACATTCTGGCTCCAACTATGGGATGTGTGCTCGATCTGGTCTTTGAGGCAAGGAGAGGATACGAGAACACCAGAATATCTGGTTGATATACCCTGTAAAAACATCTCAACTTGACAAGAAAAACCTCAGTAGCACAAGTTTTATAAAAAACCAAATGAACCATTAAGCTGATTTATTTAAACAAAATAAATGTAACTAACTAAAAGAAGAAAAGTTTTATTATCACTAAGTATAAAATAGAAATGCAGAAAATAAATGCTCTCTTTCAAGGAGCTTATTTTCCTACTCTAAGCATGACATAAAAAGGGTTAAGTGTAATCAGAAATCCAATGTAACCACCTAAGAATTTTATTAACGTAAAAAAAAATTTCCTTGTGTTTGGTTACCTTCCAAAGTAAGGATACTTTATTCAGAAAATGAAAACCTGCGTGATGATCCAGAAGGGGCGGGATGGATGGGAAATCATAAGCATGAGTAATGTCTTCAAAATTCCTCCCAAACTGGTAAGTGCTTGCGTAGGCTTCTTCTATCCATGACTGGATAGGGTTGATGTACAAATTGGAATGATGAGGCAGATTGACTACACCATCATACTGATCATCAAGGCTCACCGGATGATAATTCACTGTATAAGCCCCAAGAAGCTCCAAGTCACGAGGAAAATCTATATGTGAAGATGATAGTTGAGACTGATATTCTAATAACTGCATCACATCTGTATTTTCACAAAACTGCTTCTCCATGTCTTCATTACTTATACCCTTGTGCGGCTCTGCATGATATGACTCTAAATGATCATATAAGAGTTTTGAATGCTGCTTTTCCATACTAGGATTTTCCAAGGTCTCCAGATTTATGCTTCCCTCTATGGAAGTATAGTAGATTGGACTTCCAAAAATATCTAAACAGACACTCTCCTTGCTGGATATAGCATAGATAGGATTCTTAATAAGATATCCACAAAAATGACAATAGTCATCACCATCATCTATGTTAAATGTGATGGATTCCCCATTGCTGATATCAGGTTCCGATATCGAGTTCTCTTTGTCTTCATTACTGATATCGATATATGTTCGAGACTGATCATGTGGATAGACTGCATGCTCCTTTTTCATATCAAAGTTTCCCAAGGCCACATGGTCCATGCTCTCTTCCTTAGATATGCCATCAACAAAACCATCAAAAGTTTCTGGTTCACTATTTTCCTCTTTATTCATGTCATAGATTGGATTTTCCATGAATGTCCAGTATTCCTCATCAACATCTTTGTCGGGGATAAGGGAGTCTTCGTCACTTGTATCATGCTCCAAGCTATACTTGTCCTCATTTTCATACTTATCTTCTTCGGAGAAAAGGTCACAAGGTAGTAAACCTTCCAGACTGTCATCATTATATGGAGAACACATAGGAGTCCCATCATGTATATTACAAATTTCATCATAAGTTTCACTATAAGATTCTATAATGGTTTCATCCTCAGGCTTGTATTGTTCAGACGGTGACAAAGGGTAGGCTTGACCTACCATGTATATATGGTTAGGCTTGTTTGAATTTTTTTCCTGATTACTGACCTCCACCATCCCATGTTCTATAACCTGGTTTGCTATGTAGCAAGTGCTTTCTGGGTGGAATTGCTCACAAGGTCTACACCATGGAATTACTTCATCTACCAGGTTAGTTGAGTCTAACTGGGTTGGAATCCTAGGCTCTTGCTGAGGAAACTTCTTTTGATACACTTGATTCTATTTTGGCTGAAAATTCCTAGGTCCACTATTTCTCTCCAGTGTGACTATTCTGTTTTGGATTTTATTCAATTGCATAGATTGGTTTGTCATGAATTGGTCCTGACTAGTCATCATTTTTTCAAACATGCTAGTTATCTTTTCCATGTGGTCTTCAGATGCTCCCTTTTCTTCTGATTCAAAGGATTTTCCCTTTTCTTCGTTGTATGAAGCGTTTCCCATAGTGTAACCTGGAATGTTGGATTTTCCTGAAGACTGCATATTCCTTTCTATTTTCTCGGCCAATTCCTGAGCAGTCTTTAGATCGGCCGGCTCTTTGTCCCTTAACTGGTACCTCAAATCACTAGTGAAAGCTTCGATGCAATATATGAGGATGGAGGCATCCCTTGGCTTGATTTCTCTAGGGAGGTCCGCAACCACACGCCTGAACTTAGTATTAAATTCATCCATGGTTTCATTCTCCATCTTCTTTATATTATGAAGGGCAGCAAGCAAATGTCTTGGTTCTTTCCTTTCCCCCCATTTCTTCTTAAAACCTGCTAGGAATTCATTAAGGGTTTTATATGAATCATCACCAAGGTTTTCATACCATTCCGCAGCATCATCCTCTAAGGATAGAGCAAAGAGCTTCATTTTGATATCTTCATGGTTAGAGGAAACATTATCACAGTAATTGATCAGGTGCCTTTCAAAATTTCGGAGATGAGTCTTGGCAGTGGTAGCATTATTTCCCTCGAACCTGGGGATCTTCTTGATAGCATCATTCGGAATGTAATGAGGACTACCTGCTATTTGAGAAAATTCAAGGGGTTTGTAAAGTTCCGTGATTTCTTGAGATTAGTGAACATGACTCTCTACAAATATGTGATGGATATCTGAGAGGGATTGGTCTCCTAAATATTCAAGGTTTCTATGAGAAGTCTGCCTATTCAATATTTCCCTAATAAACCTTTCAGGATCAGGGAGAGGATTGAATAATTGTCGGCGGTTTCTTCGGGTATAAATTCTTGAAGGGATGTTAGACAGTGGAGTCACCAGATGGATCGAGTTTTTAATTTTTATGTTTTTTAAAGACTAGATCAATCAAATGTTTTTATCTTTTTAGTTGTTTAGAAAAAATTTACGCTAAGTCGTACTCGGGAATAAAAAGATTTATCCCCGGCAGTGGTGCCAAAATGTGTTTCCGCCTTTCACACACCTGGGTCACGTGGCATAAATATTCAATCCACTCGGTGTGTCCTTGGGGGCAAGTCTCGAGTCAAGGCTGTCACCTTGTTCTTGACTCCTCCGTTTAGGCTCAACTCCTAAAGAAGCCAAGGGGGGTAGAACCTATTAAGTTAATAAGGATGATTTCTTAGTGTGGTGATGTTAAAATGAATCAGTTACTTAGGAATTCGAATATTTTAACTATAGACAATTAAAGATGACAAGATACGAAAATAAACACACGAAAGCACAAAGCTGATAAACAATATATATATGAAGCAAAAATGACCAGTGCCTTAAAATGGAGTCAAGTCAAAGAGATCAATGTGCTTGCATGTGCTTGGAGTAAATGTTTTGCAATTGCATCTTGGTATGTTTTAAGTTAAAATTGAAGTATGAATTGATTAAATTAGGCTAAGGGGGGACTCCAGATATACCCGAGAGTACTTGGAGTATGTCCAAAACTAAACCTTCATGGCTACCCGCAAGGAATATGTGGGCTGAAATGGAGTCTCTGGGGATATTGTTCGTAACGCACCCATTAGGGTGTGACAGAGATCGGTGCCCCGAGGTCACTTTTCAGAAGTTCCTGCTTCCTTTGGGTATTTTGCCACCGTAGAGGTTTGATCGAGGTGTTGGAATTTCACCTGATGGTTTGTCAATTGGGGAGGGTGAGTCCTAATTATTCTAGTCACCCAAGTTCTTTTGATACAACTTGACTGATCGGACGAACCACAGCCAAGTGCAGAGCATACACACTGGAGTCTTGTTGATTTTAGTAAGTTTTAAACTGGATTTTCTTGTTTAAAAGAAAAGCCTCCAAGAACCTCTTTCGATCCAAGTGGATATCAATCGGGGAATCGAGGAGGGCTAAATTTTATATTTTCTTATAAAAAAAATGTAGAAGAAATAAAAAATATACACAATTCATATTTCTTAATTAATGCTACCACGAATCTCTTTCCCCTTTCGGGTCAATCGAGAAATCGTGGGGTAAGTATTACGATTACTTTGAAATGTGAGATATGGAGTATGGAATTAATAACAAGATCAAGTATACTACCCTACAAATTAGGTCAATTCTAGTAAAAATGAAATAAGCAGAAAACAATGAAAAGGGCACCGACGCAAATCCCCCCAGGGGGGATGGGGAATGGGCTCGAAAGAGCCTATTCCAAAAATTATTTTACTACAGAGGTTACAATATCAAAGAATTGACAAATCAGAACTTTCTTGGTCCTTATACAGGCTGAAACCAATTTTTTACAATTTTGCAAAACAATTAAGATTTTTTTGGCGAAAAGGAAGACCCCTGGGAGGATTTGAACGCTCTTGAGACCACTTCGGACAGCAGATTCCCTTTCCTTCTGTCAGACCTGTTAAAGGATAGTGATAAATTTAGAATAAAATATGCCCAAAGGCACTTTAAGAGTACCTTTGGATCAGCCTACTTTATCTCAAAAATAATGCAGTTAAACTAGCTAAAACGACGAAAAAGGAACCAAGGAAAGCAAGATTTCCTTGGGATCTTGGCTTACTGTTTGTGCAGCCAATTAAATTGCACTGATACTGCAGAATATTAAACTTATCGAACAGCAAATGAAACTACCTTAACAGCAAGCTATGAATTTTCACTAAATTGCTTGCGAAAATAAGGTACTTTTAGCTAGATCTCTTGAAATTGAACTTTAGGTGCAAAACAAAACTAAGATCTAGAATTTGGGAGGGATATTAATGATTATATCTATGTGTATTTTTCTTAGTGAGATAGATCAGAGTAATAAGAAACCTTTTAAGTAACCGATTTGAGGAAAATTTTAGATTTTAAAGGAGAGAAAGGGGAAGAAAGGTGCTTGTTGTTGAAGCAGATCTGCAGAGGAAACTTGTTAGTGGAATGCAGAGGGGCAATGTCTTCACAAAAATTTGGATGTGTAGTGGATTCAAACTAGATCCACAGCTCATCCAATCCTTAGATTCACAGCTTGTCCAATCTTTGCTACCTGAAAGCTAAACACACAATCCTGCATGAAACCTCATGAGATCTGGATATATATATGAAAAAGAAACAGGGATTAGATGCAAATAAACTTATTAAACATGTATAATCAAGATATTCTAACATATATTCTATGAGATATAAGAAAAACAAGTAACCTTACTTGCCCAACTATACTCCTATTGATTCAGCTGAATCGTTCAAGCCAGACAGGGTTCAGATGCAGAAATTGAGAGAAAAGTAGGCAACATCAATAGCCATAAGACAATGCTTAATACACACATATGAGAGAATTACACCATTTATCCTCCAAAGATTCTTTATTTCAACAATCGAAAGATTACAACAGTATTAAAATGGCAAGCCCTTCAGTCCAGCTCTCACTAGCTTTGAAGCGGGAGCCTCAAGCAGGATATATACAATTTATAGGCCATCGAGCTCAGGGGGGTGCAATTCCTCATGGAATCAAGTGAAATCAACTGATGGAGAGTTCATTAATGCAGAAATGAGGATGAACTGAGCCTACTTGTCAATCGGGGCCTGATCTAGCTGACACATCAACCCATACACTGACACACCGGCCAAAAACTCATCCAGATGAGCCAAAACGTGTTGAGGAGAGAGGGAGGGTGAAATTTCCCATAAAGGATGCTCAAGATCAACTCTGGATCTGATTTGATCACCTCCTTCAGTCAAGGATTTGTCAGATCTAGTCAATCTGCTTCAGATCTGACTGATTTCAATCAAATCGGCTGAGAATCCATTGATTTATTGATTTTGGATTTGCTCCATTATTCATCAATTTATTAATTAAAATAATCAATAATTGATTTTTGGGGCTTTCTGACCTGAGTGATGGAAGATCACTCAAAACTTAGGAAAAAGTTGGTCCATGGGTTTACATGGTGCTCTTAGCTTGAAAATGAGCACCTACATGACTAAAACCAATTATTTGGCCCACTTTTATTACAAAATCAATTTTTCCAATTGAACTATTAAAAACTAGCCTAAGTTTTGGAAAAATTAAAATTTTAATAGAAAACACTGAAAAAACTGAAAAATTGAAAAATTGAAAAACACCTAAGGGGACTTAGACATGTTCATATGACTCAAAAATGATGTCTAGCATGCTTATACATTGACACAGAGACTCTAATAACCTCAATAGGCCTAAATGCCAAGCCGACGACCCCAACTTTGGAGGTATGGAGTGAAAAACTCAGAAATTATCAGTCGTTTGTTCAACAACCAATAATAACCAAGGGAAAAAACACCCTAGGGTGATTGGATTGACAAATGAAGTCTAAGAGACCGAGTCTTTTACAGAAACTATCATGCTAGAACATTTATTACAATTCCCGCATGGGGTATGAACATGTGATATAGTACAACAAGCACTTCCCAGAAGTACTTCCACAGGTCTTCTGAAGTCCGAACAAGTTATCCTTGTCTGGTTCATCAGTCTCACTTGATAAAAAACCACTAAGTACAACTTAGGTGGTAACACTCACAAGATCTAAGATCTTCGTTGCTGAGGCTTGAATATCCCTGTGATGTTGCTCTCTAACCTTTGGTGGACTCTCAGGAATGATGCGAAGTTGAAGCTCTGCAATCTGAGCCTCATGCTCTATTTTCATCTTCTCTATCAGGCTTCGAGACTGTTGTGCATAGTCTTTCAGCTTGACTATCCTTCACTTCGGTTCTTCGTCAGCCTGCATGTCGAAGTTAGGGAGACTTCGACATGCCTCATCCAATACTCATGCCAGTGCACCCTGCTTGCTTTCTGCTTCCCGCTTCTTCTGCTCCACTTCTTCCCACTGCGCTGCGAGGCTCTCACTCTACTTCATGGAATTTTCCAACTTCCTGTGTGAGTAGCTGTCTCATTCTCGGATCTCCTTCATGAGTGCCATTTGACACAGATGCAGCTTCGGCATAGACAACTTAGCGTAGTCTATCTCAACTGTCATACTCATCTGTGATTGAGAGGCTGCGTCAGTTATTATAAGGGACGCACTTGGGACCTATCCTTTGTTGCTTCTAGATAGCCATTGCCAAGTATCTGGCTGTGCACTTGCTGGGGCACTACTTTCTGCAACACCAGTTGCTATTCTTTCTACTAACTCCTTCAATTCTCTAATTCGTTGTGCTACGTCGGTGAGCATATCAAGGTGCGTAGCTGCAAACTCTGAACACTTACTGGTTAATACTTCTGTGGACTTTGTCAAATCCTGATCAAGCTCTTCCATCATCAAAGCAGGCTCTTCGATGATTTTCTTACCCTTTGACACCTTAGCTTTCTTTCTGGGCCAAGGATTCGTCACTTCCTCTGCTTCAGGAGACTTGTGCTTATCTGGGCGACTGGGGTCTGAAATGGTTTTGACCGATTCTTCTTCTTCTTCATCAGCTCCATCATCTCCACCATGGTCACTTTCACTCTGCTATGACTCATCTTGTTCGTCACTTTCTTCTGGTGGGTCACTCTGCAACTCCTGACTAGGACTTGTGCCCATATCTGTTACTAGGGGGATTGGTATGTTGGGCCTTGTTCCTGCATCCTTCATCCATTCAGTCGGCCACTACTGAACTACTGCGAGGATGTCTTCCTTGGTCACCACGTATGGCAACTTCCAACATGCATGCGTATCATCTGTGCGGGCTTGGATGAAGACATTGTGCATGTCAGCCTTGAAGTTGACCACTCCAACATACCGAGAGAATAGCTCATTATTGAGCTGCGACATCTTCAGGATCTCATATGAAATGCTGATTGAATAAAAGGTGAACACGTAGTTCATCATCTACTGCAAGGCCTTATCCTGCAAGACCCAAAGAGATGTGTACCTTGCTACGCCAGGCATCTCCGAAGGCACATCAACAAACTGTGCCTCGGTAGGTTCTCTCCATCCTACCAGTGCAACAAGCATTAACAACCATGAGTAATGAAAGGGTCTACCTTTCTCCTGTGCATCGCAGACATCTTCGAGGAATTCCTTAGCAATGTACACTGCCCAATTGTAACTGTAGCCTTCGGCACAGTTCACAGTAATACTGACAATCGGGGCAGGTACTTCATTCGGTCTGTACTTCCACATTAACTTGAATGCTAGGATCTTTGTAGTGAAGTGAATGTTCTAGTGCCGAATTGTCGAGGTTTGATACCCTCGCTTTCCTTTCATCAGGCCAAAGCGGTCCTTCATGTGTTGCGCCAGCTTCGTATCCTTGTGATTTCCGATGAACTCAATGCTAGGATCAGGCCCTTCCTTCGACAAGCCTGTGATCCTATGAATCAGTTCTCCATCAAAAGGAATTCTCTGGCTTCCTATCCATAGGTTCCCATCATGCACCAACGCCAATAGATGCTTGACCACTATGGTAACCTGCGTGCTGCGACCAAAGTGGGGGAAATTCAACATCTTCAACAAGCCTGCTTGCTCCAAGCCAGTAGCCCACTGTTTCACTTCTAGTAGCGTCGTACTGGTCTCCAGATAATGGACAAAGTGTAGGTATTTCCCTAGTGTGAACTGCGAAAACTTTCCATGATCATTCATATCGTGGTCTGCGTACTTCAGCCGATCTATTTTTCTTGTCATTGTTCCAACTAGCTGCACACCCTGTGGTGCGTAATGTGAACTTGGCTGTCCACCGAGGTGGCTGAACTCCTGGTCAAACAGGAGGAAGATATGGTGGACGTTGCAGTGCAATGTTCTCTTCCTCACCAAAGTCTTGAAATTCTCCAGGAGGATTCACCACGGGATCCTCTGGTGTCTTTCCTGATGGCTTGTGCCTGTCTTTGTTTCTGCTATCAAGGTAAAGTCAGCTGCTCTAACCACCAGCTGCTTCCTTTGCTATGTTGTCATCTCAGAAGGTGCAAACCCTGTAGACAAGTACTGAACAATATCCTAAAAATATTCATCAACCATCTGAATGGCAAACAACTGGGCATCAGGAAGACCTTCATCCAAACTAGTGGGTTCTTCTCCTGACTCAAGCCTCGACAAGTGGTCATGCCCCAGGTTAAGTCTTCTTGGCTTAACTATGATATCAAAGTCATACTCTTGAAACAAAATCAGCCATCTGCATATCCTTCCACCTAACACAGGCTTGTTAACCAAATACTTCAAAGCAAAATGGTCAGTGAACATCTTAAAATGAGATCCTAATAAATAATGTCAAAAATTCTGCAAAGCATAAACCATAGCTAGACCTTCTCATTCTGTCGTAGTATAATTCTTTTCTGTTGTGGACAATTTTCTACTTGCAAAAGCAATAGGGTGATCAATATTACCTTCACCTAACTGAGCCAATACTACACCTAAAGCAATGGAGGATGCATCGACATGAACATGAAACTCCTTATTCCAGTCAGGGAATACTAAGATAGGGGCAGTTACCATCTTTTCTTTCAGAATGTCCAAGCTTTCCTGACATTTAGATGTCCATTCAAACTTAATATCTTTCTTCAATTTCTTTTTCATAGGGGCTGTAATCTGAGCATATCCTTTAATGAATTTCCTGTAATATCCAGTATGACCAAGCGTAGTGCGAAGTTGCTTAACAGAATTTAGAGGTGGTAAGTTCACAATAATGGCTATCTTGGCAGGATCCACCATCAATCCTTGCTTTCATACAATGTGACCTAAAAAGGTGCACAAAAGATACACTTCTTCAGGTTCAATGAAATCTGATGCTGTCTACATGTTGGTCGCTGGGCAGACCTGGGTTTACTATAATGTACCAACAACACCCCTAGCTCACTGGCCCTTTTGGCAACAGACTACGTAGCGAACTGAAGTCTCACCCGAAGTGATCCTAATGGGTTGGCCAAAGACTCAAGTGTCTCGACCAGGTTCTATATAGCGTCCTGTGTGCGTCTCGCAGCTCTTCTTAGCCTGTGAGATGTCTCTCTCCTCTCTGCGATGCGCAGTTTCCTCTTACCCACGATGACTCTACCCTCATCGCATCACTGCGTCCTGGGAAACATGTTACTTTCTCCTATGCTTGATCCTCAACTCACGGTATCACGCACCACAGCTCCTTTGATGGTGCGATATCGCCTCCCTGCGATATCCTACCGCTGCGACTCAGCGTACCTAGTGTCACTTGTGTTCAACTTACAGGAATCAACACACAAGGTTGTTTTCCACTGCGACTCTTAACTGTCTTGAGTGAAAATTAGACAAACTCTTATACGAAATACTTAAAGAATTCAACTTGCATTTATCCTCTTAGTATGCTTTGAACTGAATAACACATACATACATTTACTGTAAGCAAAGTTCACGTAATGAATGACAGATATAACAAGCAAATACAATCACATGAATCAATCACACAATGCTCTCATTTTACGTGGTTCACTTCCAGGGTAGAAGCTATGTCCACAGAACTGTGTTTCTATATTATAATTTGAGAGAGGTACACAGTTCTGCAAGACCGCATATGCAGCTAGAGATCTTCTGGGTAACTCCGCACACATCCTGGAGCCCTTCTCTCTTAGATCTCTTCTCTATATTTCCTTCTTACAATATACTCTCACTCTCTCTCTCTCTCTCTGTCAATCCCTACGGATTGTTACAATACAAAATAATAGTGAACTAACAGACTACTGGACTCTCAGACTCGCTAATGTCTGAATAGCTACCGATAATATGACTAGCTAACCTTTTACAATACAAAGTATATCCCTTTATAGGCGGCCCGAAGGTCTCACCATTACAACACTGTGGGCCTGTCCCAACAGTAACCCAAATCCCTAAATAGTGATAGTCGACATATCTGTACTTGGGGTAGCCACTTTTCGTCACACCACTGCTCTCTGCAGTCTTCCATGCTTCTCGGCGCTGACCATGGGTACTATGCACCGCTTCCCATCTTCTGTCCTTCGTCTTCAAAAACCTTGACCTCGTCGCTCCTTTTACTTTATGAGGGTAGCTGAGCCCTCCTGTCTTTGACACTTCCTTCAATGCAATGGTTGAGCTCTCTCTTCTCGGCCGCTCAGGTACTGTCGTCTTTCTTGACTTCTCTATTCCAATAGTCATGGTTTTCGGCTCTGCTCTGCAGCTAGAAACCTGCTACGGCGTCATAACTTTACCTTATCTCTTCATCTTCGCCAAACTGTCTATCTGCCAAAATGGCAGCTTTTCCTATAGCTGCGGGACTCTGCTCCAACAGTCCCCTAACACTTACTTGTGGCTCGTCCCCCAGCCACTACCAGCCGGCTTCTCCTACTGC
>LPNX010299019.1:111238-125627 GCA_001517045.1 Pseudotsuga menziesii
AAGAAAATATTTGGGGGCAATACGGTGTGGTGCCATTACATGTGTGGATGATTATTGCCATTGTTTTACTGAGGTAACCTGTATCTGTGGTCATTTTTTGCTATTTTCTTGTAGATCTGTGGTTAAGATTGGTAATTAGCTTATTACAATCTTAATAGGAAAGGTGTTGTTCAATAAGTTTATTGACTGTCATTCTCCTTTGATGCATGTTTAGAGATCTAGATTTAGCGTGTCCTATAAGCTTATATGCATGTTATCTTGAATCTCTTTGTATGTACTAATCGGATCTCACAAAGTTTCTTGGCAAGTTCTTTGATTTTAGCTGATTTGCAGGTTCATACTTTGGAGAGGATGCTGATCTAGTTTGATTCTTCATTCTCTTAAAGAATTTTCAAAGGCATAGTCCCTCAGCATTCCACCTGAAAGCTCTACTGTGGATCTTCAAGGAAACCAACACTCTTTCTCTCTCTTCCTCCTTTAAAAATTATTAAACTTTCCTCAAACTGGTTACTTTAAGGTTTCTTTTTAAATCTGATCTATCTCATAAAGAAAAGCATACATAGATATAATTATCAAGATCCCTTCAATTCTCTAGATTATAGTTTCATTGTGCACATAAAGTTCAAATTCAAGAGATCTAGCTAAAATTGCCTTAGTTTCGCAAGTAGTTTATTGAAGAATTCATAGCTTGCTGTTAAGGTCATTTATTTTGCTGTTAAATAATTTCAATATTATGCAATATCAGTACTTTTAATTGGCTGCACAAACAGCAAGCCAAGATCCCAAGGAAAGCTTGCTTTCCTTGGTTCCTTTTTCGTCGGTTTAGCTAGTTTAATTTCATTAATTTTTGAGATAAAGTAGGCTGACCCAAAGGCACTCTTAAAGTGCTTTGGGGAATTTTTTATTCTAATTCACTCGCTTTCATTTAGCAGTTCTGTTAGAGAAGAAAGGAAGCTGCTGTCCAAAGTGGCTTTTGGAGCGCTCAAATCCCCCCAGGGGTCTCTCTTTTGTCACATAATTTGTAATTTTTTTATATAAACTGTAAGATATTGGTTTCAGCATATATAAAGACCAAGAAAGATATTTTTTATCAGTTCTTTGATATTGTAACCGCTGTAATAAAATCATCCTTTGAATAGGCTCTTTCGAGCCCATTCCCCATCCCCCCTGGGGGTATTCGCATCGGTGCCATTTTCGTCGTTTTCTGCTTATTTCCTTTTACTAGAATTGATCTGATTTGCAGGGTAGTATATTTGATCTTGTTGTTAATTCCATATTCCATATCTTACTTTCAAAATTAATCATAATACTTACCCCACGATTTCTCGAGTGACCCGAAAGGGGAAAGAGATTCATGGTAGGATTAATCAGAAAACCATATTTATGAAGTTGTGTTATTTTCTCATCTTTTGTTTATTATCATTTTAAAATTAACCCCTCCTTGATTCCCCGATTGAGATCCACTTGGATCGAAAGAGGTTCTTGGAGGCTTTTATTTTAAGCAAGAACACATCTTTTAAAACTTATTAAAATTTACAAGACTCCAGTGTGTATGCTCTACACTTGGCTACGGTTCGTTCGATCAGTAAAGCTATATCAAAAGCACTTGGGTGACTAGCATAATTACGACTCACCTTTCCCAATTAACAAACCATCAGGTGAAAATCCAACACCTCGATCAAACCTTTACGGTGGAAAAATACCCAAAGGAAGCGGGAACCTACTAAAAAGTGACCTTGGGGTGCCGATCTCTGTCACACCCTAACAGGTGCATTACGAACACAGCCCCAGAGACTCCATCTCAGCCCACATATTCCTTGCGGGTAGCTGTATAGGATTTGTTTTGGACATACTCCAAGTACTCTCAGGTATACCTGGAGTCCCCCTTTAGCCTAATTTAATCAATTCATACTTCATTTTTAACTTAAAACATACCAATATGCAATCGAAAAACATTTATTCCAAACACATGCAAGCACACTGATCTCTTTTGACTCCATTTTTAAGGCATTGGTCTTTTTTTCTTCATATATATATTGTGTATCAACTTTGTGCTTTCATGTGTATCTTCGTAACTTGTCATCTTGATTGTTTATAGTTAAAATCTTCAAACTCCTAAATAACTGATTCAGTTTAACATCACCACACTAAGAAATCATCCTTAGTAACTTAATAGGGTCTACCCCCCTTGGCTTCGTTAGGAGTTGAGCCTAAATGGAGGAGTCAAGAACAAGGTGACAGCCTTGACTCGAGACTTGCCCCCAAGGACACACCAAGTGGCTTGAAGATTTCTACCATGTGATCCTGGTGTGTGAAAAGGCGGCAACAAGCCTCAATGGTGCGATTCAAGAAGTGTGTGCCTTGATCGCTCATCAAAATTACTGGGCATCCAAATCTAGTGATGATGTTTTCAAAAATGAACTGTGCGGCTGTAGCAACATCACAATTTCTTACTGCCTGGTGAGGTACTCTGTTCCAGTGATGATATATCTCGCACCAGTTCGTTTTCCTGGTGGGTTGATAGGACCCACAAAGTCTATAGCCCACTTGTCAAATGCGCACAATGTAATCTGTGGTCGCAGTGGCATTTCATCTCGTCGTGAAGGTTTTCCTACCCTCTGGAAGATATCGTAGCATCTGCAAAAGTCCTTAGTGTCTTTGTGTAATGTAGGCCACCATAATCCTGCAGCTAGGATTTTCTGCGCAGTCGAATTTCCTACGAAATGACCTCCTGCGGTACCTGAATGTGCTTCTCTGATAATAGCCTCTTTTTCATGTGGCATCACACATCTGCGCAGGACTTCATCTGGACCTAATTTGTATAATTGTCCTATGATCAGGGTGAAGTCTGCTACTTTAAAAGCCAACTGCCTCTTTTGATTCTTGGTAAAATCATCAGGTGCCCTTCCTGTAGTGATAAAGTGCATAATATCAGCGTAGTACTCATCTGCGATATGAATAGAAAACAATTGCGCATCTGGCAAATTGTCCTCTAGATTACTTGGCTCTTCTCCTGAGTTTATTCACAACAGATGATTAGGTCCGGCATTCAATCTTCCTGGTTTGACAATGATTTCAAAATCATGCTCCTAAAAGAGGAGTAACCATCTGCAGATTCTTCCCCCTAACAATGGCTTATTGACCAGATACTTCAATGCGGAATGGTCAGTAAACATATTGAATGAGGCACCCAACAGGTAGTGCCTGAACTTCTGTAGTGCGTACACCATAGCTAATCCTTCTCTTTCTGTCGTTGTGTAGTTCTTTTCTGCTATCGATAGCTTTCTACCGGAGTGTGCGATAGGATGATCGATACCTCCTTCTCCTGGTTGCATTAAAACAACCCCTAGTGCGATGCCAGATGCATCCACATGTACATGAAACGGCTTAGTCCATTCTGGAAATACTAAGATGGGTGTTGTAACCATGTTCTCTTTAAGTGTGTTTAGACTCTGCTGGCATTCCTCATTCCATAGGAATTTTACATCTTTCTTTAACGGTTTTTCCATCAGTGCTGTAATATTTGCATATCCCTTAATGAATTTTTTGTAGTACCTGGTATGACCAAGTACTGTCCTCAATTGTTTGACTGAGTTGGGTGCTGGAAGATTTACAATGATGGCAATCTTTGCGGGATCTACCATCAAGCCTTGCCTGCAGACAATGTGACCCAACAAAATGCCGAATGGTGCACAGAATATACATTTTTTCAAGTTTAGAGAAATCTGGTACTGCCTACATTTCTCTAACATCAGTCTTAAATCTCTTATGTGCTTGTCAATTAATCCAAATATAGTCCAATCATCAAAATAAACTTTTAGGAATTTATGGATGTATTATTTAAATACAGCAGCTACTACTCTAGAAAAGATAGCTGGTGCATTCTTAAGACCAAAGGGCATTACCATATACTGGAATGAGCCCCATTCTGTTGCAAAAGTGGTCTTATGTCGATCTTTTGGGTGGATTCTGATCTGGTGATAGCCTGAAAAGCCATCAATGAAGGAGTAGACCTCTTGTCCTCCAACATTGTCTAGTACTTCATCAGTGAAAGGTGTTGAAAATGGATCATGAAGCGATGTGTCATTGAGTTTACGCAAGTTGACACAGATCCTGATGTCTCCTTTAGTTTTCTTTTCTAGCACGACCATAGGACTAACCCATTCACTCTCTTCTACGGGCTCAATGATGCCTGCTGCCAGCATCTTATCGATCTCATCCTTAACTTTTTCTTTGTAGGACGGATTTAATCTATATGGACGCTGCTTGACTGGTCTAGCATCCTCTTTCAATGGTATCCTCATTACTCCCAGGTCTCCGACTATTCCCTTCATCTCTGTGAATTTGGTGGGAAATAGGTCCTGATAGTCATGTAGCAAGTCTGCAATCTGTCCAACTGTTTCATCGGTCCAATAGTCTCCAATAGAGGCAAACTTTGGTTCTGTGTCTATGCCAATATTGATCTTTTTAATCTTGATCGGCTCTGTGATTGCTGGAATCTGTAGCTTTGGTCCATCAACATCGCGAGTCCCTTCTAACTCCGGAATGTTGATGCTGCGAGGATCCTCATCCTCATCCTCTGGTTCTGCTTCAAATTTATAGCACTCGAGCGCATCTTCTAACTGGATGGCCCACTCAGGTTGAGTATGTATTGATAGGGTACAGTCCTCAAATATCTTAATCTTTATTACATCTAGGGCCTGATCAACATTTGGATACTTAGATTCAAAAGCGAAGGTAAGTAGAAAGTTGTCTATTAGAAGTGGCCATGTAGTCGTTCCCTTGCACAATTCAATCTCTGTGTACCAGTTCCGTGGAACTGTGTCCAAAGTGTGAATGAATCGGTGAACCCATTCATCTTTGGGAATGTCCGACCAATTCTGTTCACATGTCTGAATATGTGATCTGGGGTCACTTTCTCCTGTGTATCTCTGCTGGACATACTCTCTGTCGGTAGAGAATCTGATTTCCATCAATCTCTTAAGATCATCCCATGATGCGATATTCTCTTTATGTGCATACCACCATCTTGCAGGTGTGGCTCGTACTGCAAGGTCCATAGCTGCGATCCTCTGCTCGTGAGGGATTTGTTGTTCAAACTGCATGAGAAAGTCCTGGATATCTTTTAAACCATGAAATTATGGAATCTCATTGATCTCTGTGCCAATCCATCACAGTGACTTAGTCATGTACACACATCTGCACGCTGAGACTTCGTAAAGTCTGTTTTGCCAGTTCTCTAGACCAACGTCTGAATCCGATGCGCATGAGCTGTCGCATCGCCAACTAATGTTCCCTTCTACAGTTCGATTAATGTAGCCGCCCTGGTTCGTAGTCATCTGATAGAGACTGTCCATGTTACGTGCCTCTTCCTTTGGTCGGATAGGTTCAATGTATCTAGGACCCTAAAGAGGATCTAACGGTGCAATGACCCGGATCTGCACGTATTCAAAGGTCATTTGTCTTCTCTTTAATTCGATAATGGCCATGTTACCGATCACCAAATCAATGCCTAGTAGTGCTAGATATGGTCTACTATCACCAATGATTTCTATAACTTCAAAGTCCGCAGAGATGCGAAATCCATCAATGTCAACTGGCACCTACGATAATCGACACAGGGGTGATACCCTCTACTAATTAGCTAATCTGAGATGGATAGGCGATCTGACTAACTTAGGGCTACCCATCTGTTCCCATGTCTGCTTATTCAGAACATTTACCTCTTATCCTAGATCTAGGATCACCTCGTCCATTTCAAATTCTCCAACCTGTGCTGTGAGTCGCATCTCTCTTCCTGTTCTTGTATGTCCCATAATACTATGGACAACACGCTGTGCACTGCTCACGAAAGAAGATGGTTGACACTGATCTATGATGCACTAAAGTTCTCTGATAGCTTGATCATTTCTCATGAGTTTTAAACAACTCCGCAGGAAGGATTGTACACTTCCTTTCAACTCATCCTCGTCGCATGTGCCCGATGTGGTAGCCTGCGATATCTGTATAGGGCTAACGCCACAAGGTGCTTGCTGCGGTACGCCCCTAGACAGTGGTACCTATGATCCTGAGTGCATAGGGTCATCAAAGAAAGTCTTAGCTTCCTGAAATGTCTGTTTATTCTTTTGTAGGTCAAGTGGTGTTGCTTTGTTAGGAGCTTTGCGCACCCACTCCTGACCTGTGGTCTTTTCAGTATCCTGTGATGTTCCATTGGTGGAAACATCGCTGCGAGTCACAATGTTGACTCTTGGTTCTGGTTCTTCCTGCTCAGCAGAAATAAGCTGGATGTTCTAGTGTACTGCTGGCTTAGGTTCTCTGATCTTAGCTATCAAGGTAGGACAGTCTTCTATAGCGTCATCGTAAGATTTTCAATAGTTACATGTGGTGGTAGGGCTCTGATAGTCCCTAGCATAATTTCCTACAACTCCACAGTTGTAACAAGTGACTGGTCTGTGACCACGGCCAAAGCCTTCTCCCTAGCCAAAGCCTCCTCCATGTCCTCGTCCTCTGAATCCTCCTCCACGGCCAACATGAGCCTGATCATACTGTGGTCCTGCTGCTGGACCCTGTGTTTCTGATTGGACTCCGTACAAGTCTTGCTTGCTCCCGACCATGAGATCATAGGCTCGATAATCATGTTCATCATGGCCTACGGACTTGCAGAAGATGCAGTATAAGTTCTTAGGTGTCTACACGTACTTCTGAAGTAGAGGGCACTAGTGAGGTAGATGTCCTCTTGTTTTGCATATTTCACACCACGGCCTGTGGGTCTGTGGTAAGGGGTTAGGAGCCCTATTTACTATATATTCTACAAATACTGGATAGTTATCTTTAGTATGGCCTTGTACTTTACACTTTACGCACCATATGTCTTGCACAACCTCTTTCCCTTTCTTAAGCTCATGCATCTGTATCATGAGATTAGCCAACTGGTTTTGTGGATTTGTCATACCTGTGCTAGTTTCAGCTAGAGGTGAAGCCTCTAGTTTCATCGCCATCTCCAACGCATCATCCTGCATCTAGAGTTTCTGCTGGATTAATGGTAGTCTGATGTGAGGGAGCAGTGCTGCAATAAACCATTCCTTATGCTGCTCCGGCGCAAACTCAAAGCTGACTTGGTCTATAAGGGCTTTAAATTTCTGATCGAAGTACCACACTGACTCTGTAGGTATCTGTTTGATGTCTTTAAGCTCTGTAATGCACTGTGACTCAGACTTAGGTTTCTTACACTCTTTAATCATGGCGGTCCTGACCTGGACAAGTGTTTTGGGTACCGCTGTGGTGTACTTCATATACCATGTTAAGGCTCGTTCTCTCAGTGTGGTGACCAACTATACAAGTTTAATGTTATCACCATTGATTGCTTTAATGGTCCACACGGCTTCACATAGAAACCACTGCTGCTCTGGGTCCTCTTCCCCTATACCCTTAAATATAGGTAGCTTCATATCATCCCCCATTCTATTTCTGCATGGTGGATGTTGATTTGCTATGTTACTACCACTCGGTGGTGTAGGTGGAGGTGATGTAGTGGTACTATGTACTGTCTCGGAGCTACTACATGGAGTTCCTACGGGATTGTTCTGAGTCCTGATCTATTTCTGTGGGGTATAAGGGTGGTAAGGGATACCCCCTTCTGTTCTTTCTGTGGTACTGTGACTCTATTGTCTAGTATTATCTGAACTATCTTCAAGTATGGGAGAGCTGAAATCTACTTTGTATTTCTTTCCACTATGTGTACGTCCAATGTCATCAAAATCACTTTCAAACTCTTGTGACATTACTATCTTTACTTATTCATCTGAAACTAGATCCATTGTTCCTTTTTTACGTAATAACATCTTAATGGACAAGTTTAAAGATTTTAGGTACTTACCGTGATATCCTTTGAATAAGTAGCGCTCAGCCTCACTGAATATTTTTCTCTGTTCAACTGCAAACTCTGTGACGAAGCCTTCTAGCACACTCGCAAGACAGAAGTCTACTGTCCTTGTAATGGGATTATCAAGGTTCTTCACAATTTGAATCAGCTCCAGTGTCGAGACAATGTTTCTCTTCTTCATGAATATGCTCGTATCAGTCAACTTTCATAGCCAGTCGTAAAGCTCGTTTCCAAAGGTCACAAAAAATATCGCATGCAGGTCTGTAACGATATGTTTTTGTAACCAACCCTCTGTACTCAGTCTAGGACTCTTGTTCTCATGTTCGACAAACTCTTTCTCCTTAGACACAACCCACTCGTTGAGTTCATCTCTAGTAGGATGCCACCAGAACATCAGTGCTTAGTTTGTTCAAAACCAGCAACGGAACCATTTGTTGGTCGCTGGGCAGACCCAGGTTTACTATAATGTATCAAAAACACCCCTAGCTCATTGGCCCTTTCGGCAACATACTGCGGAGCAGCCTGAAGTCTCACCTGAAGTGATCTTAATGGGTTGGCCAAAGACTCAAGTGTCTCGACCAGGTTCTGTATAGTGTCCTATGTGCGTCTTGCAGCTCTTCTTATCCTACGAGATGTCTCTCTCCTCTCTGTGATGCGCAGTTTCCTCTTACCCATGATGAATCTACTCTCATCACATCGCCATGTCCTAGGAAACACGTTACTTTCTCCTACGCTCAATCCTCAACTCACGGTATCGCGCACCTTAGCTCCTATGATGGTGTGATATCGCCTCCCTGCGATATCCTACCGCTGCGAATCAACGTACCTAGCGTCACTTGTGTTCAACCTATAGTACTCAACACACAAGGATGTTTTCCACTATGACTCTTAACTGTCTTGAGTGAAACTTAGACAACCTCTTATACATAATACTTAAAGACTTCAACTTGCATTTATCCTCTTAGTATGCTGTGAACTGAATAACACATACATACATTTACTGTAAGCAAAGTTCACGTAATGAATGACAGATATAACAAGCAAATACAATCACATGAATCAATCACATAATGCTCTGATTTTATGCGGTTCACTTCCAGGGTAGAAGCTATGTCCACATAACTGTGTTTCTATATTATAATTTGAGAGAGGTACATAGTTCTGCTACACCGCATATGCAGCTAGAGATCTTCTGGGTAACTCTGCACACAGCTTGGAGCCCTTCTCTCTTAGATATCTTCTCTATATTTCCTTCTTACAATATACTCTCACTCTCTCTCTGTCTCTGTCAATCCCTTACGGATTGTTACAATACAAAATAACAATGAACTAACAGACTACTGGACTCTTAGACTCACTAATGTCTGAATAGCTACCAATAATATGACTAGCTAAACTTTTACAATACAAATTATATCCCTTTATTGGCGGCCCGAAGGTCTCACCATTATAACACTATGGGCCTGTCCCAACAGTAACCCAAATCCCTAACTAGTGACAGTCAGCATATCTGTACTTGGGGTAGTCGCTTTCTGTCACACCACTGCTCTCTGCAGTCTTCCATGCTTCCCGGCGCTGACCATGGGTACTATGCACCGCTTCCCGTCTTCTGTCCTTCGTCTTCAATACCTCAGCCTCGTCACTCCTTTTCCTTTATGAGGGTAGTTGAGCCCTCCTGTCTTCACCGCTTCCTTCAATGCAGTGGTTGAGCTCTCTCTTCTCAGCCGCTCAGGTACTGTCATCTTTCTTGACTTCTCTGTTCCAACAGTCATGGTTTCTGGCTCTGCTCTGCAGCTAGAAACCTGCTACAGCGTCGTAGCTTTACCTTATCTCTTCGTCTTCGCCAAACTGTCTATCTGCCAAAATGGAAGCTTTTCCTGTAGCTTCGGGATCTGCTCCAGCACTACACTTCTCCAGCATGAGTCTTAAACTGGCTATATGATATTTCAATAAACCAAAGATAGTGCAATCATCAAAGTAAACTTCTAAGAACTTATGAATAAATTCCTTACATGCAGATATGACTACTATGGAAAACATAGCAGGTGCATTCTTCAATCCAAAGTTCATAACAATGTACTGAAAAGATCCCATTTCTGCAGCGAAGGTTGTTTTATGTCAATCCTCTGGAGCAATTCTGATCTGATGGTAACCTAAAAATCCATCAGTGAAAGAATACACTTCTTGACCTTCGACATTGTCTAAAACTTCATCTGTAAAGGGAGTAGGGAAAGGATCATGTAAACAGGCATCATTCAGCTTCCTCAGATCAACACAGATTCTGATTTCTCCCTTGGTCTTCTTTTCTTGTACCACCATAGGGCTGACCCATTTGGACTCTTCGATAGGCTCAATGATTCCTGTAGCGAGCATCTTATCTAGCTCCATCCTGAATTTTTCTTTATACTTAGGATTTAGCCTATAAGGGTGCTGCTTCACAGGCTTCACATCATGTCTCAAGTGTATTTTTATTACTCCTATATCACCAAGGATACCTTTCATTTCTGAGAACTTCGCCGAAAATAAGTCCTGATACTCATGGAGAAGTTCAGTCACTTTGCTTACCATTTCTTCGTCCCAATAATCTCCAATGGTAGTGTACTTGGGAATCTCTTCTGATCCAATGTTTACTTTCCTTGTTTTCAAGGGCTGAGTTACTTCAGGTGCTTCAACTGCTAGTCCATGTACTTCGTAGTGTCCTTCTGACTCAGGAATATTAATCTTGCAAGGGTCATCATCTTCATCAATGGTGAGGTTATAACATTCTACTGCATTAGCTTCTTGTTCCTTCCAATTAGGTTGGTGCTCAGCTATTTCTTTATCATCAAACACCTTAGTATGGATCACCCTAATAGCTATGTCCAAAGTAGGGAAATCCTCATTAATAGAAAATGTAAGCACAAAACTATCAACATGGTTATCCCAACTTACAGTACCATGGCGAACCTCCACCTCCGCATACCAGTTATTTGCTACAGGTTCCAGAGTGTGTACAAACCTATGTACCCATTCTTCACAAGGTACATGCTTCCATGCTTCATAACACTGCTCCAAATGTTCCTGAGGGCTAGTCTTACCATTAAATCTGCTTTGCACCTCCTGAGGTTGATCCATGTGTTAACACCCAAAAATGGTTCATTACCTCATCTACCCCATTACATGGCTCATTTGGTCCATTTTCCTACCATATTTCCATCAAAAACCCAGAAAACCATGTAAAAATCCTCCAAAAGGCTTAAAATGCCTCCAAAAGGCCATAAAACCCTCTTTTCCTCTAAAAATATCCAAAATTCCTCCAAAAAAGAAAAAATATCCAAAAAGGAAGAAAAAATATGAAATAATGAGGAAAATGAGGAAAAAACCCTAAACAGTTGAAACCCTAACCCTAAACCGCATGGTTCCCAACTATAAATAAGGGGTGGAGATCCCTTATTTCACATCCACAATCACAAGTATCCTGCCTCTGCCAAAATTGCTCTTGAAATCCTAGCTCACCATTGAGCTGCTTTCACCGTGAGAGCCCCTTTTGGCCCATTTCCACCATTGGAGAAAGAGAAGAAGCAGCTTGAAGCTCGGAGCCACCGACTCGGATCACCGCAAAGGGCTTCACCAACCTCCACATTGGAGGTCAGATCAATACAAAATTACTATTTACTTTTTACTGTTTTGCTTCATGAGCATGTTTAGATTTAGTTTTTTATTTTAGTTATAGCTTTTAATTCACATATCATTGAACCGCTACTAAGGAATCCATTGTCCTTAGTAGGTACTCATTCGTACAAGCTAGGGGTGAAACCCTAGCAACAGTTTTCCTGCCCTCGCACATCAGGGGGAAATCTGTTAACACCCAAAAATGGTTCACTACCTCATCTACCCCATTACATGGCTCATTTGTTCCATTTTCCTACCATATTTCCATCAAAAACCCAGAAAACCATGTAAAAAGCCTCCAAAAGGCTTAAAATGCCTCCAAAAGGCCATAAAACCCTCTTTTCCTCTAAAAATATCCAAAATTCCTCCAAAAAAGCAAAATATCCAAAAAGGAAGAAAAAATATGAAATAATGAGGAAAATGAGGAAAAAACCCTAAACAGCTGAAACCCTAACCCTAAACCGCATGGTTTCGAACTATAAATAAGGGGTGGAGATCCCTTATTTCACATCCACAATCACAAGTATCCTGCCTCTGCCAAAATTGCTCTTGAAATCCTAGCTCACCATTGAGCTGCTTTCACCGTGAGAGCCCCTTTTGGCCCATTTCCACCATTGGAGAAAGAGAAGAAGCAGCTTGAAGCTCGGAGCCATCGACTCGGATCACCGCAAAGGGCTTCACCAACCTCCACATTGGAGGTCAGATCAATACAAAATTACTATTTACTTTTTACTGTTTTTCTTCATGAACATGTTTAGATTTAGTTTTTTATTTCAGTTATAGCTTTTAATTCACATATCATTGAACTGCTACTAAGGAATCCATTGTCCTTAGTAGGTACTCATTCGTACAAGCTAGGGGTGAAACCCTAGAAAAACCATGAATCTCAGGAGAAGAAACTTTTAACAAGCTTTCCAACTGTGAATATACTTTTTATGACCATTCCACCATCTGGCAGCTGCGGCTCTGAATACTGAATCTAGAGTTTCCATTTTCTGTGAATCTGGTACTTGCTCTGAGAATTGTATAATAAAATCTTCTGGGTCTATCAAGCCATCAAAATTAGGTAAGATCTTTGGCTGTGAGCCAACCCATCTGATAGACTTGGTAATTCTTGCACATCGATGTCCATGCAGCTCATAAAGTCTATTCTACCAATTCTCTATACCTTCGTCGGAATCAGTCATGCAAGAACTATCACACTGCCATTCCATTATAACTTCAGTAGTAGGGTTAACATAGTCTTCTTCTTTAGCTGTGATGTTGTAAATATGATCTAAAACATCCTGATCTTCATCTCTAACTAGCTCGGTGTACCTTTCTCCTTGAGAAGGGTCAAATGGTACTATGACTCTCAAGCCTTTTCCTTCAAAAGTCATCTGTCTATTCTTAAGGTTGATTACTGCATCATTGTCTAGTGCCCATTCAATTCCTAGCAATGCTGGATAGGGGTTTCTATCATCAATTATTTCAATGACTTCAAAATATGCTAAGGTACTGACTCCATCAATGTCCACTGGTACACTAGGGAATCTTCCCAAGGGCACAATCTTCTGCTAATTGGCTAATCTCAGCTGTATAGGGGACCATTCTAGCACAGGTCTTCCCATTTGTTCCCATGTATTCCTAGTTAGGACATTCACTTCTGATCCTAGTTCTAAAACGATATCAGTCATGTCATAATATCCTATCTGAGCATGCAATCTCATTTCTCTTCCAGTCCTTCTAACTCTATTAGAATTTTTCCTCTATCAGAGCTTCGCTGAAGTTCGCAAGACGCAATAACTTTCTGTAACTCATTCAAAGCATTCAGATTTCTTAATAGCTTCATACAACTCTGTAAAAATGATGTTAGTGTACTTACTTGATCTGGCAAAGCTTCTTGAAGCTGTAGTTGCTGTTGATGCTGTTGCGTAGTTGCTACTAATGTTCTTGGATCAGCAAAGTCTTTTTTAGGTTCCATAAATGTTCCTTTTTCTCTTCCAACATCGAAGACAAGAATTTTTTCTGGGGTCTTGCGGACCTAATCCTCGTCAGGCTGTTTCTCCTTATTCTGCACTTACGTCATAGCTCCACTCCTTGTAACAACGTTAATGGTTGGGACAGGTCTTTTCTCTACAACAATCATTTGATAAATTCTGAGTAGGAGCACCATTTCTTTCTTGTATCTTGGCTATCAAGTGTGGCCATTGCTCAATCACATGATCGACTGCTCTGCAATATCGACATGTCATAGTTGGGTTCTGACATTCTCTAGATACATGTCCTACCTGATTACAGTTATAGCAAATAACCTGGCCTCGACCTCTTCCAGGATTACCACCACGACCTCAACCTCTAAAATTACCTCGACCTGATGTACTACCTTGGTAACCATATCCATCATTGCCTTGTGCATCAAATTGTACCCTATAAGCATCATAGGTTCACTCTCTCATGAGGTCAAAGCTGCACCATTCATCTTCGTTGTGTCCAACTGAATTACAGAACTTGCAGTAGGGATTCTTAGGTACTTGAACATATCTCTGCAGTAGGTAGCAATCTTCAGGTCAATGCCGACCAATTGTTCTACAGATCTCACAATATGGGACAGTAGGGTTAAACAGATTTGGTGCACCATTATTCAAATAAATTCTTACTACAGGACACTGTTTTTTGTCATGACCTTTTGTCTTACATCGTGTACACCAAACCTCTTCGCGAGTAGCTTTCCCTTTTTTCATGTCGCGAAGCTCCAAAGCCATTTCTGCTAATTGTGCTTGTATTTGGGCTATTCCAGAATTATCTCCAACAGGAGCTGTTTCAAGTTTCATAGCAATTTCCAACGCCTCTTGCTGATCAGCAACCTTCTGTTGC